>OY747707.1:3837500-3987500 GCA_963556495.2 Valencia hispanica
AGACTGTTATGACTTGGCCTCAGTTAGGCGCTCCACCATTGTTGTGTCAAACTCATTTCCATTTTGCGCCACAACACTGTTAAAAAACAATAATTATCTGTCTGCATTCGACGAGGACTCGCCACATGCTGAACATGTTTTCACAGTCATGTGATTCAGGACTATTCAAATAAACACTGATTTGATTTGATTGATAAAATAGTACTTTGGTGAACATATCAGTAGAACTTAAAGGTTCTATTGATATGTTCCTCCAGAGTTTAGAGCGCCACATAAATGGCTCTGGCTTTACCTGCATGAAGAACCTGTGTTCCAACCGATGCAGAGGTCCGGAAGGTTCATTATCAGCTTGGAGCACAACCTCTAAACAGGCAGGTGTCTCATCTTCCGCTAGAGGGCGCTATTGGACCTGACTGGTACTCCTTCCTTGCGACCTTACCTTAAAGGATATCAACTCCAGCCGTGGGTTCTGAGAGGTTCTGTATCATCTCAGGCCTGTGAAGAGATGTCCAAGAGGAGAGACGTGCAAATGGAAGAGGGATTTAAATACAGGTTTTGCTGGTTTCCATGACGATGCATCAAGATGGTGTAAGGGGTTATAAGTGTTTTCTAGGAGTTACAGTAATGTTAAACACATTTTAGTTATTTTTTGCTAATCAAATGCAAAATTCTGTTTAAAAAAAGGAAAATAATTTTACATGAGACGAATTTAAAAGAACACACTCAGTGGCAGTGATTGGTCGGGGCTCCTTATGCATGAATTCCTGCAACAATGTGGGGAGCATGGAGCAGATCAGCCTGAGGTTCTGGACCTGAAGAAGTTTGGATTTTGAGTAGTCAATTTCCCATCGCCTGGATTCAGGAGATTGCTTCTCAGCTTGAACGTATCCTTACTGCCTGTGCCTGATTTTCAACACTTTTTCCCTCCACTCGACTTTCAGTGAGTATTCTTGGATACAACTGAATTTAAGAGCTTTATATTTCGAATAATGGAAATAAATGAACTGAATGAATGGTGAGTCGGTGAGTTTTCTTCCGTCAGTTTTTGGATCCTCAGCATCTCTCACCATGGGGTGGCGCTGTTTCCACACCCACAGGATGGTCATAAATGTTATTTTCACCCTTTTCAGGAGCAGATTGGTGAATCTGTTGTTGCTTCTCCTCTAACGGAGGCAACAGTGATTAAAAAGCTCCACGCAGGGCGGGCACCCACCCACCCACGGTCCCACGCCCAGTGGGGTAACCTGATCCACTCGGCTGGGCTGAACGTGCAGAGCTGTATATTTAGCTCAGGGTCATTTCCCCGACGGGCTCTGCTCCAGAGAGGGAAACTCCCCCATCACCAGCTACCTCTGCTTTGCTTTAGATGTGGTCGAAGCGTCATGGTTCAGCAGCGGTCGGAACGAGGAACTGAAGACTCACAGATGTCCCGTCATCTGGGAGCTTTTGCCCTTCAACCGGTGGCTCTTCAGGCTCCCACTGTGGGTCCTGATGCCTGACGAATGTTTTTATACACAGAGATAAGATAAAAGGTAATCATGCAATATCTGCAAAGACTTCATTAGGGCAATAAAACTAGGGCGATTCGAAATAATAATCTAATTAATCACGATTAAATAACATTTCTAAATATGACTGGAAAATTTATATTTTCGGTGTGAATAAAAGACAAAACCAGATGTCGTTGCTCTTTAAAAAAAAACAACCAAAATACAGAAGAGATCCATGGAACATTTGAACTTCACAATCACATTTACACATGTGGCTCTTTTAACCCATTCATCTTTTAGCCGGTTGCTAAGGCTAACTAAGTTAGCATTTTCTGAATGTAAAGCTGACCGTTTCTTATTAATATTGGACAACCCCGAGCTCCCTCTTCTTGGGACTATCCTACAGCAACAGAGTGGCTTCAGTCAGAGGCTTCTTCAGTTTGGCTGCAACACAGACTGCTACAGGAGATCCTTCCTGCCCACAGCCATCAGGATTTACAACAACACCTTGAAGAATTAAATAGTGTGAGCTACAACAACATTTTATTTCTCTCTGGGATAAATAAAGTATTTTTTAATTGAATTTTTCTGAGCAATAGAGAGTTTGTTTGTTTATCAGCACTGCGACGCGTGCGCAACTGGTTTGACACCCGACATTTACATTACTCCCTGGTTCCCACTGTTATTATTTGCATTTATCTTGCAGCTGCAGTGTTTATCTTGTTTGTTAGCCTGGGAGGCTCACCCGATGGGACGTTATCCCTGCAGATTGTTGCATTTTTAATCATCAGCTCGTTCCAATCGGTTTGTTTCTGATCGCTTGCAACCGAAGACGTCTTTTGTTTGCCGTAAAACGGGCGAGTTGATTGAATAGAATTTGCATGTTTGTCTTTTTTTTTTATCAAAGCGACCAAGACATGATTTCATCTCTTTCTGCTGATAACACGCGCAGCGACGTAGACCGATGATCCCTAAGAGACGTTCACATGGAACCACGGATCGTCTTTGACCAGTTTGGGTCTTCCATGCTGTTTACTTTTAGCCATTTAGCTGGATCTGCTCCATTTTCTGTTTGTGCTGACTTTTAATTGCGTATATTACTATAGTTTTTTTGCCATTATTCGTGCATTTTAGTCTTTTATTCGCTTTTTAAATACTTGTGTTTGATCTTTGTAAGGCGACCTTGAGTGTCAAGAAAGGCGCCTGGAAATGACATGTATTATTATTACGTGATGAACGAGCACTGAAAGCAGCGCGGGTTGAATTGTGGGATAAGCAGGGTGGGTCATCATGTGCATGCGTTAAATGGGTAAAAAAAAAATGTTGGCGTTAATTCTAGACATTAATCGACCTGCGATAACGCATTAATTTTGACAGCCCTGAATAAAACGTTTTTAGTTTTTAGGCTGCAAGCGGTTTAAAAATAAATAAGTTACATTCTATATAATGTTATTGTCTCTTTTATTGTGTTAAAAGCTAAAAACTAGAACAGTTTGACGTATTTTAATGCCTGTTCCGGTTTTGTGGAAACAGGGATAAAATAATGCGCTCTCTGGATGGAAAAGATTGAGTCCCGCCTGACACACTTGGTCTCTGACCCGACTGATGACTGAAGGGAAATTCATTAGATTCTTAAAAGTTTTGACTCGCTGTGCTCCCCATTCTTCTACCTTAAAATCATAAAACTGTTTTATGAAAGATAAGCTGGAAGTCCCCCTTTTTCTGATCCTCCCGTTCCTTCTTAGTAGTTTGGCTGCAGAATATTAAAACATGCAGCTGCAGTATCGCAGTGGAATATTGAGATGGTGATGCCTGTTCCTCATGTTTGGAACGAAAGCCACAAACCTGGCTGTCCCTCAGTGTTTACGTCACCCCTCTTCGTAGAGCTGGGCGAAGGTTCTCCAGCGTGACCTTTGCTCCGTGTGGATGATGACGCTTCTGAGGGATTTGATATCTTGAATGCCCAGTTTAATTGGTTCCATGATATTCTGCTCTGAAGATGAAGAAATATGCAAACCACTTTCAACAATTTTCTCCTCGGAGGCTTTTATTGTCGCAGCTTTATTAGCCTGAAGAGGTCCGACTCGGAGACTTGTTTGGTAAGTGTTCCAGGAGTTAAACTTTTGCAGCTTACCCGGGTTTGGAACCAGGAAGCACCGACCGGCTCTCTCCAGTGCGCAACGCTGCGGTAACTAGGTTCTAATATCGCAGGTTCATCCTCTGCATGCCAGTCGGTGTTAACGTTCTCAGTTCTGGATGTCCACTCCTAATTTTAGTGACTGACAGAGTGGTGGGAGCATCATGATCAGTTATTCGTGCTTTTTCCCCAATATGATTGCCGTTTCATCGTCTCCCAAACGTCTAGACCAGGGGCGTCGAAAGTCAGTCATCCTGCATGTTTTTAGTTCTCTCCCTGGTTCAACAGCCCTGAATCAATTTGGTGGCTCATTAGTAGGCCTCTGCTGTGCTGAGGAAGTGGTTGGATTAGTCGAATCAGCTGTTTTGGAGCAGAGACGCATCTAAAGCTTGCAGGACTTTTGCTGAAAACCCCTGTTTTGGACCAATGAGCGCCACCTACAGACCACTTTCTACTCTGATCTCTATGTTTGGTTCTGCAGACATGGAACCGAATCATCTATCGGTTACTCCAGCCTTCCTCCGATGAACCAACAAAGACTTTTCTGTTCCCATCGGTTTCCCCTCAGAGGAGATAAAAACCCAACATCCCCCCAGTTTGCCCTTTCCTGCTCTGCTTTGGTCCGATCCCGGGACATTAAAAGTCTTTATTTAGCCTCTAACATGAGAACAAATCCAATATGATGCTCAGCTGACTCGGCTTAAGACGATGGCATGACTCCAAGCGAGGGATGTGCCTGCAGTACAGAAACCCGGAGCATCAGCAGCAGTGCCGTCAGAGCTGCGCTGCGGCTGATTTCTGCTCTTTAACTGCAGTGAGAACGCCGAGAGGTTTTAAAGACTTAGCTTTAAGATGTAAATGTAGGAGCTGGGATAAGTTGTTTAATGTAACGATGTGAGTTAATGTTGGTTTTGGGCTCGGTGTGAAACTCAGCTTGACAAACAGCTATAGACAAAAGGGTTTAAGCACCAATTAAAATCCCTGTTTCTAAGTGAAACATCATGAAATCCTCACCGTAAAGCACAGAGAGCAGGTTTCTGTTGATGCAGCAGTTTCTTTACCTTCAAAGTGCTTCTGAGGGACATAACGTTGATCTTCATGCAGCATCTGGATGGTGCATGAAGATCAGCCTTCTATCACCTGAAGAACATTTCTAGCATTAAAGGACTGATGTCGCAACAGGACCTAGAAAAACTCATCCATGCGTTTATCTTTAGTCGGTTTGATTTCTGCAACAGCGTCTTCACAGGTCTGCCTAAAAAGTCAATCAGACAGCTGCAGCTAATCCAGAACGCTGCTGCTCGTGTTCCTCACTAGAACCAGGAAAGTAGAGCACATCACCCCAGTTCTAAAGTCCTTACACTGGCTCCCTGTAGCTCAGAGAATAGACTTCTAAATACTTTTACTAGTTTATAAATCATTACATGAAGATCTACTGTTACTATAGCAAGTTTCTATGCTCCCCTTATCTGGAACAAACTGCCAGAAAACTGCAAAGCTGCTGAAACACTGAGTTCTTTAAATCACAACTATAAAATCATCTGTTTAGAGCTGCCTTTGAGTAATGCTTTCATGTATCATGTTTTGTGTATTCTTCTTGTTTTACTGCTGTTTTTACTTTATATGCTTTCTGTGTTTTACTACTATTTTTATTTTACCCCTAAATCATGTAAAGCACCTTGAATCACCTTGTTGTTGAAAGTGTTGCTACACAGATAAAATTGCCTTGCCTTGCTGTGGGGAGGACTATTACAGATCCCACTGAGTGGTTCCCACTACTGATCCACACTGGGACCACTGGATTTAGATGGCTCGCTACATGATATGATTTTAGGTTTTAATGGGGGGGTTCTCCATATTTTACTGTCTTTCTGATCTTGTTTGTATTTGTGACAGAGATATCTCATGTTTGCGGCCCGAGTCAAAGTCAAGTCCACCTCTATCTCTGCATCTGTGCAGGTCAGGAATCCAAACCTGAACGGTTTGTCTTCAGGTCTAAATTATTACATCAACATGTAATAACTATCTTTCAGTCTTTAAAAAAAAATTTCCCTACCTAAAAAAATCTACTAAAGATTGATTTATTTTATTTTAAAGTTTATTAAATGAATATTTTCCCCACTAGAAATATAAATAGGTTAGTAAAGGTTCATGTGTTAGTAATTTTTCTGTACGGCCCTGTTGGTCCCGTACCTGATGAATCCAGTTGTTTTCTACCTGAACACATGCAGGATGTTTATGTGCAGAACTCAGAGCGCAGTGCAATGTTTCCACAGGGAAACGTTAAAAAGTGACACCAAAACGAAACAGAAAGGACTCCCAGCTATCACTGAACTCTGCTATTTGGGAACATTAATGGTTTCTCATGCAGCTACAGGAGAAAAAGAAAGATGAACCGAACCAGAACTTAGTCAGTGAATGCATCTTTCAACAGCAATAAGGTCCATAACGCGCTCTGCACTGAACTCAATGACTCACGTGAAACAATGTTAACATCACTGATACTAGAGAAACACCAGCTGACGTCCAACATGGCTACCAGTAGCATCCAATCAGCCCAAACTCATTATTCTGGATAACACGCAAGTCGGAGGAATCCCTGTTGAAGAGAAGGAATTTCCCAACAGCTGCCCATGCTGCATTCAAGTACAGCTGGGAGACTAGACTGTTGAAATATGAAAAGGACTCCAAAGTGATTTAAGCATGTTTTATTCTCAAAAATGGGCAAAGTATTATTTAAACATTTCTAAACATTAACACTGACTGTTTTCAAATGATTATTTTCTACTCTGGCTATGACTGCTTGTACTATTTTATTTATAATTTAGAAAATCCAATCAAATCTCCAGTCAGTTCCATACTTACACTTTTTTTTAAGTTATAGAACATAAAAAATTGAAGTAATTGAATTCATGAAAAAGGTTCTTTGTTTAACTGAGCTCAAAGTAAAAAGAAAACGAGTTATATGCACATTTATATTTATTTTTCTTGAATAAAGCGTTCCAAATGCATACCAATCTGTGATTTCTGTGTGCGTTACACCCCTAATGGTCATTGTATGCTCCAAGAAAAATAACAAAGAGAATAAAAGCTGTTAATGTTAATTTCTGCTTCTTAGTCTCAGTAATGACTGAGTTAGCAGCTGTTTATCTCTGTCTACGTATTGTTCATTCCATCTCACAAACTGAACTAAATTTGGTCTGGGGTTTTTTTTCCTCCTCTGAGCTGAAGAAGTTATTTCCAAATCCAACCTTTAAAACCTTTTGTTCTCTGTTTGAAGTAAATATGTTCTCATTTAAGGAATAAAATACAACACAATGAAGAATGAGAGAAGTGGAGGAACTAAATAGATGGGTGTTAAACTTGGGAAGTGGAAATTGAAGTGCTTTAATTGGATTTTTCCAGCAGAAAGTGGCTAATGTAGCAGCTAGCTTAGCAGCGAGAACGTCGGAGGCCGATTTACGTTTATTTGGTTCTGAAGTGATCCAAAGTCATTTAATACAGCGTTCAGTTGGAGAGACATTCATGTGGTCATTATTATAATGCTATAGCTAGCATGAACATCACTAGCTAACGATCAAGCTCCTTGTTTCACAGTAAAACCTGAGCAGCGGCAGTCTGGCTTCCTTTCAGTGTCGCCAAAGTAGCTGAAGTTGCCCCAGAAAGTCGCTAGATGACGTCATACGCTAATCTGCATAATGATGATGTCATCACACGGTGACGAATGGAACAAAGGAGGAAATTATTATATTTAGATTAGGATTATAGGGTTAAACGATACATTATTTAAACAGGGGAAACGTGCGACAGGGAAATGTGACTTCTGTCTTCAAGAAGAGACGGTGGAACATGTTCTATTATTCTGCCTGAAGTAAACTGGTACAAAATGTACAAGATATCAACATGCAACTGGACTTCAAAGACCTTTTTAACAAAATGTAAAGTTCTGGGGGAAAAAATGCTGAGATATCTCAAGAAGACGAAATTAATAGAGAGAATATTGTTGTTTGTTTTTTAGTACTTTGTAAAAATAAGTAGAGCATATTTAGCATGCATCAAATATTTCTTGCCAACTGCCATTAACCAGAAGTTTATTGCTTATGGTATTATTTTCAGTGGGTTTTTTTGGGTCAAATTTTAAATATCCTACGTTTTTGAACTCACCATACATTTCGAACGTTCCTTGAATGCACCACAGGTGTGCGATGCAGCATAGTAAGATCGGTCTTATATACATGCAGATTTTTTTTAAACTTTTGAATTAACATTAAGTACAAAAACAACTTTGTGAGTGGATGAAATGAACCGAACGAGGTTCATGATTGGTCAGTCGCTAGATTTGTCGCTAGGCGCTTTTTGCAAAAAAAAGTCGTTAGAAATGGCGACAAATTTGCTAAGTTGGCAACGATGCTTCCTTTCAGTTTTCATTTCATCAGCTAAAAACTGGAATTACAGTCAAGTC
Organism: Valencia hispanica; assembly: GCA_963556495.2. Lineage (NCBI taxonomy): Eukaryota > Metazoa > Chordata > Actinopteri > Cyprinodontiformes > Valenciidae > Valencia > Valencia hispanica. The sequence goes on from OY747707.1 coordinate 3,845,590, forward strand.
TCAAGTATTTTGGGCAAAAGTCCAAGTCGAGTCTTGAGTCTTTTTATTTTTGTGACTCGAATATGGATGTAGCAATTGTTTTAAAAAAAGAAAATTTGGGGGAAAATTAGGATATAAATGAAGAATTACTGCGTTTTACCTCCCAAGTTTTCATGCTGAGCAAATATTTGCGAAGGTTTAAATACTTATTTCTCATCTCAGGTCTGGACATCAACATGCACAGACCTACACCGACCTTCTGGCTGCAATTACGCAAAGAGGAAACGCGCGTTAAAATACATCAGTGTGAGAACTGGTTGTGCTGTTGTTGTTTCTGCATATACACACAATGGGCTGTATTTGTATGAAAATGCCTGTGGCTGCAAACTTTGGCCCAGCAGCCAGTCCACAGTCTGTATTTAGAGCCTCTAACAGCAGCCTGTTGTTTCCGCTGCAGATTCCTAGATGCGGCCTTGGATGGCAGGTAGTTTTCCAGGGCTGTCGGGACGAAGGTCTCCTGCACTCTCCCTGCTTGGTGGTTTCATCTGGGCGTTGGGAGTGGGTATTCTCGGCCCCGTACAGCCAGACTATAATTTACCCTCTGACTTCTTACTGTTTATGCTACAGCCCAGCTCCCTGCAGAAGCAGGTCAATCCTGTAGGTTGGGGCAGGAGTCTGCTCTGCTGTCTGCTATTATCCAAACGTGATATTTGTGTGAATGCTTAACAGCATTAACACTATTGTGTTTCTGTTTCTCTTTATTATTATCATCTATTTATTCCACTTTATTTCGCCAGTTTTTGCTGTTTAATGACTTCAGCATATTTTCAGCTATTTCAGCCCTTCTGGTATCATAAAGTTCAGCTCATTCAGGACATTCCTGTTAGGATTTTTATTGTCGATATCTTCAACCATTTCCAAGTAATTTATCATTTTTATTGATTTTTTTTTTGATCCCATAGAAAACCTCCGCCTCTTTCAGCTTTAATAGCTCCTGCATACTTTCAGCTGGAAACATGATTAAAACTTACACTTGGTCACAACAGATTGGGTTATTACAGTATTATTCAGAATTTGTGTATCTTCTACCATTTTTGAGATTTGATCGATTAAAAAACATTCACATTTTTCAGCTCTCAGGCTTTTTATAATGGGTTGCCCCGGCAACGGCTCAGAGTGTGCACTCTAGTTTTCAGAAGTTCTTCTGACTTCAAACAAATTCTTGTCACTCGTTCAGCTTTCATTATTTTGCAACAAAGTAAACAGAATATGGTGGGAAAGACTGTTAGCTTTAAGCCGATGTGACCAAGCAGCCATTTCAACTATCTTGAGCACTTTTTACAGTCCAACTTTATACATATTTCCTTCAGCTGAAGCTTCAAAAAGGAGATTTACAGCCATTTCAAATTATTTTCAACAATTTTAAGAGCATTTCAGGCCAATAAATTCAGCATTACAGCATTCACACAGCTGTTATGCAAATAACAGTTTTTTCTAGTTTGAAATGGGATTAAATGTGGTGAAAATTAAAAGAGAAAACACACCGGGACTTATGACCAAGCCTTCTGAATGAGAGGTGAACCGACCTCCAGCTGCTTTCTCTTCAGATGCTTAGGGTCATCCTGTCCTGGATGAATCAGATCCAGCAGTAGGTTGGGTAGATTGATTAAAGTCCCAATAGGACTCCAGAGATGTTCCGATCTGAGCAGAGATACCTTTGTTGTCCGTCATTTCGACAAAAATCCGATCTTGATCATTTTTTACCTGTTAATGTTTGATACTAATCTTTGTTATTCATTTTAAGTAACATTAAATCTGAACAGAGAACTTCCTAGAAACAATGAAATTAAACGATTGAACCTCTCATGTTGTTCTGGAGGCTGAACCAGCGCTCCGCTGCCACACTGGAGACTGGAATTAAGCGCCACTTCAGCCAAAGTTTGGAAATCAGGGAACATTTCTCCAGTTAAAGTGAGTAGAAGTCTAAAAGATTCTCTGAACGAGCCGTTTCCTGACCCACAAGCTATTGGTGTAGTGGGAGGATATTATGAATCATGCACCGGTGGTTGGCACGACACCGGGCTCTTGAGAGCGATGCGCTCCAAAGCCTCAGTAAGTCTTCAACATGCTGTCAGATCCCGGTTAGCGAGATGCATTGAGTACAATGTTCAGGTATGAGATGAAGCTCAGATGCTCTCATGGAAATATATTTCTTTTTGATTTAGTTACATGTACTCAGTGCGTACGTTTTAAATGTCGGTGCGTCTACACCAAGTGGTCATAGGTGTGAATACTAATCTACCAAAATGATGGAATGCCTCGGGATCTTTTCGTCATCGTTTAAAAAAACAGTCAAATACGGAAAATGTTCAGTTAACATGACCCCTGAATCTGACCGGAGATCTAAATTTAAATATGTCATTACCTGGGAAAGCTTACTTGAGGGTGTTAGTGGGGAGACTTTTGACTGATAGTCGAACCTCAGGTCCAAGAGGAGCCCTGTCGCTTACTGTGGCCTAGGGGACCAGATCTCAACAGTCGAGTAATTGCTGATGGGTCTTGAGTGTTTGCTTCTCTGGTCTACTTGTTTTGTGTCCCTTTGTATTTTGTGAGGTATGGCTGCAGGCGTATGGAGTATCTGCGTCCATTGTCTATACCCGTCCATCCTATACAGGGTTGCAGGGGACTGCTGCCTATCTCCAGCATTCATCGGGCGAGAGTTGGTGTGTTTAGGTCTTGTTCCAATCTTGTTTATGTCTGGTTCCGGTCATGTTTAGGTATTGTTCAGGTCATGTTCAGGTCTGTTTCAGGTCTTGTTAAAGTCTGGTTCAGGTCATGTTCAGGTCTTGTTTAGGTCTGATTCAGGTCTTATCTAGGTCTGGTTCAAGTTTTCTTCAGGTCTTGTGCAGGTCTGATTCAGGTCTGGGTCAGGTCTTGTGATGGTCATAGTCAGGTCTGGGTCAGGTTTGGTTTAGGTCTGATTCAGGTCTAGTTCAGATCTTGTTCAGTTCTTGTTTAGGTCTGGTTCAGGTCATGTACAGGTCTTGTTTAGGTGTTGTTTAGGAATTGTTGCGGTCTTGTTTAGATCTGGTTCAGGCCTCGTTCAGGTCTTATTTAGGTATTTTCTAGGTCTTGTTCAGATCTTGTTAAGGTCTGGGTCAGTTCTGGTTCGGATCTTGTTTAGGTCTGATTCAGGGCTGTTTCAGGTCTTGTCTTGGTCTGGTTCAGGTCTTTTTTAGGTCATGTTCAGGTCTGATTTAGGTCTTGTTTAGGTTCTTGTTTAGGTCTGGTTCAGGTCTTGTATAGGTCATATTCAGGTCTGGTTCAGGTCTTGTTTAGGTATTGTTCAGGTCTCTTTTAGGTCTGGTTCGAGTCATGTTTAGGTCTTGTTTAGGTCATGTTCAGGTCTTGCTTTAGGTATTGTTCAGGTCATGTTTAGGGTCCTGTTCAGGTCTTGTTTAGGTGTTGTTCAGGTCTCTTTTAGGTCTGGTTCAGGTCTTGTATAGGTCATATTCAGGTCTGGTTCAGGTCTTGTATAGGTATTGTTCAGGTCTCTTTTAGGTCTGGTTCGAGTCATGTTTAGGTCTTGTTTAGGTCAAGTTCAGGTCTTGCTTTAGGTATTGTTCAGTTCATGTTTAGGGTCCTGTTCAGGTCTTGTCTACGTGTTGTTCAGGTCTCTTTTTGGTCCTGTTCGAGTCATGTTTAGGTCTTGTTTAGGTCATGTTCAGGTCTTGTTTAGGGTCTGGTTCAGGTCATGTTTAGGGTCTGGTTCAGGTCTTGTTTAGGTGTTCTTCAGGTCTTGTTTAATTCTGGTTAAGGTCTTGCTCAGGTCTTGTTCAGGTCTGGTTCAGGTCTTGTTTATGGTCTGGTTCAGGTCATCTAGTGATGTCCTGCATCTTTAACTGAATGTAAACCAGCAGACGACATCCTTTGTTCCAGTTTGGTAGAGCGAATGATGTCTTCAGTTTCTCTCCTTTTTACTTGTTAGCAGATGAATCAAAGCCCACACAGCGGTCCCAACTGTTTTCCTTCTGTCCCTGATGTCCACCTACCTCCTTGCTGTATATACTCCACTCGCCCTCCCTCTCTCTCCGTCCATTGCTGTATAAGGCAGTGAAACTGGCCACCGAACCCTCTGGTCATGGCTAATGGCAGCAGTCTTGTCTCTCTGTGTAAATATTTGTGCAGGGGGGATAATAGATGGTCCCCCACAGTCAGAACCGGAATGTCCTGACTCACTCTGGCCCCCATTAGGAAAAACATTGGCTCTCATAAGGCCTTAAATATAACTAAATATCATAGTTATGGCATATGAGCTGAAATGATTTGGTTTGGAGATTTGAACTAATAATGTCCCCTTGTTGTTTCTGAACAGGCACCAAGCAGTAACCTCGCTCTCAAACATGTAGACACCATGGTGAGTCTCAGCCGCTGCCTTTATTTACTTTACTCATTGTTTATGCTTTAGTCCAGCTGTATCAGTTACTTGGAATAGACCGACCATGAATCAGTTTTTCTAACAGATCAGATGGGTTTGATGTCAGAAATGTAGGAATGATGTACACTGAGGCATCCTGAGTGGAGCTGAGGATGCTTTTATTACAGATTTACATGCAAACTGGTGAAAGCTATCAGTTACAATTGTATTTATTACAATTAAACATAATAATAATTGTTTTACTATATTTATATTTTTATTAATTTAATCAGTTTATTATTGCTTTTTGTTCTTATTTGATCTTTTTAAAATATTTTCTTTCTTAAAATGTTTTGTTAATGTTTTTTTATTTATTATAACTACATACTATAATTATAATAATTTATAATAATATATAATATAATCAAAATAATAATTTGATTATTTTTATCTTTTATCTTTTTCATTTTTTGTATTTTGTTTGGTGTTTTCTTTAAATACGTTTTTATTTATTATAATGAAAAATAACAATGATGAATATTTATTTTATTATAATTTACTACTATTTCTATATTTTATTATAGTCTGATTTCTTTTAGATTATTGTTGTTTCTTGCTCTTTATCATTAAATCAGAGAAGAGCGGAGCAGTGATTTATTTTCTGACTGTGACGTCTGCGTTTCTGAATCGAAAGTCTGCAGTGCGCTGCTGGTTGATGTGCTGTTCTGTGTGAGCTGAGCCTCTAGTTGGACAGATATCATGCTGGAATATTTTTTATAATAGCTTATTTTACCAAGTGTCTCTTATTTGGGTAAAAGCAGAAATGCGCAGTAGATGAACTTAATGGTTCAACATTAAAACCTCAACCCATAAAATCTAATTCTTTGTGCTAAACCTGCCAACACAAACTGCTCTGGGAATAAATCTCGCCTCTGGAGGTTTTAAGGACTGAAGCTATAAATGTCTCTTAGCTTTGGACTGAATCATGCAGGAATCGGGTTCTGTGGCCTTCCAGACATCATGTTGACCTCCCTGCCTCAGACGCCACAGGTAGCTCTGGTTCTCAGGCTTCAAGTGAAATCTATCAGATTCTGCTGGACCCTCAGAACCTCCTCCCTGTGCTCGAGTCTTGCCGGTCGCTAAGCTGTTTGCTTTGGACTCACTAGGGCTGGGCGCTAAATCGATTTTATCGATTAATCGAATTTTCTGTTTATTAAGATTTCATTTTTGAAAAAAAATCGAGAAAATCTGAAAGAAATTTAACCAATCCACTCCAAGGGTTTCAGTAGTTCAAAGTGATGTGAGCCCGCCCAAGGTCTACCGTCATGTTCTACAGTGTGCATTTATTTGGACTTTGAATTCAGGTGAACTCCCAGAAAGGAGGATTTAAAATAAAAGCAAGCTTTAAAAAATATTTCCTATCATTTTAAATTTCTTTTCAGGAATAGAAAGGTAGAAAAAAATAAAATCAGCTTCCTCCGGGCTGGTGTTGTCTGAGAAAGGACGGATCGAGTCACCAACGTGGAGCTGCTCTCCCACAATTCTCTTTGTTTGTGTGTGGTCGCTTTTATTGTCGTTTCCTAACTTAGCGCCGGTACAGTTTCTAAACGGGGTTGCCTACTTTTAGCGTCGTTCCAGCTGCGTGCACGAAACGGCTGGGTGGGATGGAGAAGCCGGGGGGGGGCAGCGCGGGACAAGGATGGGTGGACAAAACCTGCTTGGTGAAAGCAACGCCTCGGTTAGAAATGTGCAGCCTTCGCTCCTGACTCGGTGTAATAAACCTGGTCGGATCACGTGACTGAACCATGTCTGTGCAGCTGCTGCTGACTCGCTGAAGCACATTTGCTTTGTGGTCGCTCTGTGATGTCAGGCGGACGCCGGCCCTCGCCTCGGAGCATCGAAAACATTCGTCTCATGACTCCACAGCTCTCTTTTTCTTCTTCTGATTGCTTCACTTTCTTTGAAATATATACTGTGACCCCCCCACCCACCCTCAGACATCATAGGTGTAGATCCCCCAATTGTTGGACTGAGCTTTTCCTAGACGTTTATGTGAACAAACATGCTTCACTTCCCACATGTTTGTCCTGAGAGACGGAAACGGTTCACAGTTGCAATTTAGATCCGTACACAGATGAGGAAAAAAAGCCGCGGGACAGACGGAGGGAGGGAAAAGTTGAACATCAGGGGGAGAGATAACTGGGTGGTAGGCAGAGCTGAAAGGGGGAGGGAGGCCAGAGCAGACAGAAGGAGGGAGAGGAGAACACTGGGAAGACGGAGGAGTTCTGGTCGGCCCGGCTGGCCTAAAATAGAAACCTTGTTTTTCTCCCCCTGCTGAACTCGTCGGCCGCGTGGGGGGAGAGAAAGGGAGAGGTCTCTGGGAGGAAAGTTCACCGCTGCAGACGGAGCTCCGGAGATGAACCGAGGAGGCTCTCTGAGGAGGCGGCTCTCCTCTCTGAGGGGGGCATGGCGGTGGAGCACAGGTCACCTTTTCAGGAAGGTAGGATGTCAACTGGGACAAAGGTTTCTCTTTTTGGGCGCTAAACTTTGCTTCCTACCCCTTCCTCCATCCTTCGCTCTCTTTCTCAGATAGTTAATTTGTGCGGCTTGCTTGTAAAGTCAACCTCCCCAGATGGTTTTCATCTTACAACAGAGCCTGAAGGACCATCCCCACCCATGGTCCCCACCTCCTCCACCTCTGCTGCTCTCCTTCCCAGGCCGAGCTTTTTGGGATGGATTTGGAGTGTCTGTAATGCTGCTGAGCCAGGAGGAGGACTTAGCCACCAGACGTTTGGGATTTAAGCGTTTCTTCTGCTTCTTCTGCACAGTGTTTTGAAGTACAGACACTGTGAAAGCTATATCTGATTCCTTTGATTGAAGCGCCGTAGCTCACAAAAATCACCGCGCACTGATCCTGTCACCCTTAACACCGCTCTAAATGCTGCACGTTTATCTCAGAAGCTTCTCTCGTTGTTCATCCATCTCCGTCCTCCTCCATGCTGGAACGATTAGACCCTGGGGGGGGGGGGGTCACAGAAAGGGAGTCGAACGTGTTACGATGAGTGTTTTTGTGCACAATGATTAATGTTGATGCTTGGACTGCAGGAATGTTCTCATTAGAACGTATCGGTTTGATCTCGGAGCTTTCCAGGATTCCCCGGAGAGTTCTTCTGTAATCTTTGCCGTGCAGGAATGCCTTGTTTTCTCCAGTCGCAGCTTCTTGGGTTCTTCTGCAGAATTCCAGGATTGGCTTTGCTCATTTCATGGGAAACCTTGGAGACTCCCCCCCTGCTTCAACGCTAAAAAGCACGGTGCAGTGTGATGTCGTCCGTCATTGCGGCACCGGCGGCGTGTCGGGTTCTGGGTGGGATAGTCATGATGTGGGACCCCTGAGAGCCGCATGGCTTCAACTGAAAGCAGGACAGGATGCTTTGAGTACGGCCTCTTCATGACCACATCGGCCCCCCCAGAAGCTTAACGTTCCCCTGCTTCAACCGTTACAACCAGTCTGGACGTTTCATTGGACTGAGCAGCTGGTCCACCCAACCGGGGCCAACTTTCAACCATCTTGCTCAAGCTGAATAACTTCTTCACCAGCACCACTGGCAGCCTCACCTTCAACCGGACCCCTGGCCTTTTGTCACCCAGCAGCTTGTTGGGATGTTTCGGATCATTTGCGGGATTAAACCTCATAGATTAAAGATGCTTGGTTGAGATTGCTGTGGAAGCTGAAGGAGGATGCGGTGCAACCCGGGTTGGACCCCCTGTTTCCTTCAGAACCGCCTTCATTCTTTGTGACAAGAGATCCAACGAGTTGTAAGAAACCTTCCTCAGAGGTTCTGATCCATACTGACATGATGGTTTCACACAGTTGCTGCAGATGAACATCCATGGTTAGGACCACATCCCAAAGAGGTTCTGGTTACTCTGGGGGCCTCTGGACGTTTGATTGGCTGATTCACTGTTGGTTAACAGCTGTACCTAATAAAATGGTCTGTTTCTGACAGGTTCCGTATGTTGGACACTCTTAAGGTGACGCTCTTGGGTACACTGAGGTTCTGGTGAGGGTTTAGGTCCGTCTCTCTTTCTGTTTGGTTTCTTCTCAATTAGCTTCAGCTCTAAATTATTCATGCCCCTGAAACCAACCAGCATGGATGTTCTGATTGGACGAAATGTCAAAGTCTTGGAGTGAGCCAACCAGAGACCCGGATCAGATGGCGGATCTGTGGAGGGAGCTAAAGATTAGGGTGATGGGGAGGAGGCCTTCCAATCTGCAAGGACTTGGAGCTCGTCGAAACACTAGAGGATCAGGTCATATTCAAAAGGCCATTTTTAATTATTCCTTCCTTACACAATTTATACTCTTATAGCCCTTTTCCATTGCAAAGAACCGAGAGCCTGTTCGGAGCTGGAGCTTTCACAAAACCTCCTTCGTTCTCCATAACAAGGAGCCAACTTGGAGCCACCGTGAGCTACGGCGTTGCGTCATCGAAGCGTCACTTCAGAAATCACGCGGGAAGCCGCTCGCCAGAAATAAAGCAGACGCAGAAGAAGAAAAACCAAAACAACAAAGATGGACGACCTCGTCAGAGCGCAGATGCTAATCGTCGCTTTACAAGCATTTGTTGCGATACAGCCGCAAAAGGCATCGCCGATACAGTTACTGTCGACAAGGCAACGTCGTAGTAGGCGACGTAGTCTTGATGCTATCCATGTTTTCAACCACAACAAAAAAAACATTCCCAGCAGTGGAGTAGTTATGTAAATCTCAGATTGTTGGTGTTGATCGGACGGCTCCTTCTTACTGGTTTACATCTGGCTGAACCTCCTCCCAGTTACATCATCTATCACCCAGATGTCCCTGTTGCTTCAAGTGAGGTCAGGTTGGTAGAGGATTCTCCCTCAGACAGCTGAGCTGTGAGAGGAGCAGGGAAGGTCAATGCTCCAGCAGGGAGGTCCTCTGATTCCCTCCCCTCCCTTTCTTGGAGCCACAAACATAGCTGGGCACTTTCAGAGTCAGGCACCTCCAGTCGGCTGCATGGATGCATCATGTGAATCAGCAATGACATCAGATAAGAGACCCCCCCCCCTTCACACACACACACACCATTCTGTCTCTTGACATAAGTGAAGCTTACCAGCAGTTTTTTTTACTACAGCAGGATAACTGTAGTGAATTAACAGTCAGTCTGGCCCTGAGAGTCTTCTGACTCAACCATGACTGCATGAGGAGATCAGTCCCGATCAGAGCCGAAGGGTTAGGGACCGGTTTTCTGGGATTAACTTTACGGGGAAAACAGTAACTTCCTCTATTGTCATCTTTAAACGGTTCCACCAGTTTTAATAAACAAAATCTATATTTTTCATTTCTCAGAAAAAGTTTCCAGTCCAAATAATGGATGGATGGATGATGGATGGATGGATGCATGGATGGATAGATGGATAACTGGATGGATGAATAATTGGATTGATGGATGGATGGATGGATGGATAAATGGATGGATGGATGGATGGATGGATGAATAAATAAATAAATAAATGGATGGATGGATGGATGATGGATGAATAAATGGATGGATGATGGATGGACGGATGGATGAATAAATGGATGCATGGATGGATGGATGGATGCATGGATGGAAGGATGAATAATTGGATGGATGAAAGGATGAATAATTGGATGGATGGATAGATAGATGGATAATTGGATGGATGAATAATTGGATGGATGGATGGTTGGATGCTGGATGGATGAATAATTAGATAGATGGATGAATAATTGGATGGATGGATGGATGGATAATTGGATGGATGGATGGATAATTGGATGAATAAATGGATGGATGGACAGATGGATGAATAAATGGATGGATGGATGCATAGATGGATGGATGGAAGGATGAATAATTGGATGGATGGATGGATGGATGGATGAATAATTGGATGGATGGATGGATGGATGGATGGATGGATGGATGGATGGATGGATGCATGGATGGACGGATGGATGAATAAATGGATGGATGGATGGATGGATGAATAAATGGATGGATGGATGGATGGACAGATGGATGAATAAATGGATGGATGGATAATTGGATGGATGGATGGATGCATAGATGGTTGCATCGATGGATGGATGCATAGATGGTTGCATCGATGGATGGATGGAAGGATGAATAATTGGATGGATGGAAGGATGAATAATTGGATGGATGAAAGGATGAATAATTGGATGGATGGATGGATGGATAATTGGATGAATGAATAGATGGATGAATAATTGGATGGATGGATGGATGAATAATTGGATGGATGGATGAATAATTGGATGGATGGATGGATGGATGGATGGATGATGGATGAAGGATGGATGGATGAATAATTGGATAGATGGATGAATAATTGGATTGATGGATGGAAGGATGATGGATGGATGGATGAATAATTAGATGGATGGATGGATAGATTGATGAATGGATGGATGATGGATGGATGGATGGATGAATAATTGGATGGACGGATGAATAAATGGAGGTATGGATGAATGGATAATTGGATGGATTGATGGATGGATGAATGGACGGATGGATGAATAAATGGATGGATGGATTGATGGATGGTTGATGAATAATTGGATGGATGAATGGATGGATGGATGGATGGATTGATGAATAATTGGATGGATGAATGGATGAATAAATGGATGGATGGATGAATAATTGGATTGATGAATGGATGAATAAATGGATGGATGAATAAATGGATGGATGAATGGATGAATAAATGGATGGATGGATGGATGAATAAATGGATGGATGGATGGATAAATAATTAGATGGATGGATGGACGGATGAATAAATGGAGGGATGGATGGATGGATGGATAATTGGATGGATTAATGGATGGATGGATGAATAAATGGATGGATGAATAAATGGATTGATGGATGGTTGATGAATAATTGGATGGATGAACGGATGAATAAATGGATGGATGGATGGATGAATAAATGGATTGATGGATGAATAAATGGATTGATGGATGGTTGATGAATAATTGGATGGATGAACGGATGAATAAATGGATGGATGGATGAATAATTGGATGGATGAATGGATGAATAAATGGATGGATGGATGAATAAATGGATTGATGAATGGATGAATAAATTGATGGATGGATGGATGAATAATTGGATGGATGGATGGATGAATAAATGGATGGATGGATGATGGATTCTAGAATTGCGCTGCTCTGGGTGGCTGCATGTTGGAGTGGCTCTGTTGGCTACATATTAAGTTTTGTTTTTTTGTACATTGGTTCCTCTTTTTTCTTAAAGAAGATTGCATTTTTTTTTACCTGTATACTTTCTAGTTTTTGGTGCTGTGAAGCTGGAAGGATTTTTGCTGTAAATTTTTCCCTTTTTGACAATTTGTTATGATGCGTAACCATGGCAACAATGTGGTTTACAGCCGGGAGCAGCTGATTAACATCGCAAAAGCTGAAATAATACCTCAACTGAAACCACAAATCCCCGATGAGTTGATAAGGAGGAGACGTGGATGCAGAGCAGGAGCGAAAAGGAGACAGAGAAAGAGGAAGTTCAAGCCATCTCTTCCATCGATCATAATGGGTAACGTAAGATCACTGGCTAACAAGATGGATGAACTCCAAGCCCTTACAAGGACTCAGCCAGAGTACCGTGAATGCAGTGTTATGTGTTTTACGGAGACGTGGCTGCTGGATCATATCCCCGACTCCAACGTCTGTCTGCCAGGCTTCCTGACTGTACGAGCAGACAGAGATCTGAAGACGAGCAGAAAAAGGAAAGGTGGTGGAGTAGCAGTGCTTGTCAACAACAGATGGTGTCATCCAGGACATGTTACTGTGAAGTGTCGTCTCTGCAGCCCAGATCTCGAACTCTTGGCAGTGAGTTTTCGTCCATATTATTTGCCAAGAGAGTTCACCAGTGTAATTTTGGCAGTTGTTTACATTCCACCTTCAGCCGTTGCCGACAATGCATGTGATGTCATCAGTTCCATTGTTGCTAAGCTACAGACACAGCACCCCAATGCATTTGTGGCAATATCTGGTGATTTTAATCATGCCTCGCTCTCTACTACACTTCCAACATTTCAACAATTTGTCAGCTGCTCTACAAGAGAAAACAGGACCTTGGATTTGTTTTATGCAAATGTAAAGGATTCATACACGTCCAAACCAAGACCTCCTCTGGGACAATCAGATCACAATCTTGTTTTTCTCTGTTCAGAATATAAACCACTTGTTCAGAGGCAACCTGTGACAAAACGAACTGTGAGAAAATGGTCACAGGAAGCTGAAGAAGCCCTGCAGGATTGTTTTGCAACCACAGACTGGATGACTCTTTGCCAAGCACATGGAGAGGACATCAATGACATGACTGAGTGTGTGACTGACTATATAAACTTCTGTGTGGACAACATCATCCCCACCAGAACAGTGAGATGCTTCCCTAATAACAAACCCTGGATCACCAGTGACCTGAAGGAACTGCTAAACAAGAAAAAAAGAGCCTTCAGGGAGGGAGACAGGGAATTACTGAGGAGTATACAGAAGCAACTTAAGGTCAAGATCAGAGACAGCAAGGAGGCATACAGGAAGAAGCTGGAGAACAAACTACAGAGGAACAATATCAGAGATGTCTGGTCAGGAATGAGAAAGATCACAGGTTTTAAGGACAGGAAAGATTGGATAGATGGAAGTCTGGACAGAGCCAATGAACTGAACACATTCTTCAACAGGTTCAGTTCAGGAACTAGCTCAGCATCCCCCTCTCCTGTTCCCAGCCAAACAGACATCCCACTATCCTCTGATCAACAGCTTTCCTGTTACACCTCGGATGTTTTATCCTTCACCTCAGCCATGGACTCTTCTAATTCCACAAGTTTGACTTCAACCAAGTCAGGAAATGCTGCTACCCCCTTTGCCTCCCCCTCCCACTTGTCTGTCTCCAAAAGTCAGGTGAAGAGGCAGCTGGAGAAACTGAACCGGAACAAGGCTGCAGGTCCAGATGGTGTCAGCCCCAGAGTCCTGAAGGCCTGTGCAGAGCAGCTCTGTGGGATTCTGCAGCACCTCTTCAACCTTAGCTTAACTCAGGAGAAGGTCCCAGTGTTGTGGAAGACATCCTGCCTTGTTCCAGTACCAAAGAGAACTCACCCATCAGTCATCAATGACTATAGACCCGTTGCCCTGACATCCCACATCATGAAGGTCCTGGAGAGACTCCTGTTGGCACCCCTGAGTAAGCAAACAAGAACGTATCAGGACCCACTGCAGTTTGCTTATCGCTGTGGAGTTGGAGTTGAAGATGCCATCATCCACCTACTTCAACCAACCCACTGTCATCTGGACAAAGCAGGCAGCACTGTGATGATCATGTTCTTTGATTTCTCTAGTGCATTTAACACAATTCAGCCTGATTTGCTTTGTCAGAAACTCCTGAAGACACAGGTGGAGCCCTCAACAATCGCCTGGATCAATGACTACCTGACCAACAGACCACAATTTGTGAGACTGAAGAATTGTGTGTCAAACCAGGTGGTCAGCAGCACAGGAGCACCACAGGGGACCGTACTCTCACCATTCCTTTTCACTCTGTACACCTCAGACTTCCAGTACAAATCAGAGACCTGTCATCTGCAGAAATACTCAGATGACTCTGCAATTGTCGGGTGTATCAGAGATGGACAAGAAGCTGATTACAGAGAGTTGGTGGACCGCTTTGTGACATGGTGTGGAAACAATCGTCTCACCTTGAATGTGAACAAAACAAAGGAGATGATTGTAGATTTCAGAAGAAACAGGGATAAGTCAAACACTGTTTCCATCATGGGAGAAGAAGTGGAGGTGGTTGAGGAATATAAATACCTCGGAGTTCACATTGACAACAGACTGGACTGGAGGCGCAACAGTGAAGCCGTCTACAAGAAGGGACAGAGCAGACTGTACTTCTTGAGGAAGCTTAGGTCCTTCAAGGTTTGCAGCAAGATGCTGCAGATCTTCTACAAGTCTGTTGTGGAGAGTGTAATCTCTTCAGCCGTCATCTGTTGGGGTAGCAGCATCAGAGCCAGGGATTTAAAAAGGCTCAACAACCTGATAAAGAAGGCTGGTTCTGTTCTTGGGACAACTGTGGAAAATCTGGAGATGATAATGCAAAGAAGGATTCTTCATAAAATCAAAAAAATTATGGACAACCCTGAGCATCCTCTTCATGAGACAGTCACACAACAACAGAGCATCTTCAGTCGGAGGCTTCTTCAGTTTCGCTGCAATACAGACCGCTACAGGAAATCCTTCCTGCCCACAGCCATCATTATCTACAACAACTCCTTAAAGAATTGATTATATGAGCTATACCAACACTTAATTTCCCTATGGGATCAATAAAGTATTTTTGAATTGAATTTGAATTGAATTGAATTGAATTGGATGGATGGATGGATGGATGGATGGATGGATGAATAAATGGATGGATGGATGGATTGATGAATAATTGGATGGATGAACGGATGAATAGATGGATGGATGGATGGATGGATGAATAAATGGATTGATGGATGAATAAATCACCAGCAGAACCAACCAGTACCGCCGTAATCAGCGCACACTATGACAACTGATGTTTTTGGGATTTTTTGTCATTTTCAGGGTTCAACAAAATCCTCAAAGAGCGTGGAGTCCCGGAGGAGACCATCAAGGTTGGTTTCCTCTCATCTTTTATTTCCACTTTGGTCCCATCTGTCTCCAGTTCTGCCTTTTATTCACTCAACAGCTTTCATTTGTTTGTTGAATCAATTTAGAAATCAAAATGAAGAAAAAGGTCTTTATAAATGTTGAGATCAGAACTAGAAGGAGTTTTATCATAATCATCAGTCAGCTTTTATGAATTTGTAAATTAGCGAGGCGAGACATCCCAGCCGCCGCCAGTCGGGCCAATAAAATGTAAAATCAAATCAAATAAAAGCCCCTAAAATCATTCTGTCTGCTGAATGATGACATTCAGAACCAGGCTTTGATTCATTATTAGTATTACAGAACTTGGCCCGTCAGGGAGAGTTCTGGTAATCAGGACAAACAAACGTGGGTTTTTTTTCTGCAGCATAGTGATGCTCTGCTAAATACAAATCTCGCTGTAAACATGAAAAAAAGACAAAAACAAGGAGAAACTAAAAACATTGGGTAAAAGAAAATAGAAAAAGAAAAAATGGAAAAACAGTTAAAGAAAAAAAAACAATAGAAAAAAGGAAGAAAACTAAACAGAAACAAGAAAAAGAAAATTGGAATAAATGGAAAAAAAATGTAAAGGAAAAAAGGAGAAAAAGAACATTTAAAAGAAAAGAAAAAAGTGAAAAAAGAAAACATTTTAAGTGCAAAAATAAATAAAAAAGGGTAGGGTAGGTAAGAAAAGAAAAAATATAAAGGAGCAAATTAAAAGAAAAATTAAAAAAATAAACTTGAAACATTGAAACATCCTGTTGGAGGAAAATCAAAGCAGGCAACCCTGTTAGTCGGCTCTAGTTGCTTCTCCTCTGACGAGCCGATTCGACTCGTGGAGGCTGCAGATTGTCGACCGCTGTTCAGCCTGCAGGAGCCGAATGTTGTCGCTGCAGCGGATTCGCTGTTTATGTTGCATGTTTCTGCCTTCTCCACATTAGGAGGTTCATTCCTCGGAGATGCAGGAATGTGTTGAAGTGTGTTTTGCAACCCCGAGGAGAACCTGAGCTAAGCGTGCTGACGTAGTAAGCAGCAGGGGGGGTCTGTCCTGATGTTTGTTGTTTTTTTCTTTGATTTCTCTGCAGAAGTGCGAGTCTCCTGCGGGCGCTGGACGAGGGCTACGAGTTGGACTTGGTCTACATCACAGAGAGGATCATCTCCGTGTCGTTCCCCGGCGGCGTGGAGGAGCAGAGCTACGCCGCCAACCTGAGGGAGGTGGCTTCCATGCTGCTCTCCAAACACGGACAAAGCTACCTGGTACCGTAGCACGCTCACCGATGTTGTTCTGCTGTCTCAACCTTTGACCCAATCCTCTCTAGATGCTCCAGAGTCCTGGTTCCTCTCTGATGGTCTCACCTGCTCAGCTAAACCCAAACCCAGATGTTGGTTCATAACAAGGTTCCCAGGAGCTTCAGAAGCGAAACGGGCCCACAGCACCACACATCCTCCACCATACTTAACAGTGGGCTTCATTAATTTCACAGCAGACCCACCTGGAGTGATTGTGGGCGAGTCTCATCTGACCGAAGCTCACAGGTCCAGTTAGACGTTTACGTTTGTGATGGTAGGACAGAAAATGCCTCCTAGACGTACTGCTAGCCTGTTGGTAGCATTTGATGGTTGCTATGGAGATCTGGTGACCACAGGATGGGTGGAGAGGTTTTAAAGCCACGGTGCCAGGGAAGGTGGGTTGGACCCGAGCTCCAGAACCACGCCCTCAGCCAGAAGCAGCACACAGCAAATCTTCGTCATTTTGGGATCCATTCACAGTAATTATTCGGAAGTTCTGGAAGCGTTCGGGTCCAGATGTGCGGCTTCTCCGAGTTTGGACTCTCAGCTCGTCTCACTTGGTGTCAAATCTCCAGTACAGAACAGAGGAATTTTACGGGATACATAAACGGGCTCAATTTAAATGCAAATACATGCGGTCCAGTCAGAAGCATATAGCAAATAGTTCGGTTCTGTGGGTTGGGACTGGTTCCAGTTGGTTCCAGCTGGTGAACTGAACTGGTTCTGTTTGTAAATCAGACACCAAGATGCCAGAACCAAAACAAATCCAGTTACAGCTTTTTTAATCAGCTGGTTTGTTTAAACGCATTGATTTTAGGGACTCACCGATATGAAAAAGTGGGCCGATGATATTATTGCTGATATTTACTGTTATAATATATCGTGTATATATATATTCCCCTACCCTTTCTACACCAGTAAAGAAGAAAAACCCAACACCGTGGACACAGCTGCAGTGAAACACCCACAATCCTACACTGCATCTCGGTCACATGACTGAACGAACACCACCTGACCAACCCCCTCCCCTCCTCCTCCAGAAACACGGAAAGCAACAAGATGGAAATATCACACCATATTGTTAATATTGGACCAATATGTTAATTGACTAAAATCGGCCGATACCGATGTTAATGCCCATATATGGTGCATCACAAAGTTTGATCCTCACTCTGTTGTGGACATCTGCCGACGATCAAAGTGCACAATATTAAACATTCATACTGAATAATAATGGATATCAATATCGGCCCAATATTTCATATCGGTTCTCTGTTCTGGTACCAGAAGCGGGCCTGGTTGAGGGACTAGAAGTGCTCTTGTGTGAGTTAACACAGTACAAAGCCAGCTACTGATAGGCCGGCGCTGGTGACTGAGAACGACACAGCTTACTTGTGTTAGCATTGGAGAGGCTAGCATGACTTGGGTGGTCATCCATCCTTCTGATTTTATGGCGGTTGGCAACAACTTGAGGTGCTCTGCCGCCACCTTCTGGACTGAAGCGTGGACCGGAATAGTTTTATTGCCGATATTCTTAAAGAGTAACTAAACCCCAAACCAACTTTTATTTGCTTCTAAACTCTATAAATGGGTCTTTACCAATGCAATCTTTCAGTTTCTGGGGATTTTTTTACATTTTCGTGTAAACTTGCATAATTCGACACTTTTTGGTCTAAAAACGTCTTAGTGCTGCCCCCTTAGGGTTGAACGGTGGCTACTGCATTTGAATTTTGTGATTGGCGGAGAGCGGTACATCTCTACGTCACAGTCATGGTCTCACAGACACGCCCCGTGGGTTTGGGTATAAAACTATCAGACATACCGGCTTGTAAAAAATATAGGCAGGAGAGGAAAAAACAGAAATCTGAACAACGATTTTTAAAAGCCACATGTATTTACTTAGGAATTGATGCATTAAAACTATTCGGGCCCACGCTTTCAGTCCAGAAGGTGGCGGTAATGCACCTCAAATTGTCGCCATGAAGATCAGAAGAAGAAAATACGCGTGTAATAAAGCGGGTAAGCAGCCCAGGCGTCCTAGTCGTTAGCCCCTTCAATGCTAACACAGCTAAGCCTATCATTAATCAGACCAGTAACTGGCTTTGGGATGGATATAGCCTTCTGCGGTAGGGAAGTAGTCTTACTTTTGGCCCTAATACCGCGCCATACTTTTCCGTTACCATGCCAACCTGAATGACACATAAACAGAGATGCACCGATCTGGCTCCTCACGCGGCCGATGCCAATTTCTGCTAGTCTTTCTAGTCTGACCTGCTGGTTCTCATGGGTTCCTCCAAGGATTCAAACGAATGAAAATATGAACAGAAACATGATTCATCTTTTTTTTTTATGCATCAAAAGCGTCATGTTTTTGATGAGTCATGTTTTTCTCCTCATCTTCAGCTCTTCAACCTCAGCGAGAAGCGTTGCGACATCAGTCAGCTGAATCCGAAGGTAAAGCGAGCTCCTCCTTTCCTCCCGTCGCTCCCATGATTCATCTTCCTCCTCTTCCTCATCATCTTCCTCCTCCTCCCTTCTCTCCCAGGTGTTGGACTTCGGCTGGCCGGACCACCACGCTCCGCCTCTGGATAAGATCTGCAGCGTCTGCAAGGCCATGGACACGTGGCTGAGCGCAGACAGCCACAACGTGGTGGTGATACACAACAAGGTGAGTCATCATGTAGTACCCCTCTGCAGACAGCAGGTGGTGCTATGGAGCTCCCGTCCTCCCCGTAACGATGTCCTTCCTCGGTGAAATGGGGTGGGGATTCTTTGGGTCGGGTTCCACTCGGAGGGGGTTAGGAAAACAGAAATGAGGTCAGGAAAGGCAGAACAGTCGTCATGGCCGCTGGGCTTTATTTATTTACTCTTTCACCCTCAATAGTGCCATAAATCTGACTATTTCACCTCCTGTTGCTGTTGCTTCACATTAAACTCCAGCGGCTAGCCGCACTCATCTGGCTCCAATTTAAAAACTACAACCAAAGCCAATTACCGAGCTGATGCGACCAGAATCCAGTAACACCTAAACGTTGTCCTGTCAGACCCGCACACCGTCCTGATCCGAAAGCTTCAGGGCCCCGTTCCAGCATGTTCCCACAGGGAGGTTACAAACAAACCCGGCTGCCATGGCGACTGCAGCTTTGTTTCACTCTGAGAGTTGTGGAGCGGCGCTCGGAGCTCGGCGGGGGTCACTAAGGATGCGGGCGCCATGTGGGGTTTGAGCGGATCAACAAATCATTTCCACTGGGCTCCGCGCGGTTAAAAGCAGCTGCAATGTTTATCGTGCAGAACAGTCCGGGTCGCCACAATCTGGTTCAGGAAGGGCGACGTGTGAAACGAAAGGAATGTGACACCAGACTGTTTACAGAGCGACGCCATGATTTAACTGTTTCACTGTTTTACTGTGAAAATAACAGGGAGGGAAACAGCTGGGCTCCTCTGAGACATGCTTCTACTGCCACAACATCCATCTGTTCATCCGTCCATCTATTCATCCATCTATTCATCCATCATCCATCTGTTCATCCATCCATCTGTTCATCCATCTGTTCATCCATCTGTTCATCCATCCATCTGTTCATCCATTTATTCATCTCTCCATCTATTCATCCATCCATCCATTTATTCATCCATCCATCCATCTTCTCTCTCTCTCCATCCGGCCATCTCTCCATCTAATCATCCATCCATCTAGCCGTCCATCCATCCATCCATCTATTCATCCATGCGTTCATCCATCCATCTATTCATTCATCCATCCATCCATCTTCTCTCTCTCTTCATCCATCCATCCATCCATCCATCCATCCAATTATTCATCCATCCATCCATCCACCCACCCATTCATCATCCATCCATCTGTTCATCCATCCATCTGTTCCTCCATCCATCTGTTCATCCACCCATCCAACCATCCATCCACCCATCCATCTGTTCATCCATCTGTTCATCCATCTGTTCATCCATCCATCCATCCATCCATCTATTCATCCATTTGTTCATCCATCCATCTTTTCATCCATCCATCCATCTTCTATCTCTCTCCATCCGCCCATCCATCCATTCATTCATCCATCCTTCTATTCATCCATCTTCTCTCTCTCTCCATCCGCCCATCCATCCATCTATTCATCCATCCATCCATCCATCTATTCATCCATCCGTTCATCCATCCATCTATTCATCCATCCATCTTCTCTCTCTTTCCATCCATCCATCCATCCACCCATCCATCATCCATCCATCCATCTGTTCATCCATCCATCCACCCATCCATTCATCCATCCATCTGTTCATCCATCCACCCATCCAATCATCCATCCATCTGTTAATCCATCCATCCATCTATTCATCCATCCATCCATCTGTTCATCCATCATCCATCCATCCATTTGTTCATCCATCCATTTGTTCATCCATCCATCCATCTGTTCATCCATCCATCCATCTAGCCATCCATCCATCCATCTATTCATCCATCCGTTCATCCATCCATCTATTCATCCATCCATCTTCTCTCTCTTTCCATCCATCCATCCATCCACCCATCCATCATCCATCCATCCATCCATCCATCTGTTCATCCATCCATCCACCCATCCATCCATTCATTCATCCATCCATCTGTTCATCCATCCATCCATCCACCCATCCAATCATCCATCCATCTGTTAATCCATCCATCCATCTATTCATCCATCCATCCATCTGTTCATCCATCATCCATCCATCCATTTGTTCATCCATCCATCCATCCATTTGTTCATCCATCCATCCATCCATCATCCATCCATCTTTTCATCCATCCATCCATCTGTTCATCCATCCATCCATCTGTTCATCCACCCATCCATCCAACCATCCGTCCATCCATCCATCTATTCATTCATCCATCCATCCACCCATCCATCTATTCATCCATCCATCCATCCAACTATCTATCCATCCACCCATCCATTTATCCATCTGTTCATCCATCCATCCATCCATCTATTCATCCATTTGTTCATCCATCCGTTCATTCATTCATCCATCCATCTTCTCTTTCTCCATCCACCCATCCATCATCCATCCATCTATTTGTTCATCCATCCATCATCCATCCATTCATCTTCTCTCTCTCTCCATTCATCCATCTGTTCATCTATTTGTCCATCCATCCATCTGTTCATCCATCCATCTATTCATCCATCAATCTGTTCATCCATCCATCCATCTATTGATCCATCCATCTATTCATCCATTCATTCATCTGTCCATCCATTCATCCATCCATCTTCTGTCTCTCTTCATTCATCCATCCATCTATTCATCCATCCATCCATCCATCCATCTATTCATCCATCCATCCATCTTCTCTCTCTCTCTCTCTCTCTCTCTCTCTCTCCATCCATCCATCTATTCATTCATCCATCCATCTTCTCTCTCTCTCCATCCATCCATCTATTCATTCATCCATCCATCTTCTCTCTCTCTCTCCATCCACCCATCCATCATATATCCATCTATTCATTCATCCATCCATCCATCCATCTTCTCTCTCTCTCTCTCCATCCACCCATCCATCATATATCCATCCATTTGTTCATCCATCCATCCATCCATCATCCATCCATCTATTAATTCATCCATCCATCTTCCCTCTCTTTCCATCCACCCTACTGCCCTCCCCCCACTCCCCCCCCCCATCCGAAATTCACTGAGCAGATGATGGAGCGGTTCAACATTGGGGTCAGATCTACCCCCCAGACCAATCTGTTTTCTTTACCCATAAGCCCCACAACAGGACGATCAAAGGTAGGGCAACAAGCCCGGCCCCCTCCTACCCCACCCCGTAAGCATGTACAATCTCCACAGTCTGATGTATGATGTGTTAAGGGTCCAGGCTGCGTGGATATCAGCAGTCAGAACTTTTCCCAGGACAAGCTGGGACCCTGTTCATTAGAAAGTTTGATCATTTCTGTACTTATAAGTAACAGCAGGAATGTAGTTCTGTCAAAACACAGCACTGCATTCTAAAAGGTTTTTAAGTACACAGCCCGCCCCAAAACACAAGGGGCACAACAATACTCTTAAACCTGTTAAGATGGCCTTATTAAATGTCAGGTCTATAGTAGGGAATACATTTTTAATCAATGATCTTATCACTGAGCACAGCCTTGATTTTATGTTTTTAACTGAGACTTGGTTAGATAAGAATAGTAGTGTTTCTCTTATCGAATCAACCCCTCCCAACTTTATGGGCTGTTTACACGACAAAGTTTTTCAGCAAAACGGAGGTTTTACTCTCCAATTCGGCCTCTCGTTTACACGACAACGGGGGGGCGAAAACACAGCTTTTGGGAAACGGCTTCCAGAGTGGAGACTTTAGAAAACGCTGAGGGATTCGTTGTCGTGTAAACGCAAGCCGGAGACTTTTGAAAACGATGACGTCACTGCCAGCCACCTACGGACATGTTGCACTTGCACACTCTGCCTTTCTACAGAAAAACAACAACAATGGCGGATCCAGGTATGCGGTTACTGCTGATGCAGCTTCTGAAGTTATTTGGTCGCGTACAGTACGTGCGTCAAATAATCAATATGCCTTTATTTGAGCGGAGAACTACAAAAAGACCGCCATTGTTAGGTATCATGAAATATTTCTTTTACGGGTTGTGAGGGGGAAACCTTGGAGAACTGCATACACGGGGCAGACTGCCATCTAATGGCCGGGCATATGTACTACATCGTTTTCCATCGCGCGCTCTGTCGTGTAAACAGAACAGGAGAGGTGAAGGAGTTGCTGTTTTATTTAAAGGAGTCATTCCAGTGTAAGCAGTTATATCTTGGAAGTTTTCCTTTTTTTGAATATGTTGCTGTACAGCTGAAGGCCTCATCTAGAGCCATTTTTGTTAACATTTATCGGCCCCCAAATTACTGTGCTGACTTTAATGATGATTTCAGTGAACTTCTGTCTATAATCTGTGTTGATTTTGACTTTATAATTATTGTTGCTGATTTTAACATCCATGTTGACAATCCCCAGAAAAAAAAGGGTCTAAAGACCTGAGTAACACTCTGGACAACTTTGGGCTGACTCAGCATATAACAGAGCCCACACATAAGGGTCATGTTTTGGACTTACTGATCTCGAAGGGTCTGGGCATTTCCTAGATTAATGTGTGTGATGTGGGCTTTTCTGACCATTGTTGTGTTTTCTTTGAGAGTATAATTTCGGTTCACATAAATGTTTTAACGGAGGTTATCACAAAATGATGTATAACTGAAAACACTAGTGAGATCTTTAACCTGGTCTTCTCTCTAACACCTGCCTTGTCAGGGGGTTCAGTCAATGAACTTGTCAACAGCTTTTAATGCTAAAATATTAAATGTTATGGATACTATTGCTCCCACTAAGGTGAAGGTTATCTCTGGAAGGAAAAAGTCTCCATGGAGAAATTCCACACTGGTGAGAAATGAAAAAAGGGAGTGTCGGAAAGCCGAGCGCAGATGGAGAAAAACAAAACTTCAGGTTCATTATGACATCTATAAAGAGAAACTTCACTCCTATAACTTACAACTGAGGAATGCAAGGAAGTCATATTTTTCTGACACCATCACCAGAAATAGTCATAGTGCTCGGGCATTATTTAATGTAGTCGACAGGCTAACAAACTCTCCTGTGTCAATACCACCTGAACTCTATTCCACCAAGGCCTGCAATGACTTTCCCAAATTCTTCACAGACAAAATCCAAAATATTAGACAAGCGGTTGGTTCATTAACGGCAGGTTCAGGTTATGTACCGTGTCCACGGAAAATCTGTTTAAACACCATGAAACAGTTTTATCTTATAAACAGCAAAGATCTGGAGGACATCTTACATCAACTGAACTCCTCTTGCTGCTTAGACATCCTGCCCACAGGCTTTTTCAAAAAGGTCTCAAAGATCTTGGAGTCAGATCTGTTACAGATTGTGAACTCATCTTTAATGTCGGGTGTTTTCCCAGAGCCCCTGAAAACAGCTGTAATTAAACCCCTGCTGAAAAGAGACAATCTGGACAAGACACAAATGAACAACTACAGGCCCATCTCCAATCTTCCATTTTTAAGTAAGATCATTGAAAAGGCTGTTTTTCATCAGCTAAATGACTTCTTAAGACAAAGCAACTGCTATGACGTCTTTCAGTCAGGTTTTAGACAGCACCACAGCACTGAGACTGCTCTGACCAGAGTCATCAATGACATCTGTTTGAATACTGACAGTGGAAAAATGTCAGTGTTAGTTTTACTGGATCTCAGTGCTGCATTTGATACTGTTGACCACATTATTTTACTCAAACGACTGGAGAACTGGGTGGGTCTCTCTGGCACTGTACTAAACTGGTTCAAAACGTACTTAGAGAACAGGAAGTACTTTGTGTCAAGTAACTTTACATCTGAGCAGACGGGAATTACATGTGGGGTTCCCCAGGGTTCCATCCTGGGACCTCTTCTGTTTAACATCTATATGCTCCCCCTGCCACAGGTAATAAATAACAACAATAAAAGTTAACATAGCTACGCAGATGACACACAGATATATATTAGAATGTCACCAGAAGACCAAGGGCCTGTACAGGTGCTTGGTAAATGCATTGAGGAAATTGATGACTGGATGTGCCACAATTTTCTGCAGTTGAACAAAAACAAAACTGAGGTAATCTTCTTTGGAGCTAAAGAGAAAAGATTGAAGGTCACCACAAGGCTTCAGTCCATACACCTAAAAACCACCAACGACGTCAAAAATCTGGGTATAGTGATGGACTCAGACCTAAACTTTGAAAAACACATTAAGACAATCACAAAATCAGCCTACTATCACCTTAAGAATATCTCAAGGATAAAAGATCTGATGTCTCAGCAGGACCTGGAAAACTAGTCCATGCATTCATCTTTAGTCGGCTTGATTATTGTAACAGCGTCTTTACAGGTCTACCTAAAAAATCAATTAGGAAACTGCAGCTCATTCAGAACTCTGCTGCTCGAGTTCTCACTAAAACCAAAAAATGGACCACATCAGTCCAGCTCTGAGGTCTTTACACTGGCTGCCTGTCTGTCAGAGGATAGACTTCAAAGTTCTGCTGCTGGTCTATAAAGCTCAGAATGGTTTAGGACCAAAATACATCAGTGATCTCCTGACCCAGTATGAACCTACTCGACCCCTCAGGTCATCTGCATCCGGTCTTTTATCAGTTCTCAGAGTCAGAACCAGACTTGGAGAAGCTGCGTTCAGCTTCTATGCTCCACATGTCTGGAACAAACTCCCAGAAAGCCTCAAATCAGCTGAAACACTCAGTTTATTTAAATCCAGGTTAAAGACCCACCATCCATTCATCCATCCATCCATCTTCTCTCTCTCTCCATCCATCTATCCATCCAGGACATAAGAATAGCATTCATCATTGGATAACTCAAAACCACAGAATAATGTACAACATAAAGATTTGTTCATATTGAACTAAACAACAATATATGAGTTGTAAGATCACAATTAATTCAAAAATAGCTAATTAAAAAGTAGCCCAAAATCCAGATTTACAATACAGCTTGATTCTGCATCTTTATTTACGACAAATTAGTTCATGTTAAGGCAAGACACTACAGGCAAAAGCATGGATTTTTCGTGACCTGGTCAATTTTGAGATTTGTGGATATTTAACATCCTTAACATGTTGGCTTTCAGAATAAAACAAACTACAACTCTGAAAAACCTCTAAAATCGACTATTTGTATCCTTTCAGTGCGGGTGCGACAGCAGATTTGGCATTCTATTTTCCGTCTCACTGTTTCCGGTTGCCTGTTAACGCGAAGCATTCTAAACAAACAAAACCCAAAAAAGAAAAATGTCCAAAAATGTTATGCCTGTTTAAATTAATGACCAATCACAAACACGAAACGAGGGATGCGAGGGTCATTTGTACTTCATATTGCTTGAATTATCTAATGCAAATCTTTAATTGCGTTTTTCTCAAAATTAGTTTTTTCCAACATTCAAAACGAATAATTTTGAAATCAGTTATACCTGTATAAACCAAACATTCCACCATTGCTCTATGCTATGAGCTGAAAAAAACTACAGAGCGATTTGTCAATACATCGTTCTAAAAAATATATATGTGCTATTTTGGAGCTACTTACACTGTTTTTTGATTTATGAAGTAATGAAATGAAATAAACCTATTTAACTTCTGTAAAAAGTTTCTGATAACATGTATGATAATAAAATTAAAGAAATATTCAATAGGTCTCTCACCAATTTTGAGATACGTTTACAAATATAAGGAAATTAGCACATTTTTAACATCTCATTTGCATATCTAAACAAAATGTATATCAAAACTTCTGATACAAAATATTTTTGTTTAATACTAGGATTAAGTTTGTCAAGTTTCATCAAGGTATCTTGAAGCTAACTTTTTTTCTCTATTCACCTGTAGTGTCTCCCCTTAATGTTTTCTGTTGGTATGGCAACAAGAGACCGGTGCCGTTAGTAGCTGTTAGCTAGCTTAGCTAAATCATCTGAACAATAATAATCGAAAGTATCACAATTTGGCATATTTAACTAAATCAACCGCAACTACCAACAGTCAGCCCTTCAGCTCTGGGCTAATATGTTGTCACAAGTATTCAGGTTATCCAGGTCACATCGCGGTCAATGGAAAAACAGTTTTATACTTTATTTTGGGCACGTCTCAAAATGTAGCGGAGCCAACCCCACGGTAACGTTACTTACCATCCATGTCTCCACTTATTCCTCACGCAGCAGCACCTGCTGCTGGGGTGGCGACCCCAGCACCACATAGGTCAGTCAACCTTTAACATTTAGCAGCTTCCACCTCCAGACATTTCAGCTTTTTGAGCCGTACTTTTTCAGCAACACCGGGGCGTTTCTTACCCTTCTCCATTTTCGTCTTAGCAGCATCCCGTCCTTTGACTGTATCCCCGTCCCACCACTCCGGCCCATGTCATGAGGTCCCGCCCACCCTGGTCTGTGTTGTGATTGACAGCACTGTCATGGCTCTCATAGGCTGTCAGCCCATGTTTGATTGACGATGACAAACATAGACCAATAATGTGTGTCGATGCTGGCAAAACACTGCTAGCCCTCTGTAGCCAATTGGCCGGCCCAAT
This sequence comes from Valencia hispanica, assembly GCA_963556495.2. Classification (NCBI taxonomy): domain Eukaryota; kingdom Metazoa; phylum Chordata; class Actinopteri; order Cyprinodontiformes; family Valenciidae; genus Valencia; species Valencia hispanica. The sequence continues at coordinate 3,873,192 of OY747707.1, forward strand.
TGGAGGGAATTTAGAGAGAGGAAAAAACAAAAAAAAACAAAAAAACAGCGGACCCGCCCACATTGGGTCAACGGCCCACCGGGATGATGCCCGGTATGCCAGATGGCCAGTCCACCCCTGGAAACTCCCCATAAACGCACTGCGCCCCCTGTTGTCCTGGGGAGAAGTATAAAAGGAAAACGTCTCCATTGATACGTGTGAGTGCAAACTGGCTGATGGAGAAGTATAAACTAGGCTTAATCCATCCATCCATCCGGAGGTGGTGTCCACAGACGGGAGGTTGATTGGCTGGTCAGAACCTCTTGGAGATAAACCTGCTCATCATCCTGGACAAGCCCCCATCTGCTGTGGATCACCTCCTGTCTCTGTCCATCTTGAACACAAACTGTTTAGACTTTTGCCTCCAAGTGACGCTACGGAGACAGTTTCCACCCTAGCCTTATGTTTTACAGCTGATTTTTCACTATTCTTCACACAAGTACTCAAAATCGGATGTACTGAACTATACTGAAGGTCTAAATTGTTCTGGTTTCATTCATGAACAAATCTTTTCATCCCCGGGAAGATCAAAGCAGAGTCTCAGTTCTGGGTTAAAATCATGTTGAGAAAAATATATTTTTATAATCTTCCTTTCAGTCTGAGTTTCACATTTTAAATAAGAGTTCAGTACCGAGACCAGACCTGGACTGGGTTTCTTCATTTTCCTTGCAGGTCATTGACACTTGCCTTACTGATGCTTTACTGATCTCTTTTCAGGGGAACCGGGGCAGAACCGGCGTGGTTGTGGCCGCCTACATGCACTACAGCAACATATCCGCCAGGTGGGTGGTGACGGCCGGCTGCAGACCTGCAGGAGGACGGCTTAGATAAATACGCCATGATCACACCTCTTACTGATCCAAACTGCTGCAGAGACGAGCGGCAAACTGCACTTTTATCAAATCCAAAGAAATGTGATCCATATAATTACGAGCAGAAAGGAGCAAGTTAGCTAAAACCGTCTCCGCATCATAAGACTCGGATTATACGAGACGTTTTTAGCTCTTTCTTTCCACGAGTTTTTTGTTTTTTTGATTCAAACAATCAGACGAGCACATGATGTTTTTCAGATCGGCTCCCTTCAAAGCTTCACTTTCTGCCATAATCTGATTATCCTGGAAGCTTTTATGAAGCTGACAGTGAGCAGCCTGAGAGGCTTTATTAGCCACAAACCGCCTGAACATAATGAGTCTGACGGGTTATGGATAAATCAGATCTGCTGTTGGCGTCAGATTAACAGGTTTACAAAGACGAGATGGATGGGTTGGAAACAGGTCGCATCTTTTTCAGTCTTCTCATATCTGAGGGGAATAACGACAACAAATTACCTTTATTTGTTTTAGCAGGACACTTTACATTAATGAAGATTTTACACAGGCTAAAGGCTAATTTCCATTGGTAGGCCCCCTGTCAGAAGGCACATGGCAATGTTACACATCATTAAACTCATAAGTTACATTGAAAAATTGAAAATGAGTAAAATAAAGGTACACCCACACAAAAATACGTAAACAAACTCAATCCAATCCACTACTAATGAAACTCATGGATTTCTTAAACCAGGGCCGACAGATTCGGTTTTCAATAAGTCTTTTATGTAATTTTATTTTGAACGAGCTAAATGAGATGGACTTCCTTATGTTTTGTGGAACTGTGTTCCACTCACCAGCTGAGACAGTGGTTTTTAAAAGATAAAATTCCTCCATCTTAAGAGCCTATATTTATTGAGAATTGTGCAATGATGGAAGGATCTAAACATTTTTTAGCTTTTTTTGTAGAGATTACCTTTTTTCTTTAGAGCGGTAGAGTTTGCAGTTACCCAAGTTGGTAAAAAGTAATTTATAAGACATGTACATTTTACATGTACATGTACATTTTAGCAACATCTGTTGCAACATTTGATTTCTAGATAGATAGAAAAGTCCTTTGTTGTCCCACAAAGGGGGAAATTCGGCTGTAACAGCAGCAAAGTGACAGATAATAGAAGCATTCACGATCACACAAGAAAGGTAGAAAAAGTATAAAAACAGAATTATAGAGATCAGAATAATATATGTACATCAAGGACACAATTACAAAAACCAAAGTACTGTGCAGTTATTGAAAATAAAGTGGATTCTAAGGATGCATAAAATTTGCAGGTGAGTAATTTATAGTTTTACTCATTTTTTTATCATGCTGCTTAAAGGTCAAGTTGCTGTCTAGATTAATGCCTAAATATTTGTATTTGTTTACGTTTTGAATTCTTTGTCCAGACATAAAAACATCCGGTTCCACATATGATTTTTGTGTTTTGGCAAAAATCAACAACACAGCAACAGTTTCAGAGAAATTCAGTTTTAATTGGCAATTTTTCAACCGGTTTGACACATTTTCCATGACCTTTGCAAGCTGAGCAGCAGCTTCAAGATGATCCTTGCCTTTAACAAAAATCACGGTATCATCTGCATACATAATGACCTCACAACCTTGACACACAGATGGTGGGTCATTTATATACAGACTAAAAAGTATTGGGCCCAATTTCGAGCCTTGGGGGACACCTGCAACAAGATCTTGTATTTTAACACATTGAATTCGTATTTTAACCAATTGGAAGTAAACTGTGAAAAAAAAAAGTTTAAGTGAACAAGCAGCGTTGAGCATGAAGGTCGTGGTGGTTACAGTAAGATGTTCTGCAGTGCGACCCCCGGCTGGTTGCAGACATGCTAACCTCATCTCTTCGTGTCCGGATGCAGCGCTGACCAGGCTCTGGACCGGTTCGCCATGAAGCGCTTCTACGAAGACAAAGTGCTTCCTGTGGGCCAGCCGTCTCAGAAAAGGTCAGTCCCCCCCCCCGACACAGAGAACACTTCACACTTCCCTTGGAAACATTTTTTGGAGAAAAAAAACAACTGTCAAGCATGGTGGTGGAGTCCTGATGATATGGGCTTGTTTTGCAGTGTTCTCTCAGTAACAGCTTTAACAATGAAGAGTGTTTTTAGTGTGGCCTGGTGCGTTCACTGGTCGAAGAAAGCTCCTATTTTTGAGTATCCGGCTGATCCCTCTACGGAAAAATTCACATTTTGGAATTGTTTTGTCGTTTTCTGAGTCTGGATAAGGATAGAAGAATGGAAACTAATTATGGAAAATGGGTTTGCGTTACTAAACTTTATTTCTGATCACATAAAAGATAAGAAACCAGGTTTTTTTTGTTATTAACGGGGAAAAAAAATCAAAAATTTTTTTTAATTTGAGCTTTTTCACAAGTCTTATTTGTAGGTTCTGATCTGGACCTTGGGTTCTGGGACTGGGTCGGGTCAAGATGTCAAACTGAACGTTGATATTCCTACCTTATTTTTTGTTTTAAAGGCATCAGTGATCACAAAAGGCGATTTAAACTCATTCATATTTGATCTGCAATAATGCACTCCAGAATTTAAAATGTCACAGATGTTTGTCCGGAAACAGAGAAACGGACCTTCACTACGCAGCCTGTGTTGCTTCACGACTGGTGGAGGGGCTTTGTAAATGTTTTCCACTCAAATTTGTTTTGTGGTTATGAAACCGAGAGGAAAAGCTCTGGATCTAAGCAGCAGGACTGTGATCTGTGGTCCCTGTTTCTCTCTGGTCCCACAGGTATGTGGAGTACTTCAGCGGCTTGCTCTCCGGCCAAATCAAGATCAACAACAAACCGCTGTTCCTGCATCACGTCATCATGCACGGCATCCCCGACTTCGAGTCCAAGGGAGGTCGGTGTCCCCCACAGATCTCCACTTACGCCCAAAAAAGATCCAGCAGGGTTTTTTTTTTCTTTAAACAACTTTTTCTGCCGCAGGTTGTCGTCCCTTCCTGAAGATCTACCAGGCCATGCAGCCCGTCTACACATCTGGGATCTAGTAAGTCGGAGCAGACGCTCAAACGCTTTCACAAGATTCCAGGGATGGAGAACTCGAAAGGACTGAACAATAAACCCCCCGATGCTCCTTTATTACCCCTAACTCCCCTGATTCCTAGTATAGGAGGTGTAGTATATTAATTTGTGACTAGAGAGGCAATGAAAGAGGCAGATGTGCATCTGTGTGGACGCCCCAGGGGTTGGTCCTGCAGTTACTTCATGGTTTTCTGAAAGGTGAAGGTCGGAGACGGTCCATTGCTTTAGGGCAGTAACACATCTGTAAGCAGATCCTTATTTAAAGCCATGTACGGTTAGATTCCATCATGCTTCACTGCACAGTAAAACCTGCATTAAACTGGAAGATGGAAGCCAGATTTTCCAACCTTCTGGAAGACATCATAAAGTCAAAGTCGTAGTTTGGAAAGTTGGAGGTTTCGTACCCTAAAAATCCAACATGGCTGCCCCTCCATAAGAGCAGTAACCGCTCTTCTTCTGGCATCATTCAGGCTGAAGTTTTGACCAATGATGGGGCCGGTTTAAACCTGTCGGCTTCCCGGGACCGACTCGACTTTAACCCACGTTTTTTTTTTTTTTTTTAGATTGTTGAGGCATCGAAGGGTTCCGGGTTGTTCCTGAACATCCCAACTGTTCAAGTCTTCTTCTGTGGTAATCCCAGCTGAAGAACCGTTTGAACTGAGGATGTGAGAATGTGGGAAGGCAATTTTATCTGTACAGCACACTTTCAACAAGAAGGCATTTCAAGAGGCGGTGATTTAAGGATAGAGTAAAAACATCGGATGGTTTTTAGCTTTGATTTAAAGGCACTCAGCAGTGTTTCAGCAGCTTTGCAGTTTTCTGGAAGTTTGTTCCAGATTAGAGGAGCATAGAAACTGAAAGGTTTCTGCACCACCACTCATCAACAGATTCAGTTGAAGGTGTGGAAATATTAGAGCCTGTTTCCACCAGTGTAACCAGTAAGACGGGGTCAACATCTGATATTTTTCCTTTTTTTTTTTTTCTTGCAGTAACGTTCACGGCGACAGCCAGACCAGCATCTGTATCACCATTGAGCCTGGTCTCCTTCTGAAAGGGGACATCCTGGTAAGACCCGGAGCAGAATCATGGCCCGATTAGTGGGTCGAAGGTTACAGATGCTAATGGTTCCAGTAAATGTCCAGAAACCTCAGAGTTGAGCTTTGGATGCCTAGTAAATATTGGGCAATCGGCCCAAATGTTCATATCATGCATCCCTACTATGCATGAAAATATATTTACCAGTTTTTTTTCTTAAAACCGACCTCCCTTTATGTTGTCCACAAGCTCAGATGTGTAGATTCAGAAGAAGTTTTGGTTTTCAGAATAATCAAAAATAACAAGAAATGAAGTCTTGAAATATTTTACTCTGTGTGATGGATCAATGTGAGTTTCACTTTGTGAAATGAGGGGCTACAAATATTGATTTTAGTTTAAATATTTTAGTCTTTTAAGATGCACCTTTAACAGATGACATTGTTAGAACAGCAATAATTTAGCAGCTGTAAGAATAGTTTCTGTTTTTCTGTTTTCTAAATAAAGTAACCAGATCATATTTTAAATTTTTACTTTAAAATTTGGTGATTTTTACTCCAGGTTGTATCATCCTGACCAGAACCTCATTTAAAGTTCGGTTTTTTTGTCGCCTATAAATGAACAGCAGAAAGAATCCAGGTTCTGGAGGGAATCCTGTTGACTCTGCGCTGCTTGCATGCTCTGCAGCAGTTTATACTGATTTTCTGGCAGAAGCAGTAAAAAGGGAGGAAAGACTGCTGGACTGGATCCTACTGAGGGGCGTGTCCTCTGGGTTCTGGCGACCCCCAGAGGGATCACTCTGCGGTTCTTGTTTCTGGCCCACAGATCCAAAGTCATATCTCATCCTTTATTTAAGCCCGACTAATGGATTCTGCTAAATTTATGATACGATGGAGCGCCTTTGCTGATGCTTCTCGTTGTTGTGATTACAGTAACGGAGATAATGTGAGCGTGGGCCGGGGGCCAACACGAGGGGGGAGGGGGATATTCTTCTGATTCAACTTTTCATTTGAAGTTTTATCCTGAAAAACTGATGCACCGATCAGCTTCCTCCTGGCTGATAACGTTTGAGATTTTCAGTGAGATTTTCTGAGCTGCCGATTTCAGTTCTGGCCGATCCTTCGGACAACATAGAAACTAAAGGAGTTTCTACACGTTTAAATGAAAAAAACTGAACTTGTTTGTATTTTTGGTTCCTCATGGAGAGCCCGTTAAATATCAACAATGTTCGGTTGGTTTAAATCGGTCTTTTTCTCCCTGTTTTGTCTTTATTAATTGTTTTACTTCTGTTTTCTGTCCGGAATTGCCTCTGGCAGCATTCCATTTTTCTGCAGTTTTCCCAGCATGATGCTGCCACTTCCATGCTTTAGAATAAGAATAACAGAGGGAGATTCACTTGTTGGTCCTTCAACTTTTGCCCAAATACGCTAAAAGAAATGTTTGTTTTTCTGTCAGAAAGTTTTCTTTGTCCACCTTTATGCCTTTTTGATCTGTGGCATCAAAGGAACAAGAAACAAATCAATGTATGGAGATATTTTTTGTGTCATGGTGGTTTAGTTGTTGCTCACTTCATTATTTGCAGCCGCTGGTTGACAGTGTTGGGACTAACGCGTTATTAAGTAACGCGTTATTATTGTGGTAACGAGCACGGTAACTAGTTAGTTTGCCAAAATCAGAAACGCTTTTATCGTTACTGGGATTTAAATAGGGTCGTTATTCGTTACTTTGGGGGCCTAACTAAGCACTGCAGTTTCCGTGGTGGACCTTTTTTTTTAAACAAACTTTACATACAACTAATTGTACACCGAACAGCATGTACGTAAAATCAAATACATTTAAATAATAAATAAATCACAGTAAGTTCAGATTGGTAATGCCAGTTCCGTGGTGGACGTAAAAAGCGCAGGCGACGCGGTGACGTAATCTTCAGGTTGATGAAATTAGAACCATGGCGGCAGTCGAAGACGGTCCGGGTGTGGGATTTCTCTCATGGAAATATGCACATTATTTTTCCTTTCTGTCGGTAAAAAACAAGAATATTGTGGTGAACTGTACGCTCTGTGGAGGTCTTAAAACTCTATCCAGATTAAAACAGACGGATAACAAAGTGACACATAAAACAGGCATTGTCATTTCTAATTTGGTTTCATTCATTTGATCATACACTTGCACTCACACTACTACACTGCCATTTTATGTTCAGGCCATTAGGTGGCGTAGTGCACTTGTGGCAAGATGGGGCTAAAATGTAAGCAGACCAGAAGACTGGCAGCCTTGCTGGCTATCCAGTTAGGGAAGCAACACATTATTAAAAAACAAAGTTACTTTCCCTAGTAACTAGTTACTTTGAAAGTTACGAGTAACTGAGTTACTTTTGAAAGAAGTAACTAGTAATGTAACTAGGTTACTAATTTAAAGTAACCTACCCAACGCTGCTTGTCAATGTCTGCATGTTGCTTTGTGGACAGTTCTGGCCCGGTAGCTGTAGATGCTAAACCCAGAGATATCAAAACATGCGTTGCCGTCACCATCTGTCCACCATCCAACCCTCTGACTGTGACACCTCTGTCTGCACTGTCCCCCCCCACCCCAGCTAAAGTGCTACCACAAGAGCTATCGCAGCCCCTGCAGAGACGTGATATTCCGAGTGCAGTTCCACACCTGCGCCATCCATGACCTGGGAATCGTGTTTGGGAAGGACGAGCTGGATGAGACGTTCAAAGGTAAGAAGGAGCTCCTTCGTTTTGTGGATCTGAAGGTTTCACCTCCTAATTTTGCCACAGAAATGATTCGTGTTTGAAAATATTTTCTCTGTGCAGATGACAGGTTTCCAGAATATGGAAAAGTAGAGTTCATCTTCTCCTTTGGACCAGAGAAAATCCATGGTAAGCATCTTACCTTCGTCTCACTGTAGGGGTCCAAGCTTCAGTTGTAAAGACATTCACGTGTTCTGCTCCGTCTCTCCGTACTTCTGGTCAAGGTATGGACCACCTGGAAAACGGACCGACTGTCTCGGTTGACTACAACACCCAGGATCCTCTGATTCGCTGGGATTCCTATGAAAACTTCAACCAGCACTGCGAGGACACCACAGATGGTGAGAACAAGACAGCAGAACATCTTTGATTCAGTCTAAACATTTAAAGGAGTATCACTTTCCCAAGGTAACAGGTGATAAAATGCTGCTTTGGCATCTTTTATGCGACGAGCGGTACGGTACGGGTCGGTGCGGTACGCTATCTTATGGTCCGGCGTATTCAGGACAGCTTTCCACCTATAGTTGGAGTTTCACTGGGCAGGCGGGGTTAAAACCAAACGCAATAGTGTTTCGGGTGCTTGTTTTTCTGTCCCCCAATCAATGGACTGTGTTACGTGACGCCAGTAGCTCCGCCCTAATCGTACCGTAACGTTGACGCAGGAATGGTGCGGTACGGGTAATTTTTTTACAGTGGGAACAGACAAAATGGCGCACCAACCCCTGACGTACCGCTCAGTGGAAACGAGGCATTGGTGAAACCATTTGCAGCTGAAGGTGTAAGAACTAGAGGCTGACAATTTTGTGGGGGGCGATTCATGTGGGTCTCCCATGAGAAGGGAGTCAAGTCATTTATCGGCACCTGAAAGTTTAAGATATTCATGTGAAAAAATGTCTTATCCACGACCCACCAGAGGTAAAGAAAGGAGGAGGGAGTCCAGGTGTGATGGAGCAGGATGCTAGCGCTAGAGGACTGGACTTCAGGAGCCCCGCTCAAGTTGTTTTTGTTTTTAAACCTTCTCCATGAGGTCGGGCAGCTGTGTGCGGCGAGACAGAGCGTACCGTTGCCGATGATCTGTTTGTTTTGCTTCTACCGTTTATGGATCAAAAATATCCTCACATCACAAACCTCAGTTGTGTTTTGTCTCTTTAAAAATCTCCCCACGCTTAGTGTGCATGATGGTTGGGGGGGTTTGGAGAGACGGTTTTGTGGCACAAATCATCTGTGGCCAAACGGACCCAAGAGAGCCGGGTCTGCAGACATTCCTGATTCGAGCCACAGGCATGGACCGAGGTTTCCTGTCGAGGCGGCGGCCACGGTGCGACCAAAGTGCCACCCAAAAAAAAGAAAGCGAAGCCGCGCCCTGAGCAGCACCGAGGAGCCGACCCGGTCTGGATCTCTGCAGCCCGGTCTGGTCAAGAAAACATAGAAACAGGAAGAATTAAGCCCTCCTCCCCTTGTTGTTATTGGGCTCCCGTTTAGTCAAAGGTCAGAGGTCATTTGGCTTCCCTGTGTCACAGCTCATAAAGAGTTGCAGCCTGAAATAGACGTTGCTTAAATAGAGAAGGTGAAAGTCTGGTTCCGTTTCTGTTGAGTTGTGTGTGTGTGTGTGTGTAAAACATGATGAACATATATATTTTTTAAGCTTGCAGACCTTAATTAGTCAGGGTGCCACCAGCAACTATTTTTATTTAAATGAACATTCCCTAATAAATCTTTATTTTTATTTTGAAACCAAGCCAATTAATATATTTTGTTTTAAACTTTAATGCATTTCTTATCTAAAAAATAAACAAAAACAAACTTTTACTGCAAAAATCAGAATTATACTAGGAATTATATTAACTCCAGCGTAACAAAAATAAATACAATGAAGCTTTTATTATTCATGTATCTATAGTAAAAAAAACAAAAAAAAACCAGAATATTCAGAATGTTAAACTTGATGAGACTGAGTTGGAAATATCAGTCATGATTATGGCTGCATGATAGCAGGAAAACATGCAATGATGATATGATTTCTGCTAAATAAACTCTTAGCCAAGCCTTAGATTCATAACAAACAGAAGCCAGATGGTGAGAAGTCTCTCCAGCTGAAAAACATGGTTTTAATGACAAAGTTGCATCAGGCTGGATCTTCTATTTCTGCACAGAAACTCGGCTTTACCTTGTTGGTGATCAAGAACGGTGGTTTCCAACCTAGGGTCCGGGATCTATAGATCGTAGAGGGGTCGGCACAATTTTGGGAGGTTACCAAAATTTGTAAATATTAGCTTTTATAAAGATCCAAAAGATAAAATGAAAATCGTCCATATAGCCTACAGTGTAAAACAAGAAGAATAAGAACAACAACCTACAATTGCTGCTTAATTTTTGCAAATAAAAGTTAGTAAATAACCACTTTTACTGTGTGTAAGCGGGTGCAACTTGGGGTTGGGGGTTCCAGGCTCTTCTTGGACACGGACACGGGCAAGGGGGTGCTCAAGGAACAAAAGGTTGGGATCCAGAGCTCTAAAACATTTCCTGCTACTGTTAACAACAATCATTAAATATCTTCCATAACTGTCAGAGAGCGAGAAGGCAAGTTTATTTGTATAGCACAATTTATGTTACAGGACAATTCAAAGTGCTTTACATAAAACATCAAAAGCATTACAGCAGGGTGCAGAAAAAGCAAAAGTAGAGGAATAAAAAGCATGATTTTAAATTAACCCCAAAAAAATCAATCTATCTTAAAAGAAGCCGGTTACTGATAAAATTAGCAGTCCTGTTGGTGCAATTATCAATATATCAATAGCAATAAAACTATACATCTTGTCATGAGTGCAGTTAGGCTGCAGTATCTAGTTGTATTTAATTAAAATATCATCATGGAAATTAGGTGAATATTTTAATTGTTAAAAAGTAGACATGCAGGCACAGCATTAATCATCCACACACGCCTCTAAATGTGCAGCTGTCAATCCTCACGGTGTGTTCAGGAGCCTCTGGGTGTCGCCTCCTCAGCTGCTCATCCATAGAGCTTCTGCTCTCGCTGATCTCCACCCATCGTCCTTCCAGAACCCGACTCATTGGGCTGTGATTCGGACGTTTCATCCGCCATGTTTGTTTAGAAACTGTAGTTCTGACAGAACCAACCAGGTGAAGCGTGCAACACCTCAACCAACAGATTCTGAATGGGAAGAACTCGGCAGAGCTGCTTCGAGGTGCTCTCTCTGGCCGTGCAAAATCAAACTGGTTCTTTATTTGCGGGATTTTCATAAAACCAGTTTTAAAGTGGCTCCAGCACCAGTACTGTAGCTGGAAGGTTCTTTGTTTTTATGTACTTCTTGCCGGGAATACCATCTGTTTTCTCTGATTATCCAGACCGGCAGGATAATCACAGGGTGAACGGATCACTGGAACCAGATTCCAGGGATCGATTTGGACTTTTCCTGTTTCTAATCCATAAAAAAATCTGAGTTCTTCCAGAAAACTCCTTCGTCCCGTTGGAGTCCTGATGTGAGCCCAGATATCAGGTGTTTTAAGGACTTTACAGGTTAGTTCATGGCAGCTGATCTGGCATTATCTGACTGGACTCAGCAGCTTTAGTCTCCATAAACTTCCATGGATTTTATTGGGATCCTTTTTCTGATGCAGCGAAACAAATTAGTGCAGAGTTGTGACAGACATTCTCATTCAGCCCCGTTAATTCAGCTGTGTTGAACCAGGGAAAGAACTAAAACATGCAGGATACCGGCCCTTGAGGACCGACTTTGGGGACCCCTGGTTTAGATCAAAGCAGATTCATGTGGTAGGATGGCCTAGTCAAAGCCCAGACCTGAATCAAACTGAGAATCTCTGGTAAGACTTGGAAATAATGTTCACAGATCTAATCTGACCAAGCACAAGCAATTTGGCAAGCAGGAAAAGCACAAAAGCGTTGATTTATTTTAAAGACTAAATAACAATGTAGAAACTGAAAATACAGAGGAAACCACTGGGGGACCCCTAAAACTGGAAAGAATCCGGCAGAGTGTCATTGAAAACAGATCCTACATACTGAGGAGGATCGGCTCCTGCAGGAAAAACAAAAAAGCATGAAAACTTTGTTCACAGATGTTGATCCGATCTGACGGAGCTGGAGAGGTTTTATAAAGCAGAAACCCTAAAAGTCCTGCAGCCAGAGGAAGTTCTACAGAGTATTGACCCAAAGCATGCCGCACTTTTCAGATTTTCATTGGTAAAAAAAAAAAAAGTTGAACCATGAATTATTTTACTTGGCGTCGGGGCACTGTGAGTTATTGTTCTTCGTCCTTTCAGACGGAAACACGGTGAATAGTTTCTGTTTCTGAGTGGGTGTTTAAACCAGCTTATGGTGGCAGATTGTTTCCTTCTCAGCTACAGGATAAAACTTTCAGTTCTTCCTGCTTCTGTCGCTCCCCTGCGGAGCTGCAGGAGTTAAAGCGGACTCCTCTGCTCGGCTTGTGAAGCTGATTTGTGGACGCGTTCACCAGTGGGGCGACGCAGAATGTCAGAGCGGGTTTTGTGCGGGGCGGTGACTCAGATTCCTCTGTGCAGCCGAGGATTTGGCTGTTGTTGGACGTGTTTTTTCCTCTTTCTGTGACGCCGCTGGAGAGCAAAGCTGAGAGGACATGTGAGTAGGACCCTCAGGATGTCTGCAGTCAACCAGAACCTCTCGTTTACTAACCAATCACCATCAAGTTATGTTTTATCCCGCTTTGTAGTCGTTTTGGGTGAACTTTCTAAACGTTTTACCAGATTTAATTATGTGAATTTTAATCTTTTAGACATTTTTTGATGACATTTCTGGAGTATTTTGTTCATCTTGGAACGCGATTGCTCTGACGTGGATAAAAACAAAGCTCCGGTGGTTTCCAGCGGTTTCACTAGCAGTTGGAGGTTCTGCTCACGTTTAAAAGCCCTGACCCTGAACAGTTTGAGCAGCAGTGATTTCCTCAGACATGTTAGCCCCAGTGTTGGTTTAAAGCAGACTTCAGACTTGACCCCCTGGTTCAGTTGTGGTCTGTTCAACTGTGGTCCTCTTACCAGAGTGCCGCAAATACTTTATTATATCCAAGAATGCACACAAATCTCAAGGAAGGACCTCAGGCTGTCTCTAAAGCTCAAACTTCTCCATGCGTGACCTTGATTTCTCTCGCTAAGCATATTTTCTCCTGCCACTAAGTTACTGTTTCGCCAGAGCTCCAGTAAGACGAAGTCGTTGCTTCTGCCCAGGAGGTCAACCAGGAACTCCAGGTCGTTTTGCAGGTCAGCTCTGCAGAGCTGGGCTTAAAAACGTCAACCTGAAGTCTGTTTCAGATTCGGACTGGAGCGACTTGAACTGGTTGAAGATAGAAGGTTTAAGGCTGGATAAACAAATAAAACACATGGTCTAAATTCAGCCTTTAAAATCAGTTGTAATTCAGTTTTTAGGAACGTCGTTGGGATTTATCCAAAAGAACAACTGTTCAAAACTAATCGGCGACATACCTCAGCCTCGACTGGAATCCAAACAGCCAATCGGTTAACGCCTGATCGTTTTTTTTGACTCAATCTAGGGGCTGTTTACATGACAACGTTGCTGTTTTTGTTTGAATACGCGGGTGAAAGCGCACTGCGTTTACACGACAGGTCGCGCGATGGAAAACGATGAAGTACATATGCCCGGCCTTTAGATGGCAGTGTGCCCCGTGTATGCAGTGTTCCAAGGTTTCCCCCTCACGACCCGGAAAAGAAACATTTCTTGATAACTAACAATGGTGGTCTTCTTGTAGTTCTCTTCTGCTTAAATAAAGGCGTATTGATTATTTGACGCATGTACTCTATGCGTTTCCGTTGGCGATCGCATAGAAGCCTGATGATCTCTAAGTTTTGCTTACAGAGACCAAATAACTCCAGAAGCTGCATCAGCAGTAACAGCATTCCTGGATCCGCCATTGTTGTTGTTTTTCTGTAGAAAGGCGGAGTGCGCAAGTCCAACATGGCCGTAGGTGGCTGGCAGTGATGTCATCGTTTTCAAAAGTCTCCGGCTTCCGTTTACATGACAACAAATCACCCAGCGTTTTCAGGACTCTACACTCTGGACGCTGTTTTCAAAAAGCTGCGTTTCGCCCCCCCGTTTTCCCGTTGTCGTGTAAAAAGCCCCCTAGTTAAAAGAAGAGCGGAGTTGCCTAATTCCGCATTAAGTTTGATATGAGACCAGGCTTCACGTTAAACGAATATTCTCCGTATTTGACCGCTTTTTTTCAAACTGCGACAGTAAAAATCTGAAGGCCGTCTGTCATTTTGACAGATTGCAATTCCCACCTCTGACCACTTGGTCACGCAGAGAGTTCAGGTAACCGGATCAATCAAAACAAAAAATCCCATGAGAGCATCTTGCTGTCTTGCTATTAGGGGGCGACTGTGGCTCAGTAGGCAGAGTAGTAATCGAAGGGTCGTGGGTTCAATTCCGTGAAGAGTTACTGGGGGTGTTTGGATCCATGATTGAACCGGACACAGACCGGCAGTGACAGATTGCTGCAGCTTTATTCTTTAAGTGCCGAAGTCGCAGATTTGGACAAGCAACGTTGGTGAATTTAACGAGTCACAGCTGCAGATAAAATCACTCATGTAGTTACTACTTTACACCAGGAGATGGCTTCAATCTGAGCCACATTTGCGGGTGTGTTACCATGGAAAGTTTTGGAGTAAATAGAGTTTAAAGAGAGATAAAACGTATGATGCTGAGAGATCTGTTCACCGCTGACGAAGCGCTTTGTCAATTATTGGCTGACTCGGATTCTGAAGAGGAATATTCACCCTCTGATCAAGATCTTCAGTCGTTCGGCGAGAAAGAAAGCGACGCTGCTTCTGTGCGTAGCGGCAGCGAGTCTCGTTCGCCATGACGGTCCACCAGCGGCACATACTGTAGGCGCAAGGGATGTGGTCAGAACACCGCTAATGGTGTCAGAAAAACTCATCACAAATGAAACCGACATCCCCACCAGCTCTTAGAGAAAAAAATATATATATATGAAAGAAAAGTGTAAAAACTTCTGCAATCCAATGTGGCCGCCACCTGATGACGTCATAATATGCATATTGCATGAGTGAATTTGCCCCCATCACAAACTTTGGGTCATACCAAAAAAATGTCTCCTTTACGGTATGCCTTTATCTAGCCATGTTCAATCTACAACCTTTTCGAAATGATGATATAAAAATGGAAGCTTTTACTGATGCCTAAACTGTCGACCACGAGGGAAGCGATCAGAAAAGCCGTCGTTCAGAGAGTCTGTCCGAACTCTGATCACTTCAGTCGGAGAAACGTTCCCTGGTTTCAAAGCTTTGGCTGAAGGTGGACCTTGTAGTTCCGGTCTCCACGGCGGCAGCGGAGCGTTTACGCCACAGCAGGCAGAAATGTTCATAATTAATACATGTAGCTTATTAATCTGCTCGACGTGGGACGGGATGATGTGGATTCTCTGTTCAGTTTGTCCGGATTGAAATCGATGAAAATCAAATACGACTGTAAATGCTATGATTGAAAAAAAATTGATGAGGTAAAAATAGATTAAGACCGTATATTTTTTTACTAATGTTCCAAAGGATAAATAAGAAAAGAATAAGTGCGCTGAACACAGATGCCTGAGAAACTTAAAGGTATATGAGCTCTTGTGAAATCATTTGCCGATATACGGATGATGTTCTCAGCTCTTCTGAGCCGCTACCATCTCTAGAGTCCCATGGTTTGCTGAAGGGTACCCTACGCACTTTCCGTCGTGGAATAATGAACGTTTTTCTCCTACTATCAGATATTGGTTAATTAATTCAGAACCTTGAACAACCAAGCGGCCGCCTTCACTTGAAAGCATCACAGCGGTTTGTTGTGAGACCGGGGTCATTCCTCTGTGTTGGCGACAGGCTTCCTCGCCACCGATTCCCTCAGTCTGGTCCGGGGCTTTGGCCGGATTATTCTGCTTTGACTCCAAACAGCTCTGCTTGCGTAACGGCCAAGACGGAGAGATAAAAGGCCCCTCTGGTTGAGGCTGCACCGTACACAGAGAGACAAGGAGCGCCTTGTGCTGTGGAGTGTCCCTGTTTGGATCATGAAGGGGCCACGGAGGACGAGGGCCTCTGCAGGGCGACGGGGGATATTGAGCTTTGTTAACAACTGCATGCATTGTTTAAAGACTTCCCTGCTGGATCTCCGGGAGAACGAATGGTAGATTTGCCTGTTTTCTTCCAGTCTGACAGTATTTGAGAGCGGTGCTGGTTTATCTGCTGTCCATTATGTGTTGGAATGAATGGGACACACACACACTCAGCTTTATCCATCTGATCCGACTAAACGAGCTCAAATATGTAATTAATGATGGGCCTTCGTCCATTGTTAGCACTTTGCTTCTTACAGCTAAATACTTTCCTTCTGTTGGTTAGCTAAAAATCTAGCTGCTGGTCTCCCCGGTTCCCAAAAGAATTTAAAACGTTTGAAGCCAAATAAAGATCAGGAACCACCAACTTTTGGTTTACAGCCCCCCCTCCCAACATGACCACATGTCTTCTGTGGTTCTGCTGCCTTATTTATTGTCCTACGGGCCCGTGGGACCTGTTGAAGTGGGTCATTTATCTTCCTGAATAGGCCCCGCTCTCAGCCGAGCTGTGAAAGAAAGACGCAAAGGCATCTCTTATGAACTCATTCTGGTTCCGCTGGGAAACCCTTCTCTTTTGTTACGGTCTTCATTTCTGGAGAAATCTTTTGATGCTCCCACAATTACTGACTCATGTCACAAAACGACACTCCTCGTCCCACGTGGAACCGTGTCTTACTGTCACGAAATGACCAGCCTGATTCAGTAGTGTATCACTGTAATTTTTGGTTTATTTCTTACTCCTTATCAAAAGAATTGTCAGAAAAGGGGGAAACAAATCTATTCAACCCGGTCCTGTGTGAAAGAGTAATAATAACCCCTTAAACGTCACCGTTTCAAAGTGGACATTGCGGTGTGCTTTGGCTTGTGGTCCCACCGAATAACAGGCGATGGATGGAGCAGAATTCAGTCGTTTAGCTCCTGAAGCGGCAAAGCAGCCCAGACCATGACACTACCACCTCCATGTTTGACTGTTGCTGTGATGTTCCTTTGATGAAATGCTGTTAGTTTCAAATCAGAACGGAACCTGATCCGGAACTTCGTCGGCCCACAGAATGTTTTCCGAAAGGATTGGGGATGATCAAGATGTTTTTTGGGGGGATATTCGAAAGGGGTCTTTGTGTTCTTTTGGGTCAGCAGTGACTGATAATAAGTGAGAATTAGGAAATGGCTTGACTAAGGATTGACTAATTGATTGATTGAACACTTGGTGACCGCAGTCCAGTATCGCCACCAAGGATAAAAACCAGAGAAAACCCAGTGATAATTTCCATTGTTGCCCTCCAGATACCAAACACCCAACTCAGACATACAACAACCTTTATAAAATCACCAATATAGATCAAATATACAGAATATTAACAAACACGACATACCCAGAATATACACAATTATTTGCTATCATATTATTAAAATAAAATTGTGCATTAGTACTTCATAACAAAGACAGACATTGCAATGTAAACCTCATAGGTGAAAGCTGGTTATTAGATTTACCTTAGATCAGAGGTCCCTAACCCCCGGACCGGTACAGGGCCGCACAGACAGAATAAATAACTTACAGTATTTCCTTTTAAGTTATTATCAGAGTCTAAACGATGTTTTATTTTTGAAAAATGACCGGATTCTCCTCTTTACATCCGGTCGTGATATTTCACCACTAAAAGCAACCCACAAGCTGGCAAAATGATTAAAAGCAGAGGTCTCTGCAAAGGTCCAAGGAAGAAACAGAAGAAGAGAATACAACTTCCAAGAAAAAGACTCATACTTCACATATAGATTTATTGAGAGAGGCGATTTCCGCTCTGCTAAATATGTGGCGACCTGCTTTCTAATGAGGCAACGAAGCCTTTTAAACGGCCCCAGACGGACTGTCTTATTACAGAGAAACAGCTGCAGGGCTCCCACTGATTCAGCGCTGTGGTGAGTTGTTTTTTCATGCACTTTATTTTTGTTTTTGTGGTAAATCTTACTTTAAAGGCGTGTTTAAACGTTACCTTACAGCAACCAGAGAGCGTTTGATGTTATGTTGTTGGTGCGATGTTACGGAAATGCTAAACTCACGAGCACACATTGGATTAACATTATTATTATATTTAAAGGGGGGGTATAATGCTTCTTCCAGGCACATATTACCCTTCTATAGCACACTCCAATAAAATTGTCACCTTAAGTCTTTTAAAAGTCCGTCATATATCCAAATCCACCTTAAAAGAAATTTACGTCCCTATAGGACGCCTTGATTTTCGCCTGTGCCAGCTGCAGCTGGTGTGTCATAATTACTGCACCTGGGACTCAGCCGGAGTTGTGTGAGGTGGGGAGGGGTGGGAGAGCTCTGCAGGGGCGAGGCTCTCGCCTGAGTACGTAAGGTCAGAGGAGGAGATGGGTGGCAAAGGCGGGGATAGGTGGAAGCAGGCGTTTCAGCAACCCCGAGAACTACCAGCAGAGACTCAAAGATTACTCTAACATGAGTGAATGGGTCGAGAGGAACACTTCAGTAATGTTTTTAAAGAGGGAAAGACAGGTTCTCAGGATATTAAGCTTGAGAAAGTCCATTTTGCATAATACCCCCCCTTTAAAGGTAATGCTGTTGTTTATGCCAAATCTTTTTATTTTGTTTCATTTATCCAGCACGCCTTAAAGGTTGGTCAGTGGCGAATAAAAAAAGGTTGGAGCGCTGCCTTAGATGGCTCTCCCTTAAAATCAGCCAGTTCCTCAATAATCCTGAAGGCTTTTGAGAAAATCTTGTTTTTAAATATCCTGTATGAGCATTTGAATGTGTTATATTATTTTGGTGACCAAAGGAAATCTGGTTGTGGATCTTTGAGAGGAGTTTAAGGAGCACCAGTGGTTCTGGTCTGGTCTCAACCCTTAAAGTCTTGATCTGGGTGCCGAGAAATGCTTAACTTTACCTCAAGGTCTACTTGAACTGACCCAGTCTCTTATGCCTCGCTTCCACTGAGTGGTACGGCTCGGAACAGGTACTTTATCTTATGGCCCGACGTACTCAGGAGAGCGTTTCCACCACCGGCTGGACTCTCACTGGCCAGGAGGGGTTTAACCCAAACACTCTAAAATGACGTCATACTGGTGCGGCGACAAATGTGGCACACTAAGATGTCTCGTGACGTTTTTTTCTGTCCTCCAATCAATGGACTGCGTTGTGTGATGGCAGTTGCTCCGCCCTAATCTTAACATACCGTTGGCCTATGGACCTACATCTGAAGGAGGCCCAGAAATGGGCGCAGTGCGGGTCGGTTGTATTTGGCTGCTTTTTCAATGGAATCAGACAGAATAGCGTTCTGAAGCGGACCGCACCGCTCGGTGGAAACAAGACATTTGTTCCTTGTCTTGATCTAGCCATGGGGGTAGTGTTGGGGTGGGGTGGGTGTTTTGACTGTGACGCTACCCTTCGATGCAGAGAGCGCTACCTGTTGCCTCTTTTTATTTGTGGTTGCTGAGAAATTGCCGACATCACGACTAAAAAATCGATGACCTCTTGTCGTTTCTTCCATTATCTTGCCCTTTGTTTTCCAGTCATAAATGGTTTGCACTTACAGATATTGACTCGCCGCAGCCTCTAATGTATATTTGATGAGCTGCAACTCAAGTGCTTACTGGGACCAGTCCCTGTACTTAGATCAGACCAGTTCTTTCGGGGCAGAGGGTCATGCGGTTTGCTACAGGTTGCATCAGATTCTTTGAGGCTCTTCTCATTATCGTCAAGCCAGTCTTGACCAGTCTTGAGGTAAATTCATTTTCAGTCAGAAAATGTTGCAGGTCATATGTAATCATTTACAAACCTACTGTATTACAGTAGCAAGCATCATTGAGCTCTGGCGTACAGTTAAGGCAGCCAAATCAATCATTCAGCCATTATCTTCCTCCAAATACAGCAGTGGACTAAACTTACGTACGATTACAGCATCGTACACGGCCGCCGATGCTCTTCGTGCTCTGGGGCCGTATTTACTGTAAACACATCTAGCGCTATTCTCATCCTGCTGTTGGCGGGGAACATTCTCTGAACGCGTTTCATCAATCTGCTTTTTTATTAATGCGCCGCTTCATACGCCGCCAGCACACAGGGGGGAACCAACAGGAGCTTCACACATGTGTGTTTTGTGAATGTAAGCTGCAGGAGGAACATGCTATTTCCGTTCTAACAGGGGGATCTACGGCCGCCGGGGTCAGAGGTCAAAGTTCAGAGATGAAGAGGTCAAGCAGTTGCACCATATGGCTCGCAGAACCTTAAAAATATCCGGCACCACCTTAAACGTGCCTTGGATTTCTCTGGGACTGTAAATTCATCCAGAATATATTTATCAGCTGCTTTTTTCGTTTTTAAGGATCTTGGACTGAAAGAGTTCAGCATCTGTTCCCTTAAATATACGAGTTCCTAAAGTGTTTACCTCAACACATGGTGCGTCTTATCACACGGGAAGCCCTGTCAGAGGTTATTTGTAGAGGCTAATGTGGATTCATTTCAGGCGAATGAAAACAGCAGCAGACGCATCAACATAAATAGTCGTCCGGATCGCAGAAGAAAGTGTAAAGTGACAGATTAGATTTCCTGTAGTACACGAGGCGAATCCTGCTCATTAGTCTAGTTTGAGATGGATGACTAAAAGAGCTGGAATCGTCCCAGTCGTCTTCATCATCCGAGGAAGAATAGAGACAGAGGACACGGAGACGGTTAGAGGTAATCCGTTGGACATTTATAGCCTAATTAAAGTATTTTCATGTTGTTACGGACTCTATACCCACAAACCTGATTAGAATTGGTGTAAAAATGAGGTTATGAATAAAAACAATTTATAAAACGAAGGCTATGCAGAGGTAGCGCTGGACATTTTTGTTCAAAGAATCAGTGCATTATCTATTTTTACTTGTTAACTTTTAAAATCATAACATGTTTAATAGAATTTATTTAAGGTATCACTTCAGTGGGAGGAAATCCCCCAGCATGCACCGGTGGTTGGCTCCAAAGCCTCAGGAACTCTTCATAGCGTTGTCAGCTCCCGGTTAGAGAGATGATGCTCAGATGCTCTCATGGGAATCTTTTTTTGATTGATTTAGTTACCTGTACGCCATACGTGATGTTGAAAATGCAGCGAGTAATCTGTCCAAATGACGGACAGCCTTCAGATTAATTCGTCACCGTTAAAAAAAAAAAACGTTTAAGTATGGAAAATATTCGGTTCAAGCGACCCCTGGGGTCCCTGTGGGAAAATAAAGGTACTGTCCTGCATGTTAATGTGTGCAGATAATGGTTCCAAACGCTCGGGACCTTTCAGATGGAGAATCTTTCTTTCATCACTGTAAAAGTTATGTTATTAGGAAGGAGTTAAATGTTTCTCATTTTTTGATGTTTTCTCCATCTGCCCTGCAGCAGGGTGGAGTTTTCTCCTGGTCTCCAGCATCCAGAGAGCTTGTTAAATCCCTGCTGCTGGATGAAGTTTCTCTTTCCATTACAGGCATGTTTTTTTTTTTTGTTTTTTTTTTTTTACTGCAGCAGGCCAACAGAGCGGCATCCAGTTTATTCAATATACATGTTTAATACAAAGGCCTTTTTTCCTCAGTATTTCAGAAGAGTTAAGAGTTGTTTAGAGGAAGAAGGTGTGTGTAAAGGAGCTGGGACCCAATAGGTTGGACGTGGCTCTATCTGTGGAATTCGGCGGGCCCCCTTTAGCCTCCACCTACATGCACCATCACACTGGCTGTTGTCACAGACCTCCCACATGCACACACAGAACAGGGTGCAGCTTTTAGACCAGCGCGGGACACACACAGAAGCCTGCAGCACCGACGGCTCTGGGCCAGAGGGAGGAGGGAGGAGGAAGGAGAAGGAGCTTCTCCCGCCACCGCTCACACAGCGTCCTGCTGTGGAGGTGTACGCACCGTTACCCTGTTTACCATGTGGAGGTATTGTTGTTGATTGCTGTGGCAGATCGTCCTGAGTCTGGGAGGACAGGTGATTAAAAAAAAAAACCCAGAGAGTGCAAAGGTCTCTGCTTTCACGACTAACGTCTATGTTTATCTGCATGGCTGCTGCGTTAAACGCGTCTTTTGGAGTGTGCGCTTAATATCCGAGTGTTTTTATGAGCTTTATAAATATGCAGGGATGACCTGATTTGGGCTCTCCTGACAGACCAGCTAACAATCCAGGTAAGTCAAGTAAAAAACCCAGAAATGTAAAAAAAAAAAAAAAAGAAATCGGGGGGTCCCATTTGGGGCCAAACATTTGGGAGCGCTGCTGCCCTACTGCAGGAAGGTCCTGGGTTCGTATTCCCAGCATGTTCTCCCATGCATGGTTCTCTCTGGGGACTCCTGCTTCCTCTCACAAGGGATGGAGGACTCGGACTCGAGTCACTTTTCAGGGACTTGTGACTTTGCTTAAGCAGCACACTGATGACTTGCGCTGATGCTAATAGAGTACCCAAACCTTGTACTCAAGTAAAAGTAGCATTACTTCAACATATTTTTACTCAAGTAAAAGTACGAAGTAGTAATCCAAGAAATGACTAAAGTAAGAGTAAAATTTTCTAATTTTATTCTGTAAAAAGGCTACTCGAGTATTGACTACTTGAGTATTTGTTTTGAGATCGTAACGTGTGATTTAAAATTTTAAAACTATGTAATTGAATCAAAATGTTAGGTTATGCGCAAATCCTAAAGACTAAAATAAATAGAAATACATGACATAATTGTAAAATAAGATTTGACTAGAAGAAACATTATTCCAAATAAATAATGTTCAAACTGAAACTAATGAAACCAACACTTACAGTAGGTAATTTTTATATATTAGACCTCTCATGTATTTTTGGTTAAAAACAAGCATTCAGTTTCATTCAGTAAAGTTACTCGCTGTGAGTAGAGAAGTCCGAAACTTTACTCAAGTTAGAGGAGCGATACTTCATTAATATTTTACTCAAGTAAAAGTAAAACGTGCGGTTTAGTAAAAGTACTCGTAGTTTACTAGTAAAAGTAAATGTAACTGAGTAAGTTTAACTAGTTACCACCCACATCGGAGTGTTATATTAGGTAAGATTACTGGAAAAATGTAATAACTAACCCTTCCTGCTGATATATTCCTGCTGTGTGTTCAGAGCGCTCTGGTTCTGCTCGGAAGGACGTCGGGGATGTGATGCAAAGAGATCGTACTACAACAGGGTGCCTTCATTCAGAGGCTTCTTTAGTTTCACTGTAACCCAGACTGCTACAGGAGATCTTTCCTGCCCACAGCCATCTGCGTTTACAACAACTCCTTGAAGGAACTTAAATAGTATGGGCTAGAACAACACCTAATTTCCCTCTGGGATCCATAAAGTACTTCTGGATTTGACTTGAACATCTGTTCTGGGCCTGGGGTGGGGAAGGGGCTGCAGAGGCACCACCACCTCTGCTTGGTGTGGAGAATTGGAAGGATACCTGCTTCACGTCAGTCTCTAAAACTCTCCAATGAAACCCTTATATACATTTTTATGACTGTATGTATTTACTGTCCCAGTAAAGTGATTTATAAATAATTCAGCTCCCACATGAATCCCCCCCCCCCAAAAAAAATGGTCTGGAAATCAGAACCGGATACGTGTCCATGCTTCATTACCGGTTGGCTTTTGGGAACAAGGGAAGAAATAACTAGGTAGTTTTATCTGAACTCTCACCTTTGCATGACAAGCAGAATGTCGTCAACTTTTACTTTGAACATTTTAAACCCTTTGGTCAGATATTCTTTGTCTGGTCCACAGAGGAAAAACGGGCTGTTTTTAACTTTCGAAGTGCCTCTCCTGGTTTGTTGCTTGTTTTTTTTTTAGACACCAGGAGAAGCCTTCTGGCCTTTCTTAGTCAGTGAGAGGAAAATTTCCAGTGATGACTAACTCCTTCTGACTGGGACACCCTATATCCCTACAATACTTGGCTGGAGCTCTATGTGAAACTTGGAGCTGTAAATACTAGGAAACCTTCTTCTTGTTGACGAGTATTTGTCAAATGGTACATATGTATACAGTTATCTAAAAAAAAAAAAGGCTACCCCTGGTGATCTCATCATGTTTTCCACAGCGTGATCAGCAGTAAATGTTCATTTCCTGAAGCCGGTAGAGAGAGTGGAAATGAGCCAGCAGCTGGGTTGGCTGTGCCCAGACGATCTCCTGGATACCCTTTCTTCCTAGCTTCACACTTTTCTTCATAATGATGTATTTTTTGTAGATTGCACAGTTGCATCGGTAGTTGCCCAGGCACTGCGGCTCCAGGAATGTGTGGGCAGCTGAATATAAATGGGCCTCTGAAGAACAGAGACGTTGTTGATCAGACTCTAAACAGACTTGGGTTCTATTTGTTTCAGACGTCGTCCACACCCAAGGACCCCTGGACGGGAGTCTCTACGCCAAGGTCCGTAAAAAGGAGTCTGGCGAAGGAGCGGTCACGTCGAATGGCCTTCCGCCCACGGCCATTGAGCACGCTCTACCTGCCGGCGACCACGCCCTGTCAGTGAGCAGCGATTCAGGGAACTCCACTGCCTCCATTAAGACTGACCGAACGGATGAAGCCACATCAGCGCCTCAGGCTTCCACTGTGAGCCGGACGCATGTCGCTGTGGGTGAGGAGTTGCCCTCGGTCCTTCAACAAGCTCTGCCGGCCCAGCAGCCAATAAGTCTGAAGGAGAAAAAGGAGCTAGAGCAACTACTGAGTGGACTGGAGGGGCCTCTGCACAGACAGGCCTACCTGTCCACCCCGGCGTCTGCTGCCGGTGCAGGAATGCTTCACCTGGTGCCCGCCCAGGTCCACGTCAATGGGCACAGCGGCATTGATCGTGAAACAGACATCCTGGATGATGAACTGCCCACCAGTCAAGAGGGCAACAGTGTGGACAGTCTGGGGACGTTTTCCTCCACAGAGGGACGAGCCACACCGGCTGATCTTTACTACCAGTCTGAATCGCTCATCAACGGCCAGGAGCCTGTGGCGTACCTTGAGCGCAACATCCCGGAGAAACCTCTGGAAACAGTTCAGTCACATGTTGGCAGATCTGATAAACCTGCCGCTCTGAACCAAAGTGATTCGACGCCATTGTCTGAAACCTACATGGCTACCCAGAACGGCAACCTGTTTCGCTCTCGTTCCTTCGGTGCCGAGGTAAAGTCAATGCCCCAGGCTCCCGCCCGCACCACCAGCAGCAGGGATGCCGTCCAGCGTGGCCTCAACGTCTGGCAGCAGTTTGGAGTTCCAGAGGAGCCGTTGACTGAAGGCATCACCTTCGGCCCACTTCCATCGATGTCCACTCACCACAGCCTGCCACAGTTCCCGCACCGCCACAGCGCTTCTCAAGAAGAGATCGAGCAATCTATCGAAACCCTCAACCTACTCATGTTGGACCTGCAACCTCCCCGCTCAGCCATATCAAAATCCCAAAGTGCTCCAGTGAAGCAAATGGTAGTGACCACGCAGCCGTCTTTCTCCCAGAGCCCATCCAGACCGACCCACCAGACTGACGCTCCTGTGTCCGGCTTGGCTCACACATCTTCTGGGAAGTCGGGTTCACCAGAGCCCGGGGCTTTCCGGGAATCTCCAAGTTACTCCCCTGCAACCAGTGGTTCATCACTATTCCTTCCCTCTTTAAGCACCCACCTTCAGATCAAACCCATCAGCACATTCCCAGCAAGTGTCCAGACCCAATCCTCAGACGAATCCCAGAGAAGCCCAAGCGCCGCCTCGGCGTCATCTCGGCCAAGAGAGGCCGAGCCAGATGAAGTCTTCAACGTGGAAGGTCTGGTGGCCCAGAGAGTTGCAGGTAAGACCTGTTTATTTATTTGTGTTAGAAACTGATGTTCTACATATCCACTTAGCAGAGAGGCAATAAAAGTCACATATGAATGATATTTCCCTCTGGCTCAGCCTGTCCGGTTTTACCAGAGGCTTTGACAGAATGGAAGAGTGGGAATATCGGGTATTAAGACGTTATCAAAACGTTTTTAGTAAAAAGGAGGTACAGTGGCCACCAAAAATGTACACACCCCAATTCCAGCCTTCAGTCCAAATGGGTTCAGAACAGACATTTTTGTTGTCCGTCATTTTGACCGACGGGGTCAAAGAAATCTGTTCATAATCAATTTTTATACATCAATTTTCAAAATGATAACATTCAGTAGTATTTATTTTTTTATTCATTTTAAATAATACTCAATCCGAACAAACTGAACAAAGAATTAACGATTAAATTAAACGATTGCACTTAAAATACAGTTATTTACTTTTCATTTGCAATCGATATGATTAATGAGGTCTCCAGGAATAATTAGGATCATCGAGTAATTTTCCTCACGAAATGCTAGCTGTTACCATTCACCTACATTGTTTATGCTAAGCTAAAGCAAACGGACTGCTGCCAGATAACTGAGGCTGGTTACAAAATGCTTATCCAACTCTGGGGAAGATGGCAACAGATTCAATTTTGTTTAGGGGTGGAATATCCTTTTAAGGTGGATGAAGTTATGAGCAGTTCTTAGTCAGTTTTGACTGTAAATGTCCTCTAGAATGCTAAAGGATTTTATTTTTCAGATTCATAGAGTCTGATCATAATCCCAAAACAAAGAAATTATTATGCCAGGGATAAAAAAAATTATTATGTTTTGGATTCCAGAACTAAATCTGAAAAGCTGTGTTGGATCACCTGTAGAGTTTTCCTCACACAGATCTAGAAAACTTTTACAAAGTAGGGTTGGTAAATGCTGACGAGTCGGCATGTGGCATGGTAATCGACTGGACGCTGAAATTAAATCAAAATGTAGTTCAAAAAAACTGACTCATTTGACGGTGTGAGCACGGGTCGGTGCGGTACGCCGCCTGTTCCCATTGTAAAAGCGGCCCATCCAACCAACCCGTACCTCTCCCTTCCTGGTCCCCCTTCAGTCTTAGGTTCATAGGACAACGGTACGGTACGATTAGGGCGGAGCTACCGGCGTCGCATAACAGTCCGTTGATTGGAGGACAGAAAAACGTCCATAGTATGACGCCAATTTGGGCGTTTGGGCACTCCGTTTCTCTGCCCTTTATCTTTCTCCCTTAGCAGATCAGCTTGTTTTGGGTCTGATTGTACAGAATGTGTGTCTCATGAAATGCAGAAACGACCTGTAAATGTTTTATCGTGGTTTAAATATCCCAGATGTCAAAAGCCTGGAGTTTCAACATGGGGTGTGTAGACTTTTTGTTTTGTTGAGGCACGGCGTCGAGTTGATGAACAGTAGCTCGCCCACCTTTAGTCTATCTCTGTGAAGAGGTCGTTTTGACCGCAGGACAGAAGCCGTAGATGAGAAATATGGCCGATGCCGTTAGCTGAAACATAAACACGCTCTGGCCTTATCTGGTTTCCTGGCCGCCGCCGCCATCAATCAGCCTTAAACAGGAAGAGGTTTCCAGGTCGACAGTGTCCAGATAAAAGCATCTGACATCCTGCAGATGGGTTAGCAGAGGGACAGCATGAAGCAGAGCAATAGTTACCAGGAGCCACAAGGGGGCGTCCTAGAATCCAAACCAAAGAATGCTTCGGTTTGTTTTATTCCTGTTTTAATGTTTTAATTGTAATATTCTAATCCAGAGGATTTCTGTTACCTTCTTCTGCTGTTTTCAGATGACCTCATCCTCCCT
The DNA here is from genome assembly GCA_963556495.2 of Valencia hispanica. Lineage (NCBI taxonomy): Eukaryota > Metazoa > Chordata > Actinopteri > Cyprinodontiformes > Valenciidae > Valencia > Valencia hispanica. The sequence goes on from OY747707.1 coordinate 3,900,716, forward strand.
CTGCTCATCTTCCTCCTAGTTTTACCATAATCTCCTTTTCTTTCATCATTCATCTGTTTGTCCAGAGTACTCGGCTCGAGTCCAAAACATCAACCCCGGCATGACCTCCTCTCAGTCTGAGCACCGCCGCTCTCACTCCCTCTCGGGTTGGTTCTCCTGGCCGCTCTGAAGGAACACTTCAGGAAAACAGGGACATGGGTTTTCCTTTTTTTCTGAGCGTTTCTTCAGTCCGACTTCAGATTTTTGTCTGCTTTGCCTGTTCAGTGTGGTGGGCTTTTGGTTTGCGTTGAGTCGTTCCTCTCTTCCTTCACCGTGTGTCTTTGTTTCACCTCTTCTTTCTCACTAAAACCTCTTTCTGTCTGAGAAACGTCATCATCCTACTTCCTCGCCATTTGTGTTTGTTCTGAGCTGCAATTTCCTTTCTAAAGGTGAAGAAGTATGGGGTGCCCTTAGTAAAGTTACACTTTCACAAATTAACAAGAAATTATTTGGGTTATTTAGCCCGTCAGAAAAATGTATATGCATCAATTAATTTATTCATTTATAAATGTCACAGTTTCAAACTAAATATTTAGCTTGACAACTAGATATTTAGTATATTTAACTTCGAACCAAATACTTAGTTAGCAAGCTAAAGATTTTAGTTAGAAGCTAAATATTTAGCTAGCAAACTAAACTGGCTGGCTAAACATTTAGCTCATAGCTAAATATTAAGCTAATATCCAAATTGAAATGCCCATAAGCGGGGAAAAATAAAAAGCTGGGTCTTGCTAATCTCTGAGGATTCCTTATAAAATCTAAATGAATTATGGAAAACCCCGAGCATCCTCTTCAATGGACTAGTCTTCAGTCGGAGGCTTCTTCAGTTTCGCTGCAACACAGACCGCTACAGGAAAACCTTCCTGCCCACAGCCATCATCATCTACAACAACACTTAATTTCCCTCTGGGATCAATAAATAATTTTTGAATTGAATTGAATATAAACTGCTGGCGAGACTGAATATCACCTTTTTCTCATCGTTTTCTTTCGTCCTGAGATGTCCAACATTTTAGACGTAGAAAGAGCCGTTTTATCGGCAAGACAGACTTTAACTGATGATTTACAGCAGCAGGAGTTTATATTTAGAGAGGTTAGCAAGACCCAGCTTTTATTTTTGATCGTCCTCTTCCGCTTATCAGAAGTAAAATTGCAAATTAGCAAAATATGTAGCTATATTATATATATATACTATTCACTTCAAAGCTATATATTTAGCCAGCCAGTTTAGCTTGCTAACTAAATATTTAGTTTGAAACTGTGACATTTATAAATGAATAAATAACATGGACGCAAATATGACTGTCAAAAATGAATTACCATTTTTTTTCTCTTATGACAGGCTAAATAACCCAAATCATTGCTTTAAATTTTTGACTGTAACTATACAAACGGTGCCTCATGAAGGAGTGGTTCCGAACTATAGAGCATGAACCAAACAGGCCAGAGGGGATAACGTTAAAGTTTCACAAGAACGAGACAAAGGAGGAACAAAGGAGGCTCTGTGTCCTGACAGGAGAGAGCGTGTCACAAGATCTGTTTTGCCAAAGTTGGGGAACAATGCTGCAGCCAGGATACACTGGACTCATTCAAAGCCACTTTTATCACTTTTTTCGTGATTTACAAAAGCAGACAGACAGTGAAACACAGTCCACAGTCGTCCTGAGAACCGGCGAGCCCATCTTCCCCATCGAGGAAGATCCATTCACAGACAGCATGTTAATTGGACTTACTTTACACGAGAACTGCCTTGGCTATAAGGAATAATTAGCTTGGTCTAACACTAGCGTCCTCAGCGCCTTAGCTGCGAACGTCTGAAGAAACCTCTTGGTTTACCTGTGGAGGTCGTTCTTAGACTCACCGTCAGACTCCCTCCACAGGATGATTGGGCTTTAAATGGGAACCAAGTGGAGGAGTAAAATTCCTCTGTTCTGGGATCAGCAGCTGTTAGCCATTAGCCATCACCATCAACAAAAAACAGATTTTAACTCTTTGGTGCCTGCAAAACTACGGCAACAGAGGAAAAGGCCATTCCATTTCAGCAAAGTCAGAGGTTTTCAACACAGCCCAGAGTTAATATCCAATAAGGCTGCCTTATGTAAAAAATAATAATAAAAATAAAGTTTATTGGGATTTCTGAAAGTTTGTATTATTATAATATTCATGCCTGAATTTATATCCAAATGTAAAAAATAATTATTACTTGTTAAATTAGTTTATACATTACATCTTCCATTTGTGTACATTTAGGTATGAGGCTAATTAGTCCCACTAGGTACATAAGGAATGAAACAGTTGATTTTTTTTTTTTATCTCAGTATGTTGATTATTTGTATGACATTGGGTGTTTTCATCTTGCAGTGTCTAACATACAGCTAAATACAGAAAGATCCCTTTACTGTCCTAGGAACTTTTATCCCCTGTTTCATGATAACCAAATATTTTATTAGCGTATATACTTTAGTAAATAACTATTCATCATTAATTCTGTTTTTTGTCATCTAAAGTAATCTTTTGATTCAAAGTTGCATAATCAAAATACATGCACAGAATTGACTATTTTTACAATTATATCTAAAATACACATATAGCTTCTTACTACTAGTATTACTTATTTCCATTCCTTAGTTGTCTAGTGTCGCTCAAAAGCTTCATACCCCAAAATGAAAAATACCTTTTAGAATCTTAAGTCATATGTTGTCTATTTTAATATATCATATGTAGAAGACAATAGTAAACCTAAATATAATTTTACTGCACAATCTAGCTCCGGTTTAAGATTATTTATCAGCAAATTTCCATGTGGTCGGCCGATTGGTGACTTCCTCTTCCACATGTAGTTCGCACTTCGGCCACTAGATGGTGCCAAAGCACTTCTGATAGTATTGTTAGTATGAGAGGCATATGTATCAACCAACATTTGTTGTATTCATACACCACCTTGGATGTATAGACAACAAAACAGGTATGAAGCTAGTTAGCTTCACTTATATAAGGGGTTAAACCCGTGGCGGATACACACAGTGCTGTAGGAATGTAAAACGTGAGCATGTAAACTGGACAGGTATGTTGTTACTGCTGGGAGCAGTCACTATCCACAACAATCAGAAAATCCCACCGGTTTTCAGACTTCCGACTAAAACAGTGCTCAACGACATTCTCAGATCGCAATTCTCGAGATAAATCAAACAGAAATTTGTGGCTGAGAATTGATTTTAGTTTATTTTAACCAAAATATATTAATATAGAGAGGATATGAATACATTTCTCTGGCCCTCCTGCAGTGAATGGTCCTAACCATGGGAGAGAAGTTACAGTAAAACAGCGTTTTACTAACATTTTAAAGCAAAGACAAAAGCTTGCCTTAGATTCCTATGTCAGCCATTAGTGCGGCTAACAGCAGTTAGCATAGCTAAAACAGATGTGTGTGTTTATTGTAGAGAATGTAGATCCCGACCTTCACTCTGAGGAATCCAAAAGGCTGCTAACATTTCTAAAATCCAGCTGGTTTAAACGGATAAAAGAGCGGGTTTACTCTAATTCCTCCTTCCTGTTATCTCCTAGAAGTCTTGCTCTCTCGCAGTTTGAATGAACCACAGGCGTGTTAGAATATCTGTTTAAGGGTTTTATTCCTTTCAAATCCTTCTTATACCTCTGTGCTTCCGGTGGCTTGATTTTAAACTCCTCAGCGACGCGGTAGATGCTAACTCGGAGTCTTCTTCCGGTGTGAGCTGGTAGCTCTTAGAAAAAGGTTGTTTCCCAACCAGTCGGAGTATATCATGCTGCTCATCATAATATTTATCGCCACATCTCTAGTTTAAAAAAAAATAAAATGAATAGAGGTGGCATATTTTTTTCTTTTCAATTCTAGTTTGAAAAGTCAAAATAAGATTGTTTAAACAAAGAACAACGGCGCTCCTGTTGGGAAACTGCAGGACACATCTGCAGCCAAAAGGAGGAATTACATCCATCCATCCATCCATTTTTCCATACCCGTCCATCCTATGTAGGGTTGCGGGGCGGCTGGTGCCTATCTCCAGCAGTCAAGGGGCGAGAGGCAGGGTACACCCTGGACAGGTCGCCAGTCCATCGCAGGGCAACACAGAGACATACAGGACAAACAACCATGTACGCACACACTCATACCTAAGGGCAATTTAGAGCAACCAATTCACCTAACAGTCATGTTTTTGGACTGTGGGAGGAAGCCGGAGTACCCGGAGAGAACCCACGCATGCACAGGGAGAACATGAAAACTCCATGCAGAAAGACCCCAGGCTGGGATTTGAACCCAGGACCTTCTTGCTGCAAGGCAACAGTGCTACCAACTGCGCCACTGTGAAGCCTCTGGAATTACATCCAGTTTTCATAATTTATCATAAGTTTGACAAGCGGGCAACCAGCTCACAGAGTTGCGACTAAACACCAAACCACACGGTCATGAGTTTGTCTGAATTCAAATTAAAATTTTCAACGATAATTTCAATCAGTGATAAACGGGTTGATTGGGAAAACGAGATGTTTTATCCGAAGGTGAAGCTGCTGTTAAAGCTGCAGGGAAAACGGCCTCACTACAAACACATAATCAGCTCTGCGCTTCTCCCTTCTTAAACCTCCAATAAAAAAAATCATCCTGGTGCAAAGTGTGCAGCGGTTGCTGCTGACCGTTTTTCTGCATGTTGCGTATTTGCATAACAGAATTAACTCCAGTCCTGTTCGTGTTGTGAACGCTGCTAGCTTTCTGCCTGGCTCTGAGTTGAAGCAGATTGATGAAGATCAACTCACTCAGCGCTTTGAGGGACTCCCAGTGTTTGATTTCTATGAAGAACAGCAGAATATTTGTGCCTCTAATTTTCCAGGTTGAGATTTTACCAGCATTTATTGGACATGCCGTCACGCTGATGTTGGTGTGCATTTGCTCCTTTTTCCAGCATGCGTGTTAAATATGAAAGTATGCTTTGCTCTGACCACCGGGAACACTTGTTCATGCGTCACCTCAGGGGTCCAGGCCCGTTCGGCACCTGTGGATGAACCATCTGTCCTTCCCCGACGCCGCGTCACCAGCGAGGGACACTCCGACGACGCCTCGTCCCCGGACGTCCCCCTCTGTTCTCCCGTCCGGTGCGTTTCTCCAGAGTTCGTCAATGCCATAGCGATGAACCCCGGAGGACGGCCCAAGGAGGTAGAAAACGCGCACCGGCTGCATCAGAGCATTTTGAAAGTGTTGTGTTCTGATTTTGATTTTTTTTTCCCGCCTCTACAGAGGAATATGCACAGCTACCGGGAGGCCTTTGAGGAGATGGAGGGAGGCCCCATCAGTCCTGGACCCACAGGTGGTGGTGAGGCGTTACCCCAAACCCCCGCCTTCCCCGTCTCACCGCAAACCCCTTACTTCAACCTGTGTAAGTCCCCCCTCCGGCTGGCAGGTGGCACTGTGGCGCCCTGGCTCAGTTATTCAAACGTATCGATAGCAGATATTTAAAATACAGTAGGCAACTTTTTTTGTTGTTGCTGTTTTTAGAGGTTTATAATTAAGGATTATCACAGTTGTTGGTAGATGAACAGATAAAAATGAATGTTTAACCTCTTTTCTTCATTAGTGTCTTATAGGTAATGTCATTTTTAAAAACTCCTCATTCAGGTCTTCCATCTGTTTAACTCAAAACTGCATTTCCATTAGATTTAAACTCAGATGTAAATGTTTTATACCAAGACGTCCCCACAGACGCATTCTTAAGATTTTAGAAACGAGATTATGCAGCCCAGTAGCTCTGCAGCAGACTTTGCCTCCTCCTAAGGAGGAAACTCGCTGTTGTTAGGAACCCTAAAGAGATGGAGCCCAGTGGTTTAAAAACCACCAACAGTTTTGCTTTCTGCAGCCAAACCTGTTAACGGTGCGTGATTGAGGACGAGTGTTCTCTGTAGTAGATGCTGAAGGTGCTTCGGTCTTCCTATCGCTCCACTCGCACCATCTAAGATCAAAGGTGCGGTTTCAAACAATTGATTGGGATTCTTGGGTAAGTGGAGGATGCACGGTGCTCGATGGGAGTTCCACCGTCCCGACCAGTCAGCCATACTGACCTCTGACCCCTGCTATGTGCCTGAGTGATCCCCCCCTGCCTGTCACTTATCACAGCGCTGCACTGCTTTGGCGTGAGAGCCACACGACAGCAGCACGATGATGAAACCGCAGCCCAGTCAAAGCTTACAGTGAAAACTAAGATGGTTTTTATTTTTTTAGCAGCTGCTGCTCTCTGTGCTCCTGAGACCATCGCTGCCTTGTTTCCCTGCAACTGCATCCTGCTTCTCTTTTCATTGTTGTTACACATTAGATTTTTGTTTTTTAGCATGAAAAATTGTGAACCACCTCAGTGATTCAGCAGGAATAAAACCTGTTGTTGTAGTTTGTTACATCTTCATTCACCTCCCTTAACTTATAATGTATAAAACTTGAGTCTGGAAATCGTATTAAAGAACGCAGGAGCTCATTTTTACAAGTTTTTAATCAAAGAAAATAAATTATTGGTGAGGAGGAGACCCAGAGGAAGACCCAGGACATGCTGGAGGGACTCCATTTCTCTTCTGGGAACGCCTTGGAGGAACTGAAGATAGGGAAGTCTGGGTCTCCCTGCTTAAGCTGCTGCCCCCGCGACCCGACCCCGGATTAGACAGAAGATGATGGATGGATGGATGGATGGATGGATGGTTGTTTTAACTGGTAGAAAATGGTTTAAGTTGAAGACAATTTATTTTTACTTCATCATGAAAAACCTAAATATTAAAAAGGAGTGATATGGGCAGTGGTGGATAGAGTAGCATTAAAAGTAGCATTACTTCAACATTTTTCTACTTCAGTAAAAGTACAAATAATAATCTAAAAAAATAGTTCGTAAAAGTAAAAAAGTATTTGGTAAAAAAAGGCTACTCAAGTATTGAGTACTTACATATTTAATATTTAAAAATTAATTTGAAAAAATGTAAAGTTATGTGCAAATTCTAAAGACTAAAATAAATAGAAATACATGATAGATTTTTAAAATAACAAATTTGAGTGGAAGAAACATTTTTCCAAATCAATTTTCTGCAAAGTAAAACTAATGAAACCAACATTTACAGTAGGTAATATATATATAGATAGATATATGTTAGATCAGGGTAAGGTACCCACACCCGACCTCTAAATGGCCTCAACAGCCTCAGCAGGTAGAAAATAATGTTAAAATGATGAAGCTTGTGGACAAACAGGAGGTCTCACTTCAACATAAACTTTATGTGTGAGTCTCTTGTATTTTTGGTTAAAAACAAGAATTCAGTTTCATTCAGTAAAGTTACTCGCTGTGGGTGGAGGAGCCAGAAACTTTTACTCAAATAAGAGTAACAATACTTCATAAAAATATTACTAAAGTAAAATCAAAACGTACAGTCTTGTAAAAATACTCTAAAAGTAAGTTATTCAAGTAAATGTAACTGAGGAAGTGTAACTAGTTACTACGGAATCGGGTGATAATGTATTAGGATTAATCTTTATGATTAGAGGTTTAGCATAAAGAAAGTAAAGAAAGAAAGAGATGGCTTCAGGCGGCTTTGCTTTAAATTACACTTCCAGACAGGCAAAATGCATGGACCTAAAAACCTTAATTTCCGAGAGGTCCTCGATAGGTTCATTGGTCCGCTTTAAAGCGCCTTTACCTACTGCTAGGAGGAGTCCGTTTGGGTCAGATAGGTCGCATGCATGTTTTGATCGATCGGAGCATGAAGCATGGGAACACCCCCCCCCCACGAACATGTCGCCCTGTGTACGTTAACCCACCCAGACATGTTGACAGCTCCTTACCTGCTCGTCTGTCTGGATCATGAGTCGGCAGAAATAAAAAACAAACAAAAACAAACAAAAAAGGCGTCCTAAAATGAGACCACAGCTGTAGGAGTTTGTAGGTCAACAGGTAACAGCTGTCCACATGGCTGGAAGTGTTGGTCTGTAGGTGGCGCCGCTGACTGTCCCGTTTCTCTCCAGGTCGGTCTCCTCCCGGTCTGGCCAAGACTCCCCTGTCAGCCCTGGGCTTGAAGCCTCACAACCCGGCAGAGATCCACCTCAACCAAACGGGCTCCGGTTGGTCCTGAAATTTCTTGCTTTATTGCTGTTTTTACTTTATATGCTTTTGTCTGTGTTTTACTGGTATTTTTATTTTTTATCCCTTGATCATGTGAAGCACCTTGAATTACCTTGTTGTTGAAAGTGTTGCTATACAAATAAATTTGCCTTGCCCTTGCCTTGAAACCATGAATACCTCTTTAGGGTCATAGGTCAGGGACTAGTGCACAATGGCCTCCTATTTACTGTAAAAAAAGCCCCAGCAATGATGTTGATTTTAAAAGGATGGGATGTTATTAAGAAAACTGAAGTCCTGCACCATTTTTTTTGTTTTTTATAATATTTTGTTCCTGGGTTATCTCCAACGATGCTGAACAGATGATGAGGGCGGTGAAAGTGAGGAAGGTAAGAGTCGGCGATCAAGCTTACCATCCGGCGCCGCCTCATTTCTCTTAAAGGGCATTCATCATCGTTTTTATAACTTCTCCTTTTTTCATCCGTGTTCAGCCTTGCAGTTCATGACAGGTTTATTCATTTTCATGTCCAAAAATAATAATAAAAACAATCTAAATAGAAACTCACAAGGCCAGCTGGAAACACAGCGGAAAGATATCACAGCATGGCAACCAAAAGCTTGGGAGTCATTGCACAACAACCAACAGGGACAAAAGTAACTATAGTTTGCAGTCTGAATGGGAGTTCATTAAGCCAGGATTTATGTGGTGATTTATTCAGCGAGGAGGCAGAAGTCAGAAGAACAAAGATTAGAAAGCTCTCCTTGCTGAGCTCTGTCTGCAAATCAAAACATTACATTTCTGCTCCAGTTCTGACCAGTATTCTAAACCTCAACGTTCCCAGCTCTCCGGCCGGGTCTCCGGAATACTTCGTAGTGTGCAGTGATTTTGCAAATCTCACTCCCTGTTATACTGGGGTGGCGTTCACCGAATATTTCTCATATTTGATTAGGTTTTTTGTTTTTTTTATACGGTGATGGAAAAATCTGAAGGCCGTCCGTCATTTTGATAGATTAGTATTCACGCCTCTGACCACTTGGTGCAGATGTGCAGACATTTTCAACTTTACTCACGGAGTACAGGTAACTAAATCAATTAAAATAAGATTCCCATGAGAGCATCTGAGCATCATCTCAGACCTGGACACCATACTCAATGCATCTCGCTAACCGGGAGCATGCTGAAGGATTTCCTCCCACTGAAGCGATAGCTTGCAGGTCAGGAAACGGCTCGTTCCGAGAGTCTTTCTGACTTATAATCATTTGAATTGATGAAACGTTTCCTGATTTCCAAACTTTGGCTGAAGTGGCGCTTTAATTCCAGTCTCCAGTGTAGCGGCGGAGCGTGGATTCAGCCTCCAGAACATCTAAACCCCCCATGAGAAGTCGTCTGTCTGAGGCAAAAATCCAGAACCTCATGACAAAAACCTCTGCAGCAATCCAACTATTTGATTACGAACAAGCAGGAGATCATTTCAGCTCCATGTAGAGCAGGAGGAAGAATATGAGACTGTGAGGTTGGCCCACAGCAGGTGAACTGTTCGTATTTTAAGTTCAAATGTTTAATTTAATTTCTAATGTAGTTCTCTGTTCAGTTTGTTCGGATTGAATATTATAAAAATGAAATAAAAAATAAATTCTACCAAAAACATGACTGTTAGGTTAACTGGTTTCTCTAAATTGCCCTTAGGAATGAGTGTGTGTGTGCATGGTTGTTTGTCCTGTCTCTGTGTTGCCCTGCGATGGACTGGTGACCTGTCCAGGGTAAACCCCGCCTCTCTTCCCTGGACCGCTGGAGATAGCCACCAGCCCCCCCGCCACCCTGCATTAGGATGGACGGGTATAGAAACTGGATGGATGGATGGATGGATGTTATCATTTAAAAAAATTCTAGTTTCTAGTTCCAACATGTCGTTTGGCCCTAAACTGCAACTTCAAGCTGATGCTACCGATGTTCTCTCTTCTTTACCTAAAACTTTTGTTGGACAAAAAAAAAACCCCAAACAGCTAATTTTCAGTAAGGATGTTTTTCCTGCAAAACTGCTGCAGCCGCCTGGGGGGGATTCCCGGTTCCCTACCTGTTCTTCCACATTTCCTGGATGGACATTTCTTTTTGTAGGATAGGGCTATCTCCATCCTTTTTCTGTCTCCAATAAGCGGCCAAACATCCATTTGATCCGAGCATTGAGGTTTTTAATGCTCTGCGATAGTAGAGAAAGATTTCCAGACTGCAGTTCCAGGCAACATGCCATCATTCACATATGGCAGCACCTTCCTGTTTCAGTGGGAATCACTCAAAAGGCTAATTTGAATACAAAAGATGATTATTTATTTTTATTTTTTTGAAGGTTTATCGGTTTTCTGGCTCTTGATGATGATGATGATGATACGCCCTTTAAGATCTTCCTCAATTGTCCTTATTGGCATCATTTGTAGTTATTAATCTTTTTTCAAAGGAGCATTCACTGTTACTTTGACTGGACCATTCCATTGCATTAAAGGGGACATATTCTGCCTCTCTTTATAACAGGTCTGTACAAAACATGTTGGTGAAGTTTTTCTTCTCATGAAGCGATCTCAGCAGCTCAATTCTTGAAAAATTCAGTCCCTTTCAGATCGAGCTGTTTAGAGGGCTCTGTCACTTTTATGCTAATTAGCGGTTACAGACCACGCCCACTCATCTTTTTACTAGGCTGCGGTTTTACCACACATAAACATGGCATGGAATTGGAAATGGTGGGTGGGGTTTGTCACTATGGAGGACTATTCCTGCCTAAATTTAAAATAAATACATTTGGAAATCCGTAAATAAATGTGTAAATAAACAAATTAATGAGAAATACATCCTTTCTTATTTCCACATATATTTCTATATGTATTTATTTTCTCAAATATTTATTTATTTACCTCCAATTTACTTACACATTTATTTGTTAGTTAATTTGTTTTCAATTTTGGCAGGAGCAGTTCTCCATAACACACATGAGAATAGCATTGAACTGAAATTGTTGGGCGGGGTTTAACAGGTGAGGGGCGGTTGTATGCAAATTCCACCTATTGCGATGTGACAATAGGCTTATAGAAGCACAAGATTTCTAGCAGCAAAAATTTGCAACAAAAAAAAATGGATGGATGGTTTTCATTCATGTCTGGAGTGTTTATCGAGGAAGCAGAGGGCCACATGACAACAGAAAAGGATGAAAGAAGTGAAAGTTGCATAAAATGTCCCCTTTTAATCACTCACTGAAAGGACAAAAGCTTGAATCGGAAACCAATGACCAGCAACATAAAGCTGGTATAGATTTGAGTCTTATACTGTTGCTTTTCCTATCAAGGTCCAAGAAGCTATGTGGAGTCTGTGGCGAGGTCAGCAGTAGTAAGTGGAGAGCCACCAACATCATCTCGGAGCCTTAGTCCCCCTGGAGACACCAAGAGTCAACAGCAAAGGCCAAGCCCAGCTACCCATACACTGAACCCACCGTTATCTAGCAGCAGCTCCATCCAGGACTCGCAGGGGTGAGTCTGTTACATTGTGCAAGTCCTGGTCCCAGAACTAAGCTAACTAGATCTGTGGGTATTTCTAATAATTACTGGCGGCTTTATAAATCTTCAAAGTTAGCTTGAATGGTTTGCGTTTGCAAGACGTCTGTCAAGAAGTCAACTAACAGAGTTTTTCCCTCGACCTTAGAGACCTGCACGCAGAAGGCACGATCAGCACTCCATCCCAACCAACTGTTGATTCTGGGTTCCACTCGCATCCTACAGAGAGTTCATACCTGACTCGTACTCCATCAAATCAAGACCTGAATCCATCATCTTCTCCCTACCTGGACTCCAGCTCTCCAACCTCTTCCTACCGTGGAACCACAACCCCAACACTGTCCTATCTTGGTCCCAGCAGCCTATTGGGAAGCTATCCAGGCTCTGATCCCAGCCCACCTCTCTCAGAACCCTCCAAGAGTATACTTGGCCACGAAGGTCTCCAGCTGCAACCTAACATCTACAGCTCCAACTACAATCCCGTCCTCCAGCAGCACTTCAGTGTTAAACAAGATGGATCCAACCAGACAGGTCAAAAATCCTCATCTAATGGTTTTGAGGTAGTGATGGCAGGTGTTGATGGCAGTCCAATCCTTGGTCGCCATCAGTCTCAGAGAGCACAGAGCAGTCCCGTTCTCAGCAGACAGGCCTCTTTAGGACACAGCCCGGTCCTCAGCAGGCAACCCTCCTTGGGTCAGCCCATTCAGAGCAGTCCTGTGCTTAGCCGACAGCCGTCTATCACTCACCCTCAAGGAAGCCCAGTGTTGGGCTTTCACCCATCTGTTACACAGATGTCCCAGAGAAGCCCCAGCTTAGACCGTCACGCCATGCACAGCGGTTACACCACACCCGATGAAAGACATGGGAACCTGTCGAGACAGAGTAGCTCTTCAGGATACCAGGGACCACCCACTCCCTCCTTCCCCATTTCCCCTGCTGGCTACCCGGATGGGGGGATGATGGGGATGGGTGTAGGTTTTAGGCAGGGTAGCCCAGCCCCTGGTTTCCAGCCTCAACTCCCAGAGAAGAGACGCATGTCGAGTGGTGAACGACCAAATGGAACGCTGTCCTACGGGACACTAAATGGGAAGGGTATGTCCCCAGTGAGTGGAGGAACTACTCCTGGCTACTTCCACACCCTCTCAGACTTCTCACGGTTCAATATGCATGGTAAGAACACCCATTTAAAGAAAATACATGAATCAAGATTTGATGAATATCCGTTAAATCACTGTTTTGTTGGCTAACATTAACCTATAATCCTTTTAGTATGGAAACTGTAGCTTTACAGTCAATACTAGCTAAAAAGCTAATGCTAGCTAAAATAAATGATAGCAACTGGGGAATAACTAATATATTAACTGACATTAATTTACTCCATTCAGTGGATTAATGTTAAGCTTTTATGTCAAACTTAGCTAAGATTAGCTAAAAAAGGATGTCTGTAGCATATTGGCTATCACTACCATGTTGACTCACTAATCAGCCTAGTCTGTTCGGTGTGTGAAGTCTAGGTTGTATGTCAAAATTAGCTGAAATGCACGTATTCCCTTAAAAGCTAACGTTCGCATGCGGGTTATTACTAGGATGTTGAGTTAAATGGCTGTACTCCATCTACTTTGATAATAGCAGTGTACAAGCTAAAAGAGTTCATAATTTTAATATCAGCTAACATGCTTAATGTAGCATGCTGGCTATGACCTTTTTGTTAGCTAACATTATCCTAATACGTTCAGTATGGAAACTGTAGCTTTACAGTCAATATTAGCTAAAATGCTAATGATAGCTAAAATGTTATCTGTAGCTTGTTGGCTATCACTAGCATGTTGACTAACATCAGCTTAGTCTATTCAGTATGTGAAGCTTAGGTTGTATGACAAGATTAGCTGAAATGAACATATTAGCTAAAAAACTGCTAGCATGTGGGTTATTATGAATATTTTAGTTAAATCGATGTACTCCATCCACTCTGATAATAGCAGTGTATTAGCTGATAAAGTCCATAATTTATTATCAGCTAACGTGCAAAATGTAGCATGTTGGCTATCACTTTTTTGGTTGGCTAACATTAACCTAGTCCATTCAGTATGGAAACTGTTCCTTTACAGTCAATATTAACTAAAAAGCTAATGCTAGCTAAAATACTAATGATAGCATCTGGACTATGATTAATACATTGAGCTAACATTAACTTATTCCATTCGGTTAATTAAAGTTTAGTTTTTATATCAAAATTGGCTAAAATGCGAATGTTAGCTAAAATAATATCTGTAGCATGTGGGCTATCTCTGTTTTGTTGGCTAACATTAACCTAATCCCTTCAGTATAGAAACGGTTAAACTTAAAGTTTAGCTTTTATGTCAAAGTCACATATGTGATGGGGCTTCTTACCAAGTTACCGGAAACTGAATTAATAAATATATGAATTCAGATCGGTGATGACCTCACCAAGGTTAAAAATGTGATTACAGAGCTTTTAACCCTTTTTTATGACTGTATATCATCATGTGATTTATCTAAAGTCTTTCAGCAAACAAAAGATCTTATGGTAGTTTTATTTTTGCTGCAGATGGAAGCCCTGAGAGCAAGCTGAACGTTAAATTTGTTCAGGACACTACCAAGTTCTGGTACAAGCCTGACATCTCCAGGGAGCAAGGTAAGGGGTAACCTTAGGGGAACTATTTTAGAGGTCACTGGAGTTTGGTTGTTCAGACCATGTGTGGTTTGTGGATCTGGATAAGGCTATGAACAGATCCCTTGAGTTATTTTGTGTGGGGTGTAAAAAGCGAATAGGGTACCTGGATTTCTTTTAAGGGGCTATCCTGTCTTAGGACACCCAAAGCAACAGTTGTGTCCACATTTTCAGCATTGAGTCCATCTTGTTCCTAGAGTGGGTTGGCTTATCTCAAGGTGTAGATATAAAGGGAAGGCGTGTCTGTTTTGAAAATGTCAGGTTATCGTCTCTGCTTTTTGCGAATAATGTGGTTCTGTTCTCTACAAGCCATGATTTGTAGTTGTGAAGCAGCAGCGATGAGTCGGTTTCTCTTGGTCTGAGACTGCTGGTCTCCACTGAAAAGTGGACGGCTTCCTCTGGTTTGGGGATCAGACTCTGCCTCCAGTGGAAGAGTTCTTATAAATAGGTGTGTTGTTCCTTCATGATGGTAGGATGGAGCAGGAGATTGGTGTATATATTAGGCCAGAAAGCAAAGCTCTTGATGTTCTGGTCCGTCTACAGTAAGCTAACGGTAAATAGACTGAATTTATTTAATGCTTTTCTAGTCGCACCGAACACTCGAAGCACGTTACACTGTTGTGGTAACATGGCCTATGTGCCGATTTCCATCCATGAGGAGTATGTGATGTCTTGTCAAAAACTTTGCTCTGAAAGTCTTCATTACTGTGCATCTTTGAGCACCAACAACACTAGAGCCACATTCACCCATTAGCACTGAAGCGAGCACACATTCATACATCAGTTGGCATCTTCAGGCTAGGTGCCCTGCAAACCCACAACTTTCTGATTGCAAGATGATTACTCTACCCTCTGAGCCACAGTCGCCCCTCACCGATTGTATGAGACATAGATCTTGACTGAAATGGGTGGGCGGACACAGCCTTAGAGAGAACGTAAGGATCTCCTTCGTCCACCGCCATGGCTCTTCCACATCAACAACAATCGGTTGAGGTAGGGCTGGACGATAATTCAATAACAATATGTATTGATCGATAGACGTGTGGTGCAAAAGTTTCCCTTTCTTTTTCATTATAGCCCATCGGGTAGCCTATTACTGCCGTCATTACTGACTCCCAACCAATCACAAACCCAGGCAGTTCCATTGCCGAGCCCTCGCTCTTTTCAAACCACAAAATAGGGCAAATGACATGAGCTGCAAAAGATGTCGCAGCAAGGTGCGGCGGAGGAATATGTCCTGAAAATTTTTTTCAGTGGTTCACCAGCAGGTACACGTTGCGTCCCGTTTTGAAACCGATACGTGACGCACGTCACCAATAAATGTAACAATAATGTACAAAATAAAACAGGAAATACAAGGGTCGGTCAGCAAAGTTTTCGTGGCAGGACCAAAGCAGGAAAGGGCTCATTTTCAGTTTATCTCGTGTTCTTTAGGCTCTGGGATGAGTGCATGTGTACAAACTGTGAAAAGTTCTCTTGTGTTTTTGTTGAATGTAACACAGATGGTTAATCTTCATGGTTTTCACACTGAGCTGATGGACATGAGCCTGGCCACCCTGTAGCTTCATCACCTCGTAGCAATGATGGATATGCATGTGGGCTTCGGTTGCCACCGGGCATCCTGCATGTGTTTTCTCTCTACGCTCGCATTGGATTGTGTCATCTTGAATGCATGCACGACTGCAATGACATCAGACAGTTTATATTTAGTGCAGTCCCTAAGAGCGAAAACCACAGCATGTATAGAGAGTAGAGCTGGAAGGTATGGAAAGAGAGCATACCGATAAAAAGGGAAAGTTATATCGATCGATATCGCTAGTTATCAATAACTATCAAAAAATTTTGAAATTATATTTTATGTGCAACCCTGGCCATTTTGTGCTATTCTTTAATGAGCTAATTTTGATAAAGAAACACAAAAACTGAATTTCTCAAACTGAAAGTTTGTAAGAAACAAAAACAAATCAAGTTATGAGACCTGAGTGATATCAGTCAATGCTGACAAAGAAAAAACTAATTCTATGAACCACTATGTTATTGATTACAAATATTGTAATTATGTTGCTAATTTAAATCGTAGGCTTATGTTAATGCTTTTTTTTTTTTTTTTTTCATTTATATAGCACCGACTCACTATGGATGTCATCCCAAGGCATGTTACAAGAAAAGTCCTTTCAATAGTTTTCTATTTAAAGAATCCCAGCAGATTGGATCTAGTCATTGACTCAGGGTTTTAATTTTAAAAGTTTTATAGCACTTTTTTGTATTAAAGGCTCAGACCTTTGGTTTAGTTTGTGTGCTAAAACTGGCCAATAAAGCTGATTCTGATTGAGTTCAGCTGCTGAAGCTACAGCTAACAAGCTACTGACCGATGGCTGATTGTAGACGGCGCCCAAAGCCCTGGAGTGGAGTCCAGTAACTGATTGCTGAAGCCAGCAGGCCTTTCCTCCCACATTTGTATTTTTGATAGCATTTTTACTTCTGAGGACACAGTGGAGAACAGTGGACGTTATTAAAGCAGCTGGTGTCGTTAGCAACCCCATATGTATGACATCCACTGAGTCTCTCACGATATCCCTACAGTAACTTATTGTGAGTAGTGTATATTGTCTCTGAATTTCCGTCCAGCCCTGATAGAGTTACTGAGTATTTGCATCACTGGTCTCCTTCATCTTCCTCAAACTGTCCCATCTGCAGAGCATGAAGTAAGCACGTGAGCAGGGACTAAAGCCCGTCTCCTGAGGGTCTGAAACAAGTTCTGTTGCAGCTCCCAATGCACACCGCTGAAGTTGTTGCTACATTCACTGTTTTTGGCTTCTTCCAGTCTTAGAAATGTCAGCACGCAAATCTAGTTAGCAATGTTAGCATTGCCATGTTGCTACGGGTAAGAGCTCAAATGAAGACACTACTATAATCAGCGAAGAAGCACCAAGTGCACATGGGGGCACAAAAAGATCAGGCTCATGAAAAAGTCATCATGATTGTAGTAATAATAACATAATAAATATAAAAGTATGTAAAGCATGTTTACCCCTTAAAATCCCTGCAATTTACGCCCTACATTTTAAAAAAATGCATACCCAAAATAAAATTAAAGCTGTTCTTGAATCATTTTGAGTAGAGACATGACTGGGGTCTCTTTTGGAAAGCAAACCCTCTAAAATCTATCCCAGAACTGTGTTAATATCTCTGAGTGCTATTGTTACCAAGCAATATGCATTTCAAAACACTGAAAAAGATAAAATGTTATGTCCGATTATTTATTTTCTATAAATACATGCTATAAAAGTGGCTTTAAAAAGAGGTTACCTTTATCCACACCAAATCTGACAGCAATAAACCAGAAAATGAGTATTCTGCACATATATTTCTAACTACAGGTCAAAGGTGACCAAAAGTGTGCTTTATGCGCCATCTCTCGGTGATTGCAACCTTGCAGCGGTGTGGACGAAAGGCGGATGTTCCAAAGTTAAATTTTTTTCAGATCTCAAATTACAAGGTTTCAAAAGTCTTTTGCAAACTTAACATGGTGGGAAAACAACAATGCCATATTTGAAACTCTGAAAATGTATACTTGAAAAACAGCAAGAGTGAAACAAGCGATTTGAATCTCTGAAAATGTGAGGCTGAAACTCTGTACTTTACATGTTGAATTTATGAAAAATAAAAATGCTAGTACAAAACTATGATTGCAGAGATTCAAAACTTTATTTTCAGACTTTCAAAACTTTATTTCAGGTTTTAAATTTTCAACCACTTATTTTCAAGGTTTCAAAACTTTTTCTTTCGGTTTCAGATTATGTCAGCGTTCTCACTTCATATTTACGCACGTCATATACTACGGGAGCGACTAAGCCCCCCCGGTCAAGTTATACATCTGCGTTTACAGCGTTATATTGGCTATTCGATGCGTCAATCATCAGAGTAGACTAAGTACAAAGTAATGTTTATGATTGAGACAAAGATGAATCCCCTGTCCCCCCATTATGCCTCAGTTTAAAGTTGCCAGACACCTGTCTAATCTGAGCCGTCTCTGTGTGTGCATGGCGCTGTCTTGAGCAGGTAGTGTCACCAAGATCGGACTTTTCTGGTTTAGAAAACCCCTCCACAGTGAACTGTCATTACGAAAACATGATGCAGTGTTTGTGAAAACACATCGGACAGCGCCGACGTGTTTTAATATCGGCCAACGAAAACAATTGAAATGATCAGATCTGTTGACCAATCTGCTTCCACTCTAACCGTGCAAATGCTGTGTGTTGTCACAGGAAAATCTTGAAAACCAGCATGGCTGCTCAGTGGGACGGATACATGTTTCATTTGCAGTAAAAACAGTCTGTGCGATGAATTAATGTGTCCGACAGGTTTGCGACCAAAGCCTGCTGCATTTGTTTCGGTTTTAAAGGTGAGACTTTAGGAGACGCATGGGAGGATTCACATCGCGGCGCATCAAAGCTGAGAGTTTCAAATACTAACGGTATTAATGTGGCTCAGACCTGCTGCGTGAGTTTTAACTTAGTGCATCATATTTAAAGTATTTAAAGGCCTTAATTCTGGAATTTTATTGTTTTTATACGTTTGAAAATGCCTCATTGCGACTGCTGAGCAGTGGTGTATCTAGGAAGCTTTTAAAGAGGGCTAAATGTGGGGTGTCTTGGGGTGCCTGGCTGGAAGTCTGTGGGGCTGTTATACAAAGGGGGCGGGGCCTAAATGGAGTAACAGATATTAAACTCAGAACATAAATACAGAAAACATAAATAATTCTGACTAATTGAAGCGATTTATCTTCTTACTCAAGCTATTATTCATTAAAAATATTATCCACATAAGACTTTCTCATCAGGAGGGGTTAGTGGGGGTGGCTAATCTGAGCTGGTCTAGGTTTTTGATATTTGACTCATCCAATTACATTTGAAGAGTCATTTTCATCTTTCATCAAAGAAAGCAGGGCTGGAAAAAAATCAACAACTCGTTTAACATTTTGACTGATTTATTGACTATTAAATAATTAGCTGGAGCTCCAGAATGTACAGTAATATAAGTGTGCAGTACATCTGCATTAAAAGACAATTATTTGGACTAAAGTTGGTAATAATTTAAGTAGCAAAAATCGGAGGACCTACATTTTTATTAAGAAACACTTTATACATGTAAGACAATATATAATAGCATATACCCCCAAATAAATATATACAGATCTGCAACATGCGAGTATGTTGTCCTACACGTTTCAACAATGTCCTGCGTGAGACATTTTCCACAGCTACTGTTTGGTAGACGTAGCTCAAAGATTATATGAAAACACGAAACATTTGTAATTAGGGCCTCCAAATAGCACCGGCCCTGACTATAATATATGTTTTTTTCTTTATCCTGTATAATTATCAGACCAAACAGGAAGTTTAGATAACATTTTCTTTAAAGGCCCATGTGAAGCAGTATCTCAACAATCTCTTACATTTTTTTAACTGTCAGAGATTCTCATGTCTTTAAGTTGTTTATATTATCAGTGGAGTTGTGCAGAGGCACAGTGCTCAGCTTTTTTATTTAATTTTTTCCAACATCTGCATTTCATCTAACACATAAATACCTTGTGTGTTTACAGCCATCAACCTGCTAAAGGACAGAGAGCCGGGAGCCTTCGTGATCAGAGACAGCCACTCGTTCAGGGGCGCGTACGGCTTGGCCATGAAGGTGGCCTCGCCCCCACCATCCGTGCATCAGAGCAAGAAAGGTAGACAGACGCACCTCGTTTTGCATCTCAAGTCGAGGCCGGAGAACCGTTTCAGAGGTTAACCGTGTTGATCTTCTCGGGCCTTGCAGGTGACATCACCAACGAGCTGGTGAGGCATTTCCTGATTGAGAGCAGTCCTAAAGGAGTGAAGCTGAAAGGCTGCCCGAACGAGCCGTACTTTGGTGAGCAGAACATCTGCAGACATCTTTCTAAAGTTAGAACACGTGACTCCATGTTGCGCTGTGCACCAAACTGGGCGGGGATCCACTGGTCTAGAGCACCGTTTCTCATCCCTGCTCCTCAAGGCACACTACCCTGCATGTTTTAGGTCGTTCAGAATATATAAGCGGGCGGTGACAGTTTTTGGATGCTGAAGGGGACAGTTGCATGCTAATGGCAGGCGCTAATGAAAGAGGAGGACTTCAAAGCCCACAACGGCTCAGTCGAACAAAAAGTGTCGTCAGTACAACGTGGACTACCTTCAGTACGGGATTATTCCTTCACCCATAAGTACACAACTCCCCATGTGCCAGGGTCAAATGTCACACTTCCTATGTTGTTGAGCAGGGATTTAGCCAAGTGCTATATAGGTGCTATCAAAATAAAGAAACCGACTAAATCTGGTAGCCTAAGGTACACTCAGGCTCGAGTTAACATTTCTCTGTCCATCCATTAAAATGAAACACACCAGAGACAAGAGTCTCACTAATATGCCCACAAGCCTGATGTCTCTGCTCTGGAGAATTATTTTGATGGTAGACTCTTTTAAAAAAAATGTTAATTGCATATTTGTCCAAAATGTTACAAACTCAAGGCTGTTTTTTCCTCCCCCCAAGATCATAGAGTTAGAAATCTGCTAATACATAAATCTACGATTTGGCCCGTCATCCATGTGAAAACACAGATTTGCAGCACCGAAAACTAATCTTTCTAAAAACTCCGGCCAAAGTGAAGATCTGCATTTTCTCCGTTTTAAGCGTTTTCCGTGTGTACAGAAATAACTGGCGTTTTCGGCTCTGCAAGGTAATTTTTCCGGGACAAAAATGCTCCGACATCACCTGCGTTTACACTCAGAAACAGCATTTATGCCTTACGAGATGTGTTGGCTTGTTTTTACAAGCTGTATGTAGAAGTTAGAACATAGAAAGTTACTGTGATTGCATAGGGTTTGGGGGAACTACTGCCCCCTACAGGTTTGGTATGTCTATGAATGTGCACTTATGCGGTTAGGTGTGGACGGAGATTTTTTTTTTTAAACCCCGGCTACGTGTGGACATGGCCTAAATATTTTCAGTTTTACTTAAAGGTCACTGATAACCAGTGCTTTGATTAAATGGTGTTTTTTTGTATAAGGAAACTTTCCGTTTGCCTGCATGGGACCTTGTGGGGCAGTGAGGGATTTCAACATGAATTGGGGAGGCGTTCGGAGGCCGGCTCTACATGGAGACGAAACGGGGAAGAGCTTCAAAAACGGAGTCGGCGCCAGAGTAATTAAAATGTTTGCCCACATGAATTCACACAAACCAGCTTAAGAGGCTGGGCCCACTGGTGGCGCTGTGACACACTGAGCATGCTCAGTCAACCCGGTGACAAACATGACAAATCTAGCTTCCATGAGCGCTTAATTCTAAAGCAGAAGGTGTCTGTGGTTCTGCTTGTGATAGAGAAAGGACAGTAAATCGTATTCTAGGATCTAGAATAAGGTCAGTATTTGCTTTATTAGGACCGCAACACCGAACGGCGCCATGTTTGTTCACTCTGACACGGAGTTGCCCGTTAAATACAGGAAATGGGGCGGCGACATCATCAGGATAAATGCCTGAGAGCTCAGAATCACGGAGACATCTGACATCACGGCGTCGGGAGATTTCTCCACTCTGGGACCCGGTTTCTAAAAGGATCGTTTACGGTGTCCTGAAAACGGCGCCTCCTTGTGGATGTCCATCTCCTTGTAGGCGGGGCCTAACAGATGAGGTTTTTTTCTTTCTGGCAGGTTGTCTCTCCGCTTTGGTCTACCAACATGCCATCACACCCCTGGCGCTCCCCTGTAAACTCCTCATCCCGACCACCGGTATGAAACGTCCTCTGTGTGTGTTTCTAGAAGCGCTGCCGTTGTTTTATTTTTTTCACAGTGAGGTTTTAAATGTGCTTTTCTGCAGATCTGATGGAAGAAGTTCCAGAGGTGACGGCAACAAACCCGCTGGCCGAGAGGCTGAAACAAGGAGCAGGTAAAGCATCTACCTCCAGCCCAGGTATCTTGTGTCAAACACAGCGTTTGGATCCTGAATGATCCTGAATAACTTCCTCATTCTGACAACATGACTTCCTTGTTATCTCAGTGCAGAGGGCCCCAGCGGATTCCCATGGTAAAGCCATTTTCACATCTGGAATGTGCATCTTTACATGTTGGTCTATGTTCCTAACAGCAGCGTCCAGCATCTCCTCCATAACCTTTCTGTGGAATGATTTCCCTCTAAAACTCCCAGATTCGTTCCCTGGAAGCATGAGCCACGTGAAAACTCTTCTGCATGAACACAAGCGATCTCGCTCAACACGTCTGAACCGTCTGCGGTGATTTCTTTTCTCCTCCCCAGCATGCAACGTGCTCTACATAAACTCGGTGGAGATGGAGTCGCTGACGGGTCCTCAGGCTGTCGCCAAGGCCATTTCTGAGACACTGGCGGCTGCTTCCCCCACCGCCGCCGCCACCGTGGTGCACTTCAAGGTGTCCTCCCAGGGCATCACGCTCACAGACAACCAGCGCAAGTAAGTCTGAGCCATCCTGCCCTCTCTACCCCAGACGCCTACAATAGTCACACCGTGTCACTGCTAAAGTGTTGTCTGCTGGTAAGATCTGGTCCAGGAGGAGTATGCTAGGCTGGTCAGGCTTAGAAACATTCAAGCCTAAGCCTTGTGAAGTGAAGGTTTGCCAAAAACGACCCAACGTTTTGAGCTTGTGAACCTCTGCATAACTGGCAGTGGTTGCATTTTGTTATGTTAAGCAAGACTATTGCATACAGATAGCCAACACTGACCAGAAAAAGTCTTTTGTTGCTAACACTTTATGCACATGGGTTAAACATTGTAGCTGTTGGAACACGTTTAAGTCTGAAATACAAGAGAACAATGTGAGGGAACGAACCTCTGCTTAAGTCTTTGACAGACAAATTTGTGTTTTTTAGTGATATTGTCCGAATTTTAAGCTGCATCCACTGCGAGTTACGCTGAGCATTCACAGACTTTATATATAAAGATGGCCGGAGCCTCCGTGACATCACCTATAGGTTTCTGAAGAGCTGAACTGAAGCCCAGTGGGCGGTTCCCGCCGCCGTCATCTTATTCGTGTCACGCGCCTCGTCACGCCCAGAAAATACAAAAAATGGGCAAAGAGGTAGAGCTGAGAATGGGGCTGTGAGGGTGGGGACGGGATGATTGACACCCATCAAAGCTAACTGAGCTAACCGTAGCTAACGGAGGTTAACGTGCACTTTTAGCCAGAAATTCACGCTTGAGCGACTCTGCTACCCCCTCTGCCTTCTAAGCAGATTCAATAATTGTGTCCAAATAAAATCATGAAGCCTTGTTGGTCCATAACTTTCACTAAAATGATGTGAATTTTAATTTAAACAAATAAAGAAGAAAATAGGATCATTTCAACCCATTTTCGACCAAGCAGCGTTATCTTAAATCCACAGCAGAAATATAATGTTACTTACCAAAATAAAGTCGAGCAGAGGCTTCTTGGACGGTTTGTTAGTGCAATCAATACCACAGGACACCCTAACCCTAACCCTCAATCAAAAGGACACGCCCCTTTTTCATAATTTCATGAGTTGTCTTGATGGTAAACTTGACTTATTAAACCTAAAATGTTTTTTTTGAACCCAGCTGTAAACATGGGCGCACCTAAGAATAAAAGTTAAACGTAGTAGTACATCAAGTCAGTCTAGAAGCCTGCATTCCTGGTTCCAAGCTGCTCTTAGAGGAGTAGTGTTCACATGTAGCGTAATGTAGCTGCAGCTTTACTTAAAATCAAATGACATAACATTCTGCTAAAGAAAAACACGTGCAATAACAACTTTTCTCCTCTTCTACAGGGTTTTCTTCAGGCGCCATTATCCTGCTAACACGGTCACCTTCTGCAACACAGACCCCCAGGACAGAAAGTGAGTCAGAGATGAGGAGTTCTGTTTCTGTGCAGGCGTTTTCTTCTTGCATGCGTCAAAGAACAAAACGTGAATCCCTACAGCGAATACCGCCATCTGTGTCTCCAGAGCCCAGATTGGTGCAGGGCCTACACCATTTCCAACAACGAAGGAACAACAAGCTGCAGTTGTTGATGTGGAGTCACAGTGAATGACCAGAGAAAAGATTTAAGCCAAGACGGCTAATATTAGTAATGAAGGTTTTACTCGGTCCGAGGCGCGACCATCTGGGGTACCAAGCCCCTTGATGCGGACCTTTATGTTAGCTCGGTTCCCATTGCTGACAGTAAGTCGGACTCTTTTCTGGTGAGAGCTGGACTCCCAAAGGTTTTCCTTTGTCAACGATTCTGTTCAAAATCTTCATGGACAGGATTTGTAGGCGCAGCCAAGGTGTTGAGGGCCTCAGGATCGGGTCTCTGCTTACTGCAGCCATTGTGGTTCCGTTGGCTTCATCAGAACGTAATCATCACCTTTCACTGGAGCAGTTCGCAGCCAGGATGACACCATCAGCACCTCCCGATCAGAGATCAAGAGGTGCTGATGGTTTTGAGCCGGAAAAGGGTAGAGTGCCTTCTCCGAGTCGAGTTTAAATATCTCTGGGTTCATGAGTGAGGAAATAAAGGAGACGGAGATCGATAGATGGATTGCTGCGGCATCTGCAGTGATGGGAGGCGCCGTACCCAGTCATCTATGGTCATGAGTTCTGGGTAGAGGCCGAAAGAACGAGATCACAGATACCAACGGTCTGAAATGAGTTTCCTCCTCAGGGTGTCTGGGCTCTCCCTTACGCTGGGATCACACTGTACGAATTCGGCCGTCTGAGACCTTTTCTTTTGTCGTGGAAAGAATGGTGATGAAAAACGGGGCACGTGATCCGCAGCTCCATGGCCGTGGAGTGTGACGGACTCCCCGACAGCAATTTTAGTGCTCGTACGAGCGAAACCAGCCATCGTGAGTATTCAGCCACTGCCTGTAATTCTATGACCAAGGACTGAGCCATTGACCAATCATTGACTATGAACGACGTTGGCTTTTGGCACGTCCTGCTACAGCGAGACGTCGTGTAGTTTGACCAACTGAAATCTTGGCCCATTCAGTGTGACACACCTCTAGAGCTCGGTGAAGCTCGCACAGTGTGGCATGAAGCGGTCCTTTGAGATGACCGAAAAATGCACGGTGTGAACCGGCCTTAAGAGATAGGGGGGAGGAGCTCAGTCATCCGGGAGAGGCTCAGAGTAGAGCCGCTGCTCCTCCACATCGACAGGAGCCAACTGAAGTGGCTCAGGCATCTGGTCAGGATGGACGCCTCCCTGGTGAGGTGTTCAGGGCACGTCCCACCGGGAGGAGACCCAGAGGAAAACCCAGGACACGCTGGAGGGACGATGTTTCTCTGCTGGTAACGTCTTGGGATTCCTCCTGAGGAGCTGGACTAGGAGGCTGGAGAGAGGGAGGTCTGGGTCTCTCAGCTTAAGCTGCTGCTCCCACAACCAGACGCCTGGATTAAGCGAAAGAGGACGGACGAAAGGATGGGTTTTTGATAACAATCTTTTTGTGTCACTACATCCCCGGCAATGGTGGTGAGCCTCAGCACCTCCACCTCTAGAGATAAACATCAAACGTGGCCGTTCCTTCCAACTGCCCATATACTGGAGGTTTCTTCCTGTTAAAGGGCTATAAGGCTATAGAAATAAACTGAATAGATTTGAAATACACGACTGATGGGCGGGGTTCGAAAACACAACACAGCAGCCCTGGGGTGAACCCGGCTCAGAGACTTCCTACAGTTAAATGGGTCAAACATGGATGATAACAGAACATTCAAAATGTGCTGCAGGTTTCTGAAACCTGCAGAAACGGAAGATATCACCGTTTCTTAAAAAGCATTTATGGAAGACGCTGCACAGCACGTTTGAAGCAGTCGTATCAAATTAGATCTGTAGTGTCTTTAAAGAGACATAAAAGCAGCTTTAGCTGTGACTGGATGTTCATTTCTCATTCTTAATTTGTATTTGTAGTTATAGCAACATTCTGTCAGTTCTTTATGTATCCAGTAACAACATTGTGTTGTGGGGGGGAAAAGCCCTAAATTGTTCATTTCTTTCCAGATGGAGTAAACCCGAGGGAGGCCCAGCCAAGTAAGTGAGCGCTCCAACTCCAGCGAGTCTCCTGCCGAGTTAGACCGTCCTACTCAGTGAACCTCTTTGTTTTTAGGCTCTTTGGATTCGTGGCGCGGAAGCAGGGAAGCACGACGGACAACGTCAGCCACATCTTCGCCGAGCTGGACCCGGACCAGCCCGCCAGCGCCATCGTCAACTTCGTGTCAAAGATAATCGCCTCGCAGGCCCGATGAGGAGTGGGCCGAACCCCCCCTCTCTCCCCGGCCCTGGCCCTTTAAAGCCTTTGGTTGCTTTTCTTTCTTCTACGCTGTCGCCCCCTTTTTTCCTGCTCTGTCACCTTTAAGACGTGTGGTGGTTGGTGGATGGGCTGCAGAACAGAGCGGCGGAAGTGACTGATGGGGGGAAAGCTGTATTCGATGGTGGGATGGGGGGGGCAATTAAGCCTCCAGGGAGGGGTAACTCGAGATCAGGAAGAGGGAATGACTGTGTGCAAATATTAACGTTTTTAAGTTGTTGTTGTTTGTTTGTTTTTAAAGAGGAAGGGAAGTTGAGTTAAGGTGGACTGTTTTATCTTTCTGACTGCTCAACCAAAGATTTAACAAAGGTAGTCCAGGGTGTGCACCGCTGAGGGAGGGTCACAAATATGGCTGCTTAATCCAAAAACTAGTTTCCTTCTGTATGTACTGATACTGTAGGTCAATCCTGCACCATTGCTGTCTTACAAGAAACACTGTTGGACATTGTGCAGCTGGTGGGCTCTGTAAATATTCTGAATGGCTTTTTATTTTTGGAGTAGGGCTATCGGACAACAATTGGTGCCTGACTTTGTTTTCTAAACGACTGAGAGAATATCCACGCTGTCCTGAATATGCAAGCGGATTGGCGGCGGGACCGGAGCCGAGCCGATGCTGTTCGGAACAGCAGCGACCATCACTGTGAACGCAGGACAGCTCGCTTCGTGTCACAAGTTGTTTAGCGAGGGGGCGTGACCTTCCGAGTTAATCTCTCTCTCATCTGCGGCTCGAGTCAGAACGCTAACACTCACCCTACCCACGACTAAGCTATACCTATAAATATATATGAGTTCTATATATAAACCTCAAGTGATTTAAGATATTTATTTTTATGCTTCGTTGCTTCATTTTAACATGTATACCTGTATTATAAGCGTACGTTGCTAAACGCGAGAAGATGGCTGAGACGTTGTAAAGCATGTGCATTTAATGTGCATCACTGTTGAATGTTTTTCACAGCGTTATTTTTCTTTTAACACTCGTTTTCTTTTATTTTTATTGGGGAAATATTTTGTATCAAAGATTATGATTATCGAAGTCCAAATTGGAGTTGATCTAAAGTGAAGCCAGAAACAGAACCTGCCTAGAAAAAACGTCGTTCACAGTTAGCTGAAGTAGTATCAGCGTGTTTCCCCCTGGATGAATGTGGACAGCGCCACCTATGGGGTGCCGTTTGTAAATGTACACAGTCAAAACTATTTAGCAATCATTTGGGTCATTTTAGCCTGTCATAGCAGAAAAAAAAATGGGGGTTCATTTTTCAGTCATATTTGTGTCCATGTTATTTATTAATTTATAAATGTCACAGTTTATAACTACATGTTTAGTTAGCAAACAAAATATTTAGTTAGCAAACTAAACAGGCTAGCTAAATATATAGGTTCGAAGTAAATAACAGTAAATTAAAACCTGGGTCTGCTGCTGGCGCATCACTGTTGCTATAAATCCCTCGGTAAACGCCTGTTTTGCAGTTAAAACGGCTTTGTTTCGAAAATAATTTGAGAAGGTAAAAAAATAAAAATTCGGAAATAACTTGAGGTTTGCGAGACCCATCTTTTGTTTTAGTAGTCCAGTTCCACTTATCGGCAAGTACATTTGCATATTAGCAAAATATTTAGCTCTGGGCTAAGTGTTTAGTTTGAAGCTAAATATTTAGCTTCAAACTAAATAGTTTTAAGTGAAAGACTTAATTTGTAGATTAAACATTTAGCTAACACGCTGAATCTTTGGTTTGGAGTTAAATATTTAATTTGTAAACTAAATATCTAATCTGTGAACTAAATATTTAGTTTATAAAAGAATAAATAACATGGACGCAACTATGACTTTGAAAAATGAACCCTTATTTTTTCATGCTATGGCAGGCTAAATAGCTCAAATTATTGCTGTTAAAGTTTGACTGTTTAACTTTACAAGCGACACCCTATAGCCGCCTGAGGTTTGAAGTGGAGGTCCGGTCGAATACGGTTTTCATTCTGATACGTCGCAGTCAGCTCAACCTCTTACAAACCAACTAAAGTGGCAGCCATGACGAAGAACAGGTCAGGTTCTCTGCAACGTTTACTGTATCAGCTACCTAGAGACACCTGTAACGTCCTACTTGGTTTTCCTATCATCAGGTCCACTAGCTGACCACAACGGTTCGGCACCAAGTTGAGCATCCAGGAGGAATTATTTGCATGTAAATAACTTAAAAAGGGCCAGAATGTCTAGAACTGGTTCGAGTTGGTATAATTGGTGTTATAGACAGTTACCGGAGCATCTGACGGTCAGTACCGTATCACCTATCCTTCTGTTTGGATCCAAGATCTCAAAGTTTCTCAAAGGTTTTGTCGTCCAGCAGATTCATGGAGTCTGACGGCCCTAAATTACCAGTGAACATCCAGAACCTTCGATGCCTTGACCCCTACAGGCAAAGACCGGTGCCACGAACCTTAAGGTGTTTAATAACATCCACACGTCCCATGTAGGACGTACAGATGTTAAAGGGGTCACAAAGTCCAATCACCCAAGGAAGACCACACCAAAGGAGGATTGAGGCCTTCAGTCTGCGCTACAAGCGCCCAGCCTCGTGCAAACCCAAAACATCGACCCAATCCGGTTCCAGAACGCCTCCACCGATGGCCTCCAAGCATCAGGTCTATTATAACTGTAACTATTCAACCGGACTCTTCTACTCGTCTGCAGGTGCATCATTGAAAACCTAAATCTTCCTGGCCAGGTTAAACGAGACGCTAGCGCCCTCATGTGGTGCAGAACGACAACTACAAAGGACCCACTCAGATTCTAATTCAGTGTTTTAACTGTGTTGGATGATAACGAGCTGAGGCCACTGCATTTCCCCTAAGAAACAGGTAGGCAGCCTGATGGTCGATTCCAGATATTTGGGGCCTTATATTAACTTTAAAAAAAAATAAATTCAGCACTTACAGGGTTTTTGTATCTTCCTAGAATGTATTTATGAGCTGGGGCTTGCACGCTCGACTGTAACCTTAATGCTGCTGACTAACCTGTACACAGCATCGACCCAGGCCCATCGGTGGGTTTTAGACGCTCGACTCGGCTTATGCAACAAAATAAAAACTAAAAACGTCAGTAAAAGAGCTTTGAGCTGAAGCTCCAGATCCGTCTGGACTGTAGGGTGTGAATGAATGAGCTACAATTCCTTCAAAGAGCTTTTGTTGTTTTTGGTTTGCTATATTGTCTGTATTTGATAATTTCTGACTGATAAAAAACATTAAAAAGCAGTACAAATCCAAATGTTTGAGTCTTATTGTTTTTATGTTCATTGGGGATTATTTTGGTATATTTTGTTTATTTAGAATCAGGTTATTTTGTTAACTAGAGAAACATCTAAGAATCAAACTTAAGATACTTTGAGTTATGATTTCTACTGGGATTTAAGGAAACCATGTAAAAAGATTATTACAGTACAAAAAGGTAATCAAATTCTGCATATTGGACCTATAAAGTTTCTGTATGTCTAGTTGGTTTAATGTAAAGTTGATTGGGACATTTTTTTAATATTGTATTTCATTAATGTAGGGCAATGTGAGTAAAATAAAAACTAAAATGCATGAAGGTTACTGAAGGTTTTAACACATTCTGGTTACAAAAGTAAAAATGAAGGCTTAGTTTTTGTATACTAATGTAAATAATGCACAGCTGGAAACGGAAATTGTTTGACAAAAAACACAGAGATGCTTGTTCGAGTGTTTGCCTCCTCCGGCGCAGATTAATGACACGCAAGACGGATTTTAATGCGATACAACTGTTAAGACCGAAGTCACCTTCAGAAACAAAAGACATAAATCGGATTTAGTACCACATATGAAAGTGACCGGGGTCGGATAAAAAAAGAAAATCTGATTTGTGCTGTTGTGTAAAATCAGAAATGGGTCGCATTTGGGCAGAGGCGGGTAGTAACTAGTTACATTCAAGTAACTTTTTCTTTTTTACTTTTGGAGTAGGTTTACTAGAGTGTACCTTTTACATTTACTTAGTAATGTTTTTATGAAGTGTCGCTACTCTTGAGTAAATTTTCTGGATACTTACAGAATGAAACTGAATGCTTGGTTTAACCAAAAATGCATGAGACTCAGACATAAAGTTTATG
This sequence comes from Valencia hispanica, assembly GCA_963556495.2. Taxonomy (NCBI): domain Eukaryota; kingdom Metazoa; phylum Chordata; class Actinopteri; order Cyprinodontiformes; family Valenciidae; genus Valencia; species Valencia hispanica. Next base: position 3,931,558 of record OY747707.1, read on the forward strand.
TTGAAGTGAGACCTCCTGTTTATACACAAGCTTCATCATTTTAACATTATTTTCTATCTGCTGAGCCTGGGTACCTTACCCTGGTCCAGTGGCGGAGCCAGGAAATTTTCTGTGGGGTGGCCAGGATGATTAGGTGATCATTTTGGGGGTGGCATTAATTAGAACTATATTTAGGTCACCTACTGTAAACCACACACCTCCTTAAGAAAAGAACATACAGGAAACAGTTGTTTTATTATAACCATTAGTTGTTTTATTTTAGTTATAAAAAAGTATCCAAGTCAGGTGAGAGTCAAATCAAGTCAGTTACAATTACAAACTACTTTACAAAATGCATAAAAAACGTATTTACAATATGTAAACATATTTACATATAAAGCGTACTTACGAAAGTGAAATACTTGAAACCCTTGAGTGCAACTTTTTTCTTAAAACTCTTCAGAATAAATAATTTGATCACAAAAAAACTTAAATCAGGATTAGGCCTGTGTTGAAAATTTTTTAATTCCAATTCTGAATTGATTTATATATCAATTTGTAAAAATCGATCTGTAACTCATGATTTTTTTTAAAAATAGGCCTTCATTTTCCCTCAATACAGCTGTATTCTGCGATTGTTGTGGTTTGCACTAAAGCGATTTACAAAATCTTCCATATCCAGGGACTTTGCTCGCCTGGACTCCACACTCAAAACACCCAGATTGCTCAGTCTACTGTCATCCATGGTCGAACGCAGGAATGTCTTCACCAGCTTCAGTGTGGAAAAGCTGCGTTCACAGGTCGCAGTACTTACTGGTATTGCAATGGCAATTTTGCACAATCGGAAGAGCTCATGAAATACATCTTTAAAAGGCTCAATCATATTAGTGAGCTCTACTATGTTGGAGGGCTTCTGTATGCCAGATGCTACTTTCCTCTGTAGAACTCTTTTCATTTGATGTATCGTGTGTGAGGTCATCTATGTTACATGCATAAATAGAAGCAAATGAAAATAAAGCCTCCTCTTTGCAAAATGAAGCACTTGATGGATTCAAGGCCTGAATCCCCATCATTATTGCACAGTTAGGTTTTGAGAATCGTCTCTTTAATTCACTGAGCATGACATCAAGCACAGGGTAGAATATGCTTGTACGAAAAGAGTCCCTGGTCTGCTCAGAACGCTCACCTACAGAAGACATGACAGTGTGCCCACCTAGCATTTTGCTCTGTTTTGACTTTCTTTTTGGAATAGGTTCTGTCTCCACATTGGAGTTTTCAGCAGTATTTACTACTTCTTTCCAGAGACTGTCAAAGTAGGACTCATCTCTGTAATCCTGAAAAGTTTGCACAAGGGCTTCAACTAGATCTACAGCTGAACACAAATCAAGAGAGGGAGACTGCAGAATATCAGACAGAGCTTTTGCTTCACCAAAAATCTTGGTGCATGTCACTAAAAGGCCAATGAACTGCAGGTCAATTTGAGCGAGCAGGCCCCGTGCATCAATGCTCCTTTCTCCATGGTTTTCTGCAGCAACTTTCTCAAGGACACATGTAATAGCAGGTAGTCTTTCAAGTACGGTACGACAAGCTCTATGCCGGCAAGCCCACCTAGTGTCACACAACCGTTGAAGCTCTCTTGGAGTTCCAGGATACATTTCTTTCTGTGTGTCAAGCCACTTGATGTGAACATGAGAGCCAAACATAAATACATATTGTCTCTGCAACAACGCAAAAAAAGTATCAGCTGGTGGGACAGCTTTGATTGTGTCAACAAGAACCAGATTAAGACTCTGAGCATTACAATGGACATAAAATGCCTGCTTTGCCACATCCTTAATACGAGCTTGAACGCCAGAGTGCTTGCCACTCATGACAGAAGCACCGTCATACGACTGCCCAACAAGATTATTTTTGTAGTCTAGCCCATATCTTTCAAGTAACTCGATTATTTTTTTTGTCAATCCTGCAGCATCAAGCTGGTCTGCAGATTCAAAGTGCAGAAAACTCTCTTTTACAGCTCCTTGATAATAGTACCTCAGCACAAAAGATATTTGTTCGTTCTTTTTTGTGTCTTTGGTTTCATCTGACATTATAGAGAAGACACCACTTTCCTTGACCTCATTTATGATGGAAGACCGTACCATTTCGGCTAATGTATCCATAATCTCATTCTGAATCTGATGGCTAGTGTATTTTGCATTGCGAGACCCTGTCAGTTTCTTTTTTACAAATGGGTCATGGTTACCAATTGCATCCAATATAGCCAAGAAGTTTCCCCTGTTGTCTGCATCACTTGTTTCGCAGTGACCCCTTTGTGAGATATTTTGGGTTGCAGTTAAAAGCAATACTTCTGCCACAGTTTTGATATAGCTACGATTTTCTTGTATGTGTTTACTGTGCTCTTTTGTTAGAGTACTCAGTAAAGATTCATTTGCTTTTTCTCCTCGCTCAAATTCCTTCCAAGCCATCATTGCATTTATGTGAGCCTCTGCCTTTTCATGTACAGCAAATCCTCCGTCTTTGTATGTTTCTTTTTTCCAATTCTTGTACCCCAACCCTGAAGTAAATACTGAGTCTGTGTTTGGGAGTCCAAAATGCCTGCATGCATAGCAGTATGCAGAGTCCTGGCTCTGCGAGTATTCGAGCCATGTGTGTTTATGGTACCATGTGGCTTGAAAGTTTCTGCTCCTGTCACCCTGGAGTGTTTTAGGAAAGATCTTCAGGTGTGGCTGGACTGGTCCATCAGCTCTTGATTTGGATATGTCTATATCAAGAAAAGAAAAGAAGCAATTTCAATTATTCATATTGCAGACTAGATTAATGATAAAAATCACACAAGTGTAACTATTGTCCCATTCTACATCTAATTGATGATCAAGGCCAGACTTGGGAGCATCCATCTAATGGAGAAAGACTGAGGTGTTTTATAGGAGTGAATCAGAACGATTAATGAAATATCAGGCTACCAGGTTAATATGGCTACTGCATCATATCTGGTTTGAGTACAATTCCAATTTACAGTACCACTGTGTAGGTTTTAGTATACCCGGAGGTGCTCTTGATCCACTGGGCAGTACTGGAGGCTGCTCTCCCTCACTCTCCGAGTCTGTCTGCTGATGAGGTCTTTCACTAACATCTAAAAATAGAAGTGTCACATTTTAAGGTGCTTTACAAAAAAAAAAGAAGTTTATAACTGTTTCTGCATGATTTGTTTAATAGACAGAATAAATAAGAGGACAGCAACACAAGACAACCAAACATGTGAATGAAATACTGACCTGAAGGATCTCCTGGGTCACTGGCATGGGCTCCTTGATGGGCTCTTTGGGAAACAACTGAAAAAGAATGTGTGTCTGAATAAAAGGTGCTGAAACTATTCTCTAAAAAATTTTTTTTTTTAATTAATGTAAACTGCTTTAATCATGACCTGTTTTGGTACATAACACACAAATGGACATTGTCAGAGAGGGTAAATGTATGGCCAGGTGTGAGAGGCTGACTTGGGACAACTCCACTCACTGGGGACTCTGAATCTGTCCCTTCTAACTGACTGTCTTTCTGCACTTCAGCTGGCTTCTTGCTAACTGCTGCCTTGCTGAAGAAGGAAGCTATGTCTGATGCCTTTCTCTTCATGTCTGCTGCTCTGACATGATACAGTGCACATCCCCATCACTACAGCTAGTACTTGCAAAGTTAACAAAAGCAAACAATAAAATTGACAGCCCAAGTTAACAAACTATAACATTCTTTTAACAAACTAACACATTTATGTTTGATTTAACTTATTTGCAGGAGTTATCTATCATCAATAGATATGCTAGTCAATTATCCTGTTACCAAAACTATCAACAAATTATTCAAAAAGTAGTCAGACTTTAGTTGGAATGACGAATGTGACATCGTTTTATTTTTTTCTCTTTTTTTGCCTAATGTAGCTTACTAAACAGTTTAATTACGACTTCGCCGACGCATAAAGAAGTTAGAAAATGCTTATACTTTTACTATCTTTTCCTTTGTATTAGATTAATAGTGTTTAAACAAGATTACCTGTAATTATTTGTTCTTCCGTCGCATTTTCCAATTCCCGCCGGTGGTATTGGACTCCTCCGACTCCTCTCCGCTCCACTCAATGACAGTAAAAGAACTCCACTCCACTGGCGGAACCAGGATGTGCGCACACTAAAGTGTCCGGCACTGCTGTGGCAGTACAAAAAAGGTTCCGCATCGCGCGGGTGGTTGCATGGATGGCTGTGGTCAGACCAGGGGGGGGGGGGGGGGGGGGCAATAGGGTGGCCGGGGTTCGGCGGGGGGGGGCCGGCCACCCCCTGCCTCCGCGGTTGCCCTGGTCTAACATATACACATTACCTACTGTAAGTATGGGTTTAATTAGTTTTACTTTGAAAAAAATTGATTTGGAAAAATGTTTCTTCTAGTCAAATTGTATTGTACAATTATGTCAGGCATTGTATTTATTTTAGTCTTTAGAATTTGCACATAACGTTACATTTATGTCCAATTACATAATTTTTAAATATTAAATATGTTATGATCTCAGAACATATTTTGGCCTTTTTACCAAATATTTTTTACTCGGGTTATTTTTTGGATTACTGTTTTGTACTTGTGTACTATCTTTGGCTACTCTACTCACCTCTGCATTTGGCCAGAAAGTCGGACTGGATGTGCCTTTGCCTGCAGTGTGAACGTTGCCTTTGCTTCAGACTCCTCTCTCTTGACTATCTTTCTAAGCGTTGTGTAGAAAATCCCTGGAACAATAATAAAAAAATGAACCAGCCTGAAGAACCCATAGATGTTTGCATATGGACATATTTTGGGTGTTCTTAACACATCGTAATAGACACATAACTGCATCTGGTTCAGCTCTGCAGTAAAAGGCCTATAAACTGAGTGCAGCTCAAAGACTTAGAATATTGTGAAAAAGTTAATTACTTTTTCTTGTCCCTCATTAGAGAAAGTCAATTTCCTATGTTGTATAACTCCATCAGACAAGAGGGAAATATTTTCAGCCTTGATTTCCTGTAGTTCTGATGGTTCTGGCTCACAGAGGAGGAAAACCCAAAATCTCAGTCTCAGAACATCAGAATGTTACATCAGATCAATAAAAACAATGTATTAGACAGAAATTTCTGGACTCTGATGGTATGTTCTCTATACTGGCTCCTTTTGCTTGAATTGCTGCATCAGTGCGGTGTGGCATGGAGATCAGCCTGTGGTTCTGCTGAGCTTCTGAATTCTAGGTTGCTTTGATAGAAACTTCAGGTCGTCTGCATTGTTGGTTCAGGTGTCTCTGATTTTCCTCTTGACAATACTCCATAGATTCGTTAGGAGGCTCGAACTAAATATGTAGTTTGAAGCTAAATATTTAGCTACCTGCTGAACTAATAATTAGCCAACAAGCTAAATATTTAGCTTGCCAGCTTAGCTTGCTAGCTAAATATTTAGCTTCAAACTAAATATTTAGCAAATATGCAAATTTACTTGATAAAAGCTGGGTCTTGCGGACCGGTATATAAACTTCTGGCGAGACCAAATGTCTTTATCATTGTTTATTTTCGTCCCAAAATGTCCAACATTTCAGTTTAAAACGTAGGATGAGCTGTTTTAAAGGAGTCATGACCTGTAATTTTCACTTTTCCATAGAGAAAAAATGTATGTTATGATTGCCTAACGATTATACACTGGCCGGGAAGCCGATATTTAAAAGTGAAGCGTTTGTTTACCCCTGGGTTCGTCAACCAGCCCACGTGCACGCGCACTCAAATAAGTGGTTTTAATTTCTGGCCGACTTGACTTCAAGTCGGCGCAGGATATACCATATATGGACATCGCAGACCTACCTATGCTGCAGGAAGCCCGCCCCGCTCCTCACTCCTCTCTCCCTCATATTCAGTCGAGGGCCGCCATTACTGAATTCTAGTGATGGGAATTCCAGCTCTTTTTGGAGAGCCAGTTCTTTTGGCTTGGCTCACCATAAAGAGCCGGCTCTTTCGGCTCCTCAGATTTTCTGTTGCTTAAAGTGTATTTATTACCAAAATTAATGCAAAACGATGTGCACCAAATGTACCAAAACAAGCAGGGGGGAATGAAAAAAATAAAAAAACGGCTCCCAATGACGAGCCGGCTCCCACCGTTAAAGATGCAGAAAGTTTCTTCACGCAATGATGCATTAAGAAGACATATTCGTGTCAGCCTTTTATTTTAATCAGCTAAATCAGCTAAAACCATTTCTACCAGAAACGTAGTGCACAAGTGAGTTGCTCTGTTGTTGACTGCCAGAATCAACATGGAAATATATATATTTTTTTTTTTACGCCGGAATCCTTTAAGAATTTGGGACAATATCAGGCGAAGTTGGCATCGAAGCTCCGTTTGGAAAAAGGGGCCATTCCAACAATCAGAGACTTGCCTCCAATTGAAACGGTAAGGCTGTGTTTTTATTGCTCTGCTGTGTGTAACAAACAGCAGCTAACTGCTAATGTGGCTATTGTATGCTAGCGGGAGTAGTAGATATGGGTTAGATATGCTGAAGCGTTACCTGCGGTCTCAACCCCCCTCCTTCCTGCCACCAATCAACACGCCCCTCATTTGCATTATTACAATGACCGTCCACGACAGCCAAAGTATCGCATCAGATCTCGCGAGACAATAATGCCTTCAGAAATAAGGGCCAGAGGAGCTCTGTGTTTATTTTTTCAACTTTTTTTCTTTTTTAGAAGGGCCTGAAAGACTATAATAGAGCGTGGGTATCCAAGGTAATACTAGGTTATGACTCCTTTAATAGCAACACAGACGTTTACCAGTGGATATAAAGCAACAGGAGTTTGAGGTTTGCAAGACCTAGCTTTTATTTTGAAAGTCTACATCCGCTTATCCGCTAGTACAATTGGCATAATAACTAAATATTGAACTCTACCCTATATATTCAGTGTACAAACTAAATATTTAGGTAGCCAGTTAACTAGCTAAATATTTAGTTTGTAAACTAAAGCTTAGAAAGATAAGCTTCCATTTTCTTTCTCTTATAACCCAAATTATTCATGTTAAAAACTTTACAAACGGCACTCCATAATATGCAACAACCTAGCCTGTGCATTCTGACTCCTTTCCATCAGTAAAGGCTTCAACTTCACTATAACACACTGACCAGCCTTCATTCCCCACTTATCCATGTGTGCAACAAAGCACTGATTGAATCCTGTATTTAGTAGGATGGTATTTAAAGTGCCTCACATGAAACTCCTTCATGCTAATAACATTTCTGACCTGCTGGATGGACTTTCCCTGCCCTCATTGGACAGGATGGGTGTTTCTGAGATGCTACAGCTCACCAAAGAACGAACAGATGTGATTTCGTCGCTATATTCAGCATCACAGCTCCGTGTATGCAGCAGGTCCAGGAACGGATGTCATGGAGATGTTCTGATCCAGTTGTCTTATTGTAACGATTTAGTCCTCGTTAGCTGCTTTCTAATTCGTCCCACCTACTGACTGGTGCTGTGATGGAGACACAGTCAGTGTTGGTGAATGATCATCATTTTATGTCTGATTGGTGCTCTGCAGTCTATAGGTTTTTATTTAGACAAAGAAAAGATTTAGAAAAAATAGGACCTCAGCTAATAATTTGAATAATTTCACAATAATAGGCTTTTATTAGGTTATTTGTAACCAATCTGTTGGTTTTTAATGCTTCAATAAAACCCTCCAAAATTGTTTACAACTTAGTGAAATAGTAAGAAATGGGTCCAAAATAATTTGATAAAGTATGTGGTTTCTCTTGTTAAATCAGGAAAGCTTTTCTAACAACTAAAGGCCGATGTGATTATCTGTAATGATTGGTCTGGCCACTTGGTGTCACTATTTCCTTTTCTGCAAGTTTGCTTTTCGGGACTTTAAATTGAAGTTCTGAAGTGAATTTTATTACGATATCTGCTTTCCTCGCTTAGGAAGCCTTCACATGTTAATATGGAGATAAATCTGAATAATAAAGGTTGTATTTTAGAGATTTCAGCAGGTCAGGTGCTAAAATGTCTTTACATGAAATCATTACAGAGAGCAAAGCCTCATTCTTCAGAGCCTGTAACGGTTCTTTTACAACTAAATAAAGTTCAAGCTTAGTTCATGGGAAAATGTAACATCACCACTGGAAGTCCTGCATAATGCTTCCTCAGAGGAAGCATTATGCAGGACTTTAATCCTTTCATCTCCCTTACAGCATGGGATTGAATTGTGATTCTGGAAAATGGTAATTTGTATCTCCGCAGGTAGTCCAGATGATGAGTCGGGGGTCTTGGATTGTGTAGAAGAAAGATGGGGGGGGGGGGGGGGGGGAATCTGCATTTGGGTCTGCCTCCTTGTGGATTCAGGCACTTTTTCCCTCTTTGGGTTCTACTCCAAACCAAACTGAGGCCTTCCTGCAGAAGGTTACGCCTAGCTGTGTCTGCTTGGTTTTTAGAGCCACGAGTCTTGCATTAACAGGCTTGGGGTTTTGATTATGAGTGTAAACTTTGACATCATAAACAGTTTGAGTCTCATAAACGGGTCATGGCAATCACCACGTTTTGAATCAATCTAAGAGGACTTCCTGGCCCAGATGGTGGTCTGAGGGAAGCAGACGAGGACTAAAAAGGAGTAGATCATAAAAGAACGCTACAGACCAGAGGAAAGAGGCAAAAAAACGGGGTCTGAAAATTGCATAAGTCGTTTTCTATGCAAACCTTTTTATTTATACATATAAATAAAAAAACATGATTGGAAAAATGTGCGCAACTTTTTAAAAGAGTTGTCTTTTTATTTACTGGTTTTTCAACATTTTCTTGACTTTAAAGAACTCAGCAACGAGACATCAGAAATAAAATGCAAACTGAGAATTGCAAGATATAAATACACAGCAAGTCCTCTCAGTTTGTGGACCTCATTTGTGAGTTCACCTCTTTCTTTCTTTTTTTTTTACATGTGTCCTGTTTGGCAGTGTGGAGCTCAGAAATGGTGTCTGAGTATCAAGTAAAAGCCTGACAGATTTACTATCACAAGTGGAGCACTACAGCTTTTGCTATAGTACTCTGCTTGATCTCTATGTGTGAGAAATCTTTATTAGAAATTACTGTGGGTTTGTTTTTTGATGCGCCAGGGACACGGAGACGGAAAATAAAGGGGAAAAAAGAAAGCAGATGAAGAGAGGTAGGGAAAAAAGGTTAAAAGGGAGAGGGTGAGCTGAAGATACAAGAAAGGAAGGGGAACAATGAACGATGGATCGGTCAGGCCCCTAGGAATCGACGCATACATGAAGGAAATTGGAACCATAGAGACCCAAAGGACCCCCAGAGCACAGGAGCCCCAGGCGGACCAAAGCAGGGCTGACCGCCAATGGCCGAAATGCTTCGCCGCCACCCCGGGCGAATCCCCACAGCCGCCATCCCTAATGCCCCCCCCCATGCCAATAGCCTCAGCAGATGGACGGCATCTCAAGACCAGCCAGCACCCTGACACTGATCTCAACCAGCTCCCAAATCTCACTCCCACACAACGCAGAGCACCAATCATGCAACCAAGGTCAACCAAACCCACCAATGAACCGACCACGCAAGAAAACGTACAGAACAGGAAAACCAAGTGGAGACACCGTACCTGACCCTCGCTGATCCACCCGACAGCTACCACCAAACAATCCCCAAACCGGCCCCTCCCAAAGCGGGGCCAGTTCAGCGCAGCAGCCGACCAACACCCCGGTCCACCCAGGCCCGGGCGGGCAGGGACAAGGGATGCCGAAATGCCACCCGAGCACCCAGCCCCGGACACAGAGAGCCACCAACGCACCATCGGGTAGAGGCATCAGTCACTGGAAGGGAGTGACCGAGGGGAAATAGGCCCCTCATTTGGTGGGGGGCCTGAGATGCGCCATGCCAGAAGGCACCCTAAGACCCAACCTGACAGATACACAAGAACACACAGACACAGTCATGCGTTCCCTTCCTCTTACGCACATACATTCTCATCTACACACCAAGACACACAAAAAAGGACGCTGTACACCCACTCGTACTCCCCATACACACTATATTCCCAGGTCCAGGTATTGATACCCCAGCAGAGCAACCAGCCCCCGGACCCAGGAGGTGGTCCCTCTATCCTCTAGGATGGAGACAAGCAGACAGCCAAAGCCAACACAGTGGCGAAGCAGTCCACCAGCCCAGGGCCCGACTAGACCGCCTGTTCCTCCTCCCGGACCCCAACCCCTACTGGCCCATAGCAAACAGGGGTTTGCTTTTTGATATTGATTTTGATATCTTAAAGTCTACCGGAAGTAGTGAAATTAGGCGAAATGAGGGACATTCCGCAGCATCTTTATCTTTTTTTATGTATCAAAGTCATTATTGCTGTCTTCATCGACTCTGGGGGGGATCTACTGTATTTTAGAAAAGAAACCTGTCAACATGGGCATAAAGATTGGTTCTATTTGTGCGGCCAGAAGACCTTATGAAATTCTATGGGGTATCCATCCACACCTGGAGTTATTCTAGAGTACACTGACTTAACTACTCGGAGCACCTCTTCTGAGGTTCTTTGTTCTTTTTCCACTTCAGAGATGGAGGATAAAGGGATCCTTCCTAGAAATGTATGAATATCTTCTTCAGAATAGTTATCTGATTTATAAAGCTAAGTATAAAAGTCAAGAAAAGAAGATGTGATCGATTTTGTGTCATATTTAATTCGGCCTGTTGCGTCACGTATGTTTTTGATTGTACTGTCTTCGCGTTCCTTTCCAAGTTAATAAGCTGGAAGTCTGCTGGGTTTATTACCATATTCATGATAATGTTGTCTGGTAACGAACATAAGCTTTCTGATGTGCTCTAATTTCCTTTGAAGAGGCGCTCAGGGTCTGCTGGATGCAGCAGAGATGCAGTCCAGCTTTATATCGGTTATTTTGTGCTTTGAACTTTGATTTCACTCCATACATCAGGTCCCACTGAGGGGTTTTATGCTGCCTGGTTGTTGCTTTATATAAACCTGATTGGAGATTTGGTTGGATTTTCTTTTTAAATAAATAAAATAGTATAAGCAGACGTAGCCAGAGTAGTAAACAATATGGGGTCTAACCATTTGAAAACAGTCGGTGTTAATGATTAGAAATGTTTAAATAATACTCTCCCCATATTTGAGAATAAAACATGCTTAAATCACTTTGGAGTTGTTTTGATATTTCGACAGCCTAGTCTCTCAGCTGTACTCTTTCTTTTTCTCCTGTAGCTGCATGAGAAACCATTAATGTTCCCAAATAGCAGAGTTTAGTGAAAGCTGGGAGTCCTTTCTGTTTAGTTTTGGTGTCACTTTTTAAAGTTGCCCTGTGGAAACGTTGCTCTGCGCTCTGAGTTCCTCACATAAACATTCTGCATGTGTTCAGGAAGAAAACAGCTGGATTTGTTCGGCACAGGGCCGTGCAGAAAAATTATTTTTGTATTTATTTAACTAATATTATAAACTATTTAGATGATGAACTATGAATTTAACCGGGCTGAACTGACTTTAGTTAGTCTCTGTCAAAGATAATAGATCACACCCTATAGTACCTGGGAGGTTTTTCGATTAATATCAGTCACAACAACAGAAACCCAAAAGACAAAGTGGAAAACCAAATATGAAAACCTCCAAACTGTCAAAGAAAGTCCTAAAATCCACAAAGCATTTGCTCTCAGGATGGGAAACAGCGTTTGGATGATCCCAGGATGTCAGAAATTCCCTTCGCTCATCTCTGTCGGCTTTTCCAAGCGACGAATAAAGGTGTATAAATATACACTGTAAGTGTGTAGGATCTAATCTGAACGGGTACACGCTATCTGTGACTCACTGCTGCTCCGTGTCAGAGCGAGTGTTTCCATGTTGGCACCTGTAAAGGCCAGAACCGTCACCATCTGGACCGTAAGGGCCCTCCTGGGCTCCCATCCCTGACTCAAAGACCGACTAAAAATACAAACGTCAGGATGTTAGTCCAAAAGACACGACGGGCCGGGAAGTTCTTCTGAATCTGGAGCTTCATGTTTGTCTTGTTTCCATAAATAAAGATGAAATGACTCAGACAGACACATTAGAGTAATGATGGAGTCACACAGCGTAGAAATCACTCCAAGACTTCCTTCTGATTTATGTTTCTTCAAGTTTTGGGGCGTACGTTTAAAAAAAAAAGAAAAGCAAACCAAAAATATTTTTATCTTTGCAGCACTATTTAATAAAAATATTAAGCTGATTAATACACGTTATTTAACTATGGCTAACCTGATAAACCAAAGATTTGAACTTTCTCAGGTTTTTTCTTGATGAGTAAGTCCAAACATGTGTTGCAAAAGCTGAATGAATCTTGTTTGAATCCAGAAGTAAAATACCAGTTTTCAACGGTCTATAAATTATGGCGAGATTTATTATAAAGGATACGACTGTGTCTTCTGAACACTGAAAAGTGGCACCTGTGGTCCGGAAACTTCCCGATCAGAACCTGGAGAAATGGAAACCAACAAACTGGGATCAAAAGGGCAGTGGGCCCGATCCCAGCCCTGGAGAGCTCCTATCCTTCAACCTTTGGATGAATCCCTCCTCCAACACACCTGAGTTCCCTCGTCGGTTAGTCAACTCTGTAGAGGCCTGGGAACGAGACAGCCGGCCAGAGGTGGATAGAGAACCATACCATACCACTTCATTTCTATAGCACATTTAACAATGGCAGGGGGGCCAACCAAAGTGCTTCACAAGGACAAGATTAATTTAAAAAATAGGAGAACAAATCCAAGCAATAATAAACAGTAGAATAAAGGAGGAAATAAGGAATTTATTAAGAGCAATTAAAAGCCAAGGACTAAAAAAAAGGTTTTTAAACGAGACTTAAAGGTCGTGAGGGAAGGAGATAGTCTGATTTCAAGAAGTAGTTGGTTCCAAAGTGCAGGGGCAGGTGCAAGGCCATTAAGAGATTTAAAAAAAATAAATCTTAAAATCAATTCGAAAACGAACAGGAAGCCAGTGTAATCCCGCCAATACTGGAGTTATGCGTTTCCGGCGTTTAGTACCTGTCAGGAATCAGGCTGCGGCATTTTTGCACTAATTGCAGGCGTGCAAGAGTAGTTGAGTTAATTCCAAAAAAGAATGGCGTTAGAAAAGTCTAGGCACAAAGCAATAAAAGCATGAATAATCGGTTGCAAATGACGCTCCTTTAAGATTGATTTTAATATAGAGGCGCCGGAAATGGAAAAAACATGATTTTACTGTCCGATTAACATGTAAGTCCATTTTTAGAGAAGATTGGTGTACCCAGAATTTAATGTACGAATTCAGATTTTTTTTAAAGACTACATTAAACAACAACAATAAATAAATAACCTTATTACAAAATAACAAATTCAGGCAGTGAATTAATTTTCCAATTCAAAATTTTTCAATATAAAATTTACAAATATTAATGAAAATATAAAAATGTATTGTAGCTAACTGTTTGTGAGAAGAGATCAACTGTTGGAGCAAATATCAGAAATGCGATAAATACAAGATCACTGACAATCTCACTGGACCTGGGGCTCCATCAAAGATCTCACCTGATGGGGTACAAAACTACACAGGGGGAACTGGTCAATGACCTGAAGAAAGCTGGGACCACAGTAACAAAGGTTACCATTAGTAACACACTACGTCGTCATGGATTAAAATCCTGCTGTGCTCCAAAGGTCCCCCTGCTTAAGCCAGCACATGTCCAGGCCCATCTAAAGTTATCCAGAGACCATCTGGAGGATCCAGAGGAGGATTGGGAGAATGTCCTGTGATCAGATGAGACCAAATTAGAACTGTTTGGTATAAACGCCACTCGCCGTGTTTGTAGGGGGAAGAATGCTGAGTTACATCCAGAGAACACCATACCACCTGTGAAGCATGGGGGTGGAAGCATCATGCTTTGGGGCTGCTTTTCTGAAAAGGGGACAGAACGACTGATCCTCATTTGGGAAAAGGATGAATGGGGCCATGTATGGTGAGATTTTGGTCAAAAACCTCCTTCCATCAGTGAGAGCGTTGAAGATGAAACGTGGCTGGATCTTCCAGCATGACAATGATCCCAAACACATCGCCTAGGCAACGAAGGAGGGGCTACGTAAAAAGCATTTCAAGGTCCTGGAGTGGCCTAGCCAGTCTGCAGACCTCAATCCTATAGAGAATCTGTGGAGGGAGATGAAAGTCTGTGTTTCCCAGCAACAGCTCTAGAGAAGATCTGCATGGAGGAATGGGCCAAAATACCAGCAACAGTGTATGAAAACCTGGAGAAGACCTACAGGTGACCTTTGACCTCTATAATTGACAACCAATGTTACAATACAAAGGGTTGAGGGGAACTTTTGTTATTGACCGAATACTTCTTTTATGCACCATTATACAAATAAATTCTTTAAAAATCATACAATGTGATTTCCTTTTACATTCTATCTCTCACAGTTGAAGTGTAGCTATGATGAAAATTACAGACCTCTTTCATCTTTCCAAGTGGAAAAAACTTGTGCAATCGGTGGCTGCCAAATACTTTTTTACTCCACTGTATATATACAGTTAAGTAACCCAAATTATTGCTATTAACTCCTGACTGTTTAACTTTACAAACGCCACCACATAGTTATGCATTTAAAGCTTCTTCTTGATCTGCTGCTTGTCTGAAGCTCCTCAGGTGGGCCCAGAATCGTACCATGTCTTCGCCTCGCAGCACCGCTGGCTTAGGGGACGAATAAATTATCAGCTTGGATTCCTGCTGGTGTGTTTGGCTCCAAGCGATTCATCTGGTGTGCATTAACGCTGGAAAGGAGCATTATTGGGGAGCTTTATTAAGTCCATCCATTTTCCAGTTCATGCCATTTTGTATCATAATCTTTACATATGAAGTGGAAAACAGAGGAAACTGGAGCCAGCTTTTAAAAACCAGGCTGCTGTTGTAGTTCGGGATGAAAAACGAGTCCAGAAAATGTGTCCGAGGTCAACAAAGTCACTCCTGCACGTGTCTGAGGGAGAAATCTTTATAATGTCAGAGAAAATAGACATATCAGACCAGAATTTGGTCAGTTAGGACTGAGTCAGCGATGAATGTAGTTTCATTAGAATGTATTACCTGAGATTTCCTGCTTCCTGGGAGACAAATAACCTGAAAAAAACAAAAACTGTTTTCATTTTAGGATTTATAAACAGAAAAATCCAAACCAACCGGTTTGAGAAGAGACTGATTAGCTACAAGAACCAGTGTCAACCAATCAGCTCTCTAGGTATTTAAATAAACATTTTGGCTCTGCCCTGCATGGGCCTCCTCAGGTGTTACTGTCCGCTTGGTGAGAAAATGGCTTCTCTACAGAATTTAGCACAAGCTAAAATAATTTGATTCCTAATAATTCAGTCAGGGTAGACTATATATTATTTCAGGTACATACTGTGACTGACAGGATAATGATACTAGCTCCATACACAGACACAAAAGTTGATCCCGTCATTTTCCAAATTTTGGACTTACCAATCATGGTGTAGGCCAGTGGTAAAGACCTCCTCACCAACCTCATTATCATACACTTCAGGGAATAAATAATTGTGGAAATAAAATAAAATTGTAAATAAATAAATGTGGAAATAATTTTTTTAATTTTTTATTCCCACATATATTTATTTACTTTCAAATCTATTTACCCATTTCTTTCTTTATTTCCACATTTATTTATTTATTGCTATATTTATTTATTTACAGATGTATTTATATATATATACACACACAAATGTATTTCCACATTTATTTATTGTATTTTGGCAGGGAAGGTCCTCCATAGATGGGTCATTAGGATGGAGTGTACTTAGTTTTCCTTCAAATAAGTCAAATTCTAAACAGAAAATGAGACCCTGCAGATTGAGCTTAGAGTATACATCTGGGCTTCTCCTGGTCCAAGGGCTGTTCAGATGTTCATGCATATTCTGCATCATGTTTTCACCTTCGTCCTGCAGAGGAGGAACGTCTCGATGAGATGCCTCCATGATTTACTGAAACACGGCCGGGTCCCAGAGGAGGAGCAGCTAAAGAAAACATGGTGCTGACTGACACAACATCAGGCCGTCTGTGTGTGTGAACACCTCACTGATATCTCTGGGAAAGTCTTCTGCCGCTCAGACCGGATCTTGGCTGGCAGATGCATTCTCCTGGTGGGACAGTCGGAAAGCCAGCGCCTCTATGTGTGTTTGTGGGGGAATGCTTTGACCGTGACAACAGTAAACAATAACTCGTATCGAGTTCTTCCCTCGTTTCTCTGTATTTCTCCATGTTTGCTGCCTTTTGGAGGAGTTGAGTCTATTCTTTTAAATGTATGACATTTTAAGCAGAAAACCAGTTCTGGTGTTCTGGACTGTCGTCCTCTATGGGTCCGGATCACAGGAGGAGTCTGGTCCAAATCAGCCTGAGGTTGGTCATTTATCCTACTTTGTCAGGTTATCCCCTGCGACTCCTTGGGAGGGAACATGGAGCTGAAGTGGTTTAACAGACGTACTTCAAATTCATGCAATTACCTCATATTAAAAACTGATCCTGACAAGAGGTTTCCCACCATATGATTTATGGACCCGAACGACGGGAAAACCTCTCCGTATCTCGTCATCATGTAAACAGCTCACTGCTCCATGTGAGGAGGGGGCGTAGCACCGAAGGCGAAAGCAGGTGTCATCGTCACATTTGCACTCGCTGTGTGAGAAAGGAGACTCCGGTGCTGAAGCCGGATCGCCCTCCAGGTTCAGGCTTCCAGCTCGACCTGATCCAAAAAGAGCGCCGCAGCCGCCTTCCGACATTTCACAGTAACATGTCCTGTATGACCCCATCTGTTGTTGACCAGCACTACTCCACTTCCCTTTCTTTTCCTGCTCCTCTTCAGATCTCTGTCTGCTTGTATAGTCAGGAAGTCTGGTAGGGAGACGGAGTCAGGGATATGATCCTGCTGCCATGTCTCAGTAAAACCCATGATACTACATTTTCGAAACTCTGGTGGATACCTTGTAAGGGTTTGATGTTCATCCATCTTGTTAGCCAAGGATCTCACATTGCCCATTATGATGGATGGAAGAGGTGGTTTGAACTTCCTCCTAATCCCTCTCCTCTTTGCTCCTGCTCTCCAGCCAAGACGCCTCCTTCTCAACCCATCTAGGATTTGTGGCTTCAGTGGAGGTATTATTTCAGCTTTTGGTTACGCATCATAAGTGACCAAAAGTAAAACAAAGTATCACCAAAAACCCTTCCAGGTGCACTGTAGAAAGAAAAAAAACAATTGTCAAATTGTCCTGCAATCTTCCTTCAAGAAACAGAGGAACCAAAGCTCTAAAAAAGAAGAAAAAAAAACCGGTGTAAGTCAAAGAGCTACTGCAACACGCCGCCACCCTAAGCGGCACAGTTCTAGATAGAGAAAGGATCCTCACACACCCATTCTGGTTTTAAATTGAGCTCCAAATGTTTTGTTTTTTTTGCTATTTTGCCTGAATAATGTATTTATGCTACAGTCACAATAACCCTTACGAATGGCTGCGAACACCCTAGAAATGATTTTCGGAGCATTTCCCATGGCTTCCTTTAGGCAAGAATCCAGCGTCTTGTCCAAGATTTTCTACAAATAATCCTCAAAAACCCTCTTCGTAGGGCCTCCTTACGAATGCCATAAGAACAACTGAAGAACAACTCACAATGTTTGTGTATTACTGAGGGTCAGGAGAACATTCCAGAATTCCATATTCCTACGGTGGCCGTAAGTATACCCCAGAAACACATGAGTTGTTCTTTGGGGGGGCCCTTACAGTGTTCATATGAGCGCCAGTCCAGCTCATGAAGCAGAGTCTCGTACTGGTCGTAGAGGTCCATCTAGATACCGTAGAGTCCGTGGCCACACCCACCAGCATCTCCGTCTTCTCTCCAGGTCATTCTGCCGCTGTCGAACGAAAGCAGCAGCTACAACGGTTAGACCTTCTTCTTCGTCCAGTAGCCTGTAGCCCTCTCTTCATTAGTACTATCTTGAAACTACAAACTATTCCACAAATTTTCTGGCAGATGTGACGATCGAGACACAGAATTTTGGAGATACTGGAATGGCCGCCACTATCCTGACAAAGTGTTTCCGAAAGCCGTAGGATCTTCCTACCAACGACTTGATATTGCCGTGCGTTGCTCAAAGGGGGGCCGCGCGGCCACAACAGTTGACAGTATGTCAACAGTTCACATAAAATAGTAGTAAGTATACCGTAGGAAGGTTCCAAGGCACCCTTACGAAGAACATAAGAACTCTACAGACTGCGTACGGCAGAAATCACCTCAAGTTGGTCTTGCGAATTGAACAGCTGTCTACAAACTCCAGAGTTCATACAAGCCCATCATGACACTAGCTTAACCCAAACTCTTGTACAAACAATTTATCTGCATGTTTAACAATTGAATGAAAAGTTTGGGTGCTAAACATCTCAATTTAAGATCATTATACCTGATTAAATTTCCAGTAATTGCTGATGCGGTTTTTGGAGCATCATATTCCAGGTCCTCCAAAGCTTTTAAACAGCTCCAGCGACCGTGGTTCTGTGGGGAAAATGATCCGCCGCACCTGCTGAAAGCTGCAGCTGCGGTTGTGACAACGACACCACAGAAACGGAGCGAGGTCAAAGGTCGTCACCTCTGCTCCAGTGCAATCTCTGCAGCAGCGCTGGCCGCCGTCCCCTGACCTTTAGACCCTGGAGGTATTGCAGCTCCACCAGCATCACACGGCACGCTTCGGCGCACGGCTGACTGTGATTTGGCGCCGGGGTCAAGGGCCGGGACCAGATGGGCTTTGTGTCGTGACCTCCAGTGACCCTGCAGAGCTTGATTAAGCGGTCTCTCCAGCCCAACTCGGCATAGACTTTAAAGCACCTGCTTCTGGAGTCCTTCATTAAAACTAATCTATAATGTTGCCACAGCAACCACGCTGTCAATGAGAGAAGAAGAAAAACCGATGATTTGGATTGGAACGTCCTAAATCTCCCTGAAAAGTATTCGGGCAAAGATTGTTTGGCAGAGATAACCCGAGGCTTCTGTTGGAGCTAGAACCGTACACAGCGCTTTGAAAAGGTTTGTACAGCTTTACAGATTTCCACCTGAACCCATAAAATCGCTCAAACAGAACCTGTTCACAAGTAAACAAGAAAGAAAGAGACTAGTGGGCAAACCAAAATAAAAGCCTAATCGTCCTCAAGAGTTTTGGGTAAATACTGAATGGACTGATGAGACAGAAGTAGACATTTTCTTGTGTAAAACTAACCCAGCATTTCAAAAACAGCATCATAGCTATAGTCAAACATGGTGGTGGCAGTGTGATGGTCTGGGACTTGCTGTATATGAAGGAACTGTGAATTGTGCTCTCTAATAGAAAATCAGTTTGTGACCTGAAGTTATGAAGAAGATCAACAATAATCAAGCGCAGAGCAACAATACCACCCCAAAAACAAAGTCTGTGGAGTGGTCTAGTCAAAGTCTGGACTTCAATTCAATTGAGATGCTGAGATGTGACATTAAGCAGGCTGTTAATGCTTCATTAAGTCAATTCAGCAACGCAGGGTGGGGTCAAAATTCCTCCACAGTGATGGAAAAGACTCTACTGTTTCTTCACTCTGGATCAGGCTGGTTTGGACATTTTGTTCCCTTCAATCCTGTAAAAACGGCTCTTCGTATGTATTCAGGTCCAGGGGTCCCGTTAACCGAATATTATCCGCATTTGACCAGTTTTTTGTTTGTAAACGCTGATGGAAACATCTAAAGGCCATCTGCCATTTTGAGACATTGCTTTGGAGCTTAACCGCTGATGCAAAATGAGCGCACGCTGTGGGATTTCCTCCCGCTGGAGCGATCGGAAAAGCAGTCGATCAGAGTCTCGCTGAAATCTGATCACTTCGGTTGGACAAATGTTCCCTGACTTCAAAACTTTGACTGAAGTGGTGTTTGTAATTAAGTCTCCAGCGTGGCAGCGGAGCGTTCAGGCCACAGCAGGTGAAATGTTTACGATTATTAGCCTGGTAATCTGCTCGATGTGTGATGGGACATTGGATTCTCTATTCGGTTTGTTCGAATTCGATATTAATTCAAACGAATTAAAATTAAACACTACTGGATATGTCATTATAATCATTTTTAAAATTGAGTTTTTTTTACCATGTCAGTCAAAATAAGAGACAGCAAAAAATCCTAGGAGACCTCTGTTCAGGTTATCTTTGAGTCTGTTTGATAATCTGAGACGGAAAAGTGTTTTCAACCTTAACATTTCAAAACATATAACACTGTAACAACAGGATAAATGAAGCAGGAAAAACACTTCATTTTTAGGGTTTTAAATCTGCAAATAAAACGGAACTACTGATGGGTTAAAAGCGCCACGAAATGAGATGAAAATCTATAGATCTGCTCAAATATCTGATTCAGCTGAACTTCTCTGTGTTTAGAGTAAATACTTACTGATGTTAGAAGCGTTGAAGCTTAGTGCAGACCGTCAATGGCTGTGTGTGTGTTAATGAGCGGCAGATGGCCATGCAGGCCTGCAGCCCGGAGCTCCAGGCAGCCTGGCAGGGATCTCTGGCTCCTGGCTGACCTCCGCCTCCACCCGGCTGCCCTCATTAGCTGGACTGGAGCGAGCGAACACAGGGAGGGCATCGGGGAGCTCACCTCTCTTCCATGGGAACATATTTCATCGAATTCCTTTGCTCCTCCCCCCGTCTGGGCTCCATTGATGCAGGGACACCAACACACACACCAACTGGGGCGAGGTTGTAGGACGCTAAGGTCAGGTTTACAGTAAAATCCTAAACAGCATTTAAAGACATCGAAAACTAACAGAAACTCAATAGCTGATCTGGAAATGGGCTAAACAGTCTGTCAGGGATAAAACCGTCTGTTTTCCGAACCAACCTAGGAGCTTTCTGCGCTGTTCTGGCTTATTTTTGGTCCTCTTCTGGGAAGAATTGATTTAAACTGGTTTAAATCTTAAAACGTAGTTCGTAAACATCTAACAGGGTTGAGATCACAGCTTTGGGAAGATCATCACAGAAGATTTAAGCTAGCCTGCTTCATTCAACCAGCTTGGATCTGCATCTGGGCCCATCGATCACCCTGTGGTGGGGAAAACCCAACTTCATCCAAGTTTCAACTATCTAGATGAAGAATTTTTAAGTAGTCCTCCTCTTTCATTATATCATCCACATGTGCAATGCATCAGCACCAAAACAGGCATGACACTGCCACCACCATGCTTCGAAAGCCTCACCTCGATTCTTCCAAACATGCGTCCCGTAGTTGTGGCCAAACATCTTAATCTTTGTCTCATCTGACCATCAAACTGCTCCAGAAGACGTTTAGCATCATCAGCCACACATGCAAGAGCATCACAGCTGAAAGAACGATGCTCTGCATCTTCAAGAACTTCAGGCTGGAAGGTTTATGAAGCTTCAGGGTGTCCAAGGAGGTCCAGTAATGACCAGGACCATCTCTACAGAGCTCGCTCCACATCGGCAGTAGATTTATGCCACTTTGAGACCTCCTTAAGATCTTTTGGGAGATCTGGAGCAGAGAAGCTGAGCGCTACCATGGGTCCTGTGAGGAGCCAACAATAAAACATCCTGATCCGGGTCATGTTGGCGGTTGCTTCTCCTCCTTTACTGCCCAAGATCAAAATGTCCTCCAAAGTCGACTCCTTCCATCAATCCAGGAACCGTTTGTTGATGATCTGTGAATTTAGAACCCTAACGGAAAATCAGAACCGTGAAGTTTTGGACTAATTTCATTGAGTAAAAGTATAGCAAGTATACTACTAGCTATGTACTTGTAGTGTACTAGAAAGTAGTGGTGCGCCAAACATCCCAGTTTGATACGTGCCTTGGTTTCAATTTCACGGTTCAGTTCATTTTCGGTACAGTCAAGGAACAAAGTGGAAAAATACAAGTTTTTGTGTAATGACATTTAAAATAAAACTGTACTTGCAGTATATCTTCCAACAAAATGTTCCCACATAGCATAAAACGGTGTATGATAAAATATAAAATAAATAACATAAAACTGTTTAAATATTTTTTTAGGAAACTCCAACATCAATACTTTTTCTACCAAAAGTCGAGACAATCTGGGATATGAAATGAATATTTCAGACTACCCTACCATCTGTGTCAACAGTTCATTGGAAGTTAAGCTGTTACCTGAGCCAGGTGACTGAATGGGGCATGAGTTATCCAGGTGAGGTGGGCGGGGCTAAACGCACAGCTAGTCTAATGGTTTAATCAGCACTGCAGAGTTCCGTTTTATCGAGGAGCCGAGGTTTCTAACTCCGGACTTTCTCTTGGTTTCATCTGTTACAGTTTTATTTGGCCTTTACAAAAAGAAATTATGTCCAAAATACCAAATATGTCAGATAAAAAAAACATTATTTTAGTATTTATGTGGGACACAGTGCTTGTGGTGGCGATGCTCCTTCTGTTTAGCTTTCAGCTGCTGCTGCAAAACTGTGGTAGCTAACAGCAACCATGATGCTAACAGAAGTTGGTAACCAGTAAAACATGAAAAAATTTTGTTCTGTTACACCATATAGACAAAGTGTTTTCACAAACTGGAGGCTTTTACAACGGAAGCGGGCATCCAAGTTCCTAGTCTCCGCTAGAAGAGTCGCCGGTCATAACTTCTGCTAGCAGGAGCTAGGGCTGGGCTGCACTGTATTTTTTATTTATTTAATTATCACTAAGTGCAACATAGTTATGCTTCTGTGTGGAAACTCGGAATGCCACTGTACAGTACCGAACGTTTCATACCTAAAGATCCGAATACGGATACATGTACCGTTACACCCCTACTTGATAGCTAAATTAAAACTTCTTCAGACTAAATTTTTAAGTTCATAAAAGTATCTATATACTACTGGTGAAGAAGGTATATGGGGTGACTGTGGCTCAGGTGGTAGGAATTTGTGCCGTAATCGTTGGGTTGCTGGTTCAAATCCCTGCTCCATCCATCTCAGTCGTTGTGTCCTTGGGCAAAACACTTCACTCGCCTTGCCTGCTGGAGGTGGTCAGAGGGCCCGGTGGTGCCTGTGACAGGAAGCCTCACCTCTACAATGTAGTAGTAGTGAATGACTGAATGTAGAGTAAAGCACTTTGTGGTCCTCTGACTGAAAAAGCGCTATACAAATGCATACTTCTTGTCCACATTTTAATTTATTGAAGTACACTTTAGGCACTTTTATGAATGACTAAATCTGAAATCTGCTATTTTACCGGATTAATTATCACAATACTATAAGTATTCTTGTAAGTTGGTTTAGTACATTACTTGCAGCATACTATTTACATACTGAAATATACTTGTTAAAGTATTTTTAAAGCTAAGTTACGTACATTACACTGCAGTGTATTGAAAAAATTATATGAGAGAACGTTGAGAACAACTTTGATATATTTACATACGTATTTACAAATGCCTGCCTAAATTAATAACGATGTGCATTTCAGAAACAAAAAAATACGTTCACAGTTGGCATTTTAGCTGACATTTGAAATAAGCTTATTTTGACAAAACAGCTAAGTTAACATTCTGAATAAATTGAGTTAAAGTTAACCAACATGTCAGTTTTTGCCAACCTGCTACCACTAGCTTATTTTGGCTAACATTAGCACTTTAGTTAATCTTAGCTAACATTTGCATTTTAGCTCATTTTGACACAACAGGTAAAGTTAACATACTGAATGGGTTAAGTTAAAGTTAACTACATGTTATGGTTTGCCAACCTGCTAGCACTATCATTTTAGCTAACATTTACATTGTAGCTAATTTTCCTCTGAAATTAGAGTATTCCTAGTTAAAAGGAAAAAAGGGCAGATTGGCAGTTAAAAATGTAAACACAATAATCTCTCCAAGATGGAAGTCCTACTTTCTCAAAAATCTAGAGGAAAAAGTGTGTATTTGTAAGTAAAACATGCAGCAAATTATAAGTACAAGCTTCAGTATTAAACTATACGTGTTAAGTGTTAGTATTAATGTCATTAGTCTTATACTGAAAAGTATAAAGAAAGGTCTAAGTTAACCATACTTCACTATGCTGTTCTTAAGTATATAAAATATAGTTAGCGAAAAATTAAGTTCAAGTACACTGCCTCATTTTCAGCATAATATAACTCTAGTGGTAGTAGACTGGAATTAACAACTGTTTGCTAAGAAGATGAACACCAACCTCAGACTTGTTGAATCTGATGTATTTGATCATTTAAGTTCTGAGATGTGTCGAAAACCCACATGAGAAAAAAGGAAATTTGTTAGACTTTTATTATTATTTCTAATAAATATTCCTGCGAGAAGAAGATGAATATGGAAATCTGAAGTAAAAGCTGTGAACTGACTCATAAAGTAGGAGCTCCAGACTCCAGACCTTGAAGCATGACCTTCTCCAACATCCTCAGTCCTTCAGTCTTTGGTCTATATTGCAGACAGAAGGTTTGAGCTGAACTTTCAGGGTGAAATAAGACGAGTTAAGGAAGTGGTAAAGAGACAGAACAGCCAGGAGGAACGTTTGAGAAGCCAATTTGTTCTACCAGATGAACTTTGTCTTCTCTTACCTTCATTCTTCTCTTTCAGGTTTGAAACATGTCCTCATGGAGCGGCCTCCAGCTCATCGTTTCATTATTTCACGGCCTGAACTTTGAATGAGCCGTTCATTTTGCCTCTCATCGACCCCCCCCCCCCCCCAGATACCATCCAGACAGCTGCCACATGGCTTCAGAGCGAACATGAGCAGCTGGTGGAGCTGGACAATGGTTTGAACAGATGTGTACCTCAGTAGACATGCAGACGGTCCCTTTACTGAGCACGAGGACCTTGGGATGGGTTTGCTGAACAGAACCCTGGGAGAAACACTCATGCATTAATGAGGAACTCTCAGAGGTCAGATTCTGACGTGTCTTCAATGATTGTTGTTAATTCAGTTTTTAGTGCCTCGGCAGCTGCAGAAAACGACACGCTGATGGATTCATCTGCACAATGCTGCCAAAGTAAGGCAAGGCAAGTTTATTTCTGTAGCACACTTTCAACAACACGGTAATTCAAGGTGCTTTACATGATTAGTGGTAAAGCAAGAAGCATACACAACAACATGATACATGAAAGCATTACTCAAAGGAAGCTCTTAACAGATGAGTTTTTAGCCGTGATCTCAAAGGGCTCAGTGTTTCAGCAGCTTTGCAGTTTTCTGGAAGTTTGTTCCAGATTAGAGAAGCATAGAAACTGATTGGTTCTGGCAGAGTAGATCTTCAACATACTTTGGCGCTAGGCCATTCAATGATTTATAAACTAGTAGACTAATATTAACTTATTATAAATTAGTTCTTCTAGGTCCTGTTGCGACATCAGTCCTTTAATCCTAGAGATGTTCTTCAGGTGATAGAAGGCTGACCTTGTTATTGCCTTTATGTGACCCTGGCGGTTCAGGTCTGAGTCCATGACTACACCTAGATTTCAGGCCTGATCAGTAGTTTCTAGCTGGATTAACTGAAGCTGTGTGCTGACTCTTGATCGTTCCTCTTTAGGTACAAAAATAATTACTTGTTTTGTAAGTATTTGCACCCCTTGATCAATTGCCACTTTTTTGTCAAACACAAATCTCAGAGTATTATATGCGCTTTTCCGGGACAGACCGACACAAAGTAGAGCCTTACGGTGAAACGAGAGGAAAATGATGGTTCAAAACATTTTACGCGGATTAAAATCTTAAAAGTGCGGCAAGCACTTATATTCAGTCCACTTTCCTCTGGTGCCCCTAAATAAAATCCAGTACAACAAAACTGCCTTCAGTTAATTCTGCAACCGGATTCCAGAGTCTGACTGCAGATGTTCTGGTCGTGGCCTAAGAGGTTCTCTAGAGAACATCAGAAAACAACCAGCATCCGATCAGGGAGGAGGTTCTGGTCCAGTTTAACGCAGGGTTAGGTTCTACAACAACATCTCCCGGAGCTCCGTTCAATCCATCATCCGGACATGGAGAGAGGATGGAGCACCTGCAGACCTACCAAGACATGGACGTCCACCTGGACTGAGAGGAGAGCATTGATTAGAAGCAGCAGGACCATGGTAGCTCTGGGGGAGCTGCAGAAATTCATAGCTCAGGTGGAAGAATCTGTTCACAGGACAACTGTGAGTGGTGGACCCCACAGATTTGGCCGTTGTGGAAGAAAGTGACGAGAAGAAGGCCAGCAGAAGTCCAACCTCCTTGTTAAACACAGGCGGGGCAGCGTCATGCTGTGGGACAGGTAAGCTGGTGAGAGTTGACGGGAAGATGGGTGGAGCAAATCCAAGAGAATCCTGGAGGTCTACCTTCCAGCAGGACAACCACCCTGAACATACAGCCAGAGATAGGATGGGATGGTTTAGATCAACGCAGATTAATGGGTTAGAATGGCCTAGTCAAAGTCCAGACCTAAATCCAACTGAGAACCCATGACAGTACCTGAAAACTGTACTTATGGAACATCTAGTAGAAACTTGTGTCCGCCCAGATCAAAGTTGCTCCCGCAGTTTATTCAGAAGAGCTTCAGATCATTGGAGATCATTCAATTAGCAGAACTTAATTCAGGGCCGCTATCAGAGCCCCCCCCCCCCCCCCAAAAAAAAACCTCTTAGAGATGAAACCTGGCAGTTTGTGGTCCGTTCCAGTTAAGTTCTGGCCTTACAGCTCAAGGTCCATAACTCCTCCTTCCAGAACCACATCTGGCAGAAGAAAAAGTTTTCCCAAGATTCCTGCAGCAATCCTGGATTTAGGATTTAAAGTTTCTGTCTGACCTAAAATTCTGCTTCAGTCTCTGATCCAGGACTTGTGTCCAGAGTCGACTTGGCTCGTGTAACGTAGCACCATGTAAACACACACCCTGTGCCTGTTGGCCTGTCGATGGTGTTGACATTGATCCCCGCTAAATTATTCCACTGCATGCGATGGGCGTCCTCCACCTTCAGCCACCTTAAAAGTATTTTTAGCTTCGGTCTGGCTAGGTTCACACAGCCTGTCCTCCGGAACATCTTCCTGAAGAAAACACAAAATATGATGTGTTTTTAATGTGAAACACACTCCTGCACACTCTGTTCTCCAAGTGTAAATACAGCTTCAACCTCTGAATGCGCACCCTTAATCTGTCGGTGTCATGGAGCGCGGCTCCCAGAGTGGATCTAAAAGTGTAATCGACAGGCCAACAGAGTGTTTTAGCCACATCTGGGATCGTCATTACAGGAGGGAGAAGGGAAGACAGAACGTGTTTTAGTGGTGAGGAGGTGAACAACAGGATACCGAAACCAGGAGGAAGAGAATGTTTTCCTTTTTGGTGACGGTTCTGAGACGTGTCGTGATGGAAAACAGCGCGCCTGATTTCGCAGGTGACCCAGCGTCCGACAGACTTCAAGCAGCGTCAGAAAATCCACGACTCCGGTCTGCAATCAACAAATGGAGAAAAGAAATACACCCAGGGAAGTGACGCCCCTTCCTCCCCCCCCCCCCAAAAAAAATAGTGACGAGAGACATTCTGTTTTGTTTTGTGTGTGTTCTTTTTCTGTTGTTACGCTTTAACGATGAGACTAAGTCCTGCAATTTAACAGTTGTACAATAAAACTCTGACTCAGGTGACAAGTACATTTTAGATCCCTAAAGATGAAGGCGTTGGAGATAAAAAGCAAGATAATTTGGACGTTGTGGAAGAAAGTGACGAGAATCATTATCATTTCACCTGTCGATGTCATAAA
The DNA here is from genome assembly GCA_963556495.2 of Valencia hispanica. Classification (NCBI taxonomy): domain Eukaryota; kingdom Metazoa; phylum Chordata; class Actinopteri; order Cyprinodontiformes; family Valenciidae; genus Valencia; species Valencia hispanica. The sequence goes on from OY747707.1 coordinate 3,959,342, forward strand.
ACCCCGGCAATCTTTATAATTCACAGTTTTGTCTCCACCACACATCTAACTTGTGCTCCCAGCACAATATCCATCAAATCAGTATCCCAACTGACTGGTACTGTATTTGAATCATTCCACTCCACTGTCTTACACAGTCTTGTTTTTTTTATGTGTGGAAGGTTTAATAAAGCGAACACCTTCTGGGCTTAATTCAAGCCTTGTGCATACATTCAAAAGGGGGTGCAGTATCGACAGGTGACTGATTAACTCGTGTGCCTTTATTGGAAGGTGTTCTAAACATGCAACATCGCTGCTCCATGCATGTAAATAACATGTAAATAATTGCCACTGGCTGCGTTTACATGTGAATGTAAAATGAATCCGATTATAACGAATGTTTACGTCCGCCACACGTTCGATCGGAATAAATCATTTTGACATTCGCAGAACGATCTAAAATACTGAAAACAGTCGTAGAAGAAGAAGAAGTAGCAGACTTCCGCTGTAAACAAACATGGCTCCGAGTGTTTAAAATAAGTTCTTCAGAGCGTGCTTTTATATTTTTCTGGTCATGGTTTTACATCTACAAGCCTTTATTGTCGTGTACACAGTCAAATTCTAATCTGAATCTCTTCATTGTTTTACACCGAGGTAATGTACGTCTACGCATGACGTAACAGACATGCGCAGTAGTGACCAACATTCAGAATAAGTGTTTACATGAACAGCGATCGGATTAACAATCGGCATAACCCAGCCGTCTGAATCGGAATGAAATCATGATCCGAATGAGTGTGATCGGATCAGAGTAATCCGAATGACGTGTTTACATGAAGCCTTTTTATTCCGATCTGGCTTTAAATCCGATTACTTGTGTCCATGTAAACGCGGCTAATGTCATACTACTGATTGTTTCATGGAACAGCGGCTCGTTCAAACATCTCTGGCTTTTTACCTCGGTTGTTTATTCTGCTACTAGAAGTTTCATTGTTAGGCTTTGTTGTCAGAAGCTTGGGGAATTGTACCACAACTATTGTAATATTACTTTTAAAATTATACATTGTCTAACACCTATGAAAGCGAGTTTTTACTCCTTTTGGTTTTATATTGCATTTATAACCTCTTAATGGTATTTTATGGATCGTCTGTTGAATTGCATCATATGTGTTATCATATTGTTGCTGTCTCTCGGCCAGATAACCCTTGAAAAAGAGGTCTTGATCTCAATGGTTTTTTTATCTGGTTAAATAAAGGTGAAATATAGAGATGATGTAGGAAGGCATACACGGTGCAATTTCTGGCCCGTTTTCAGCCGATCCAGTCATGATATAATTTTTTGCAATCGAGCCGAGTTTTAGTGTAATTGTGTGTTGTGCTTCCTGTAGTAGCCTATAGCTGCTTGGGGGAATGAGAAGAGCTCAACGACAATCTCTCGATCAGCAATACAATATCTGTCGAAAATTAAATGTGACCATGTCGTCCTGTTGAATCAGTGCCACAAGCCGAATTTACCCGAATCTCTCACACTCACAAGTCACTGACTGGAATGCTTCTCAAGACAGTAAAGTAACCTGGCTTACTGTAATTAAGTCTGAGAAACCATATATTACTTTAATTAATGTTGCTTGCTTGAATGTTGACGTGTCGGCAAAAAAAACAAAAAAACAATTGGAATATTCGAGTTTATGAACTTCAGATGCCTTCAAAGCCGCATTAAAATAAGAATTTCTCCTTGCATATTTAATTTGAGGTTCATTCATCTGTCTCACATATGTTTCAAATACAAAACAACCGCAGTAATAGTAAATATGCCGTTAAGTGAAGTGAAGTTAAAGTTTCTCTGCAAAAAACGGCAAGAACTGCCAAGGAAACGCTTCTGTTCTTGTTGCGCATTCTTCTTCTGGGGAGATATTATTATTAATGTAGCCACAGTTCTTTGCGCTACAATGTGGAGGTTAATGATCCTTCCCAGCCAACAACCTGATGGTGATTTTCAACACCTGTCAACACACTGGAGTGCGCATTGTAATAAAACGTCAAACGGTTGACTACTCGTATATGAATGTTTAATAATAATAATTGTCCCAGGCCATCTTCAAACTGCACTCAGGTTTGTGGTTATTGTCCCAGGCAATTAAAAAAAGAAAACAAACCAACGCCCTTGCAATGGGACAGTAGCGGTATTAACGTTAGCAACAATGGAGGCTAACCGCAACAACCCGTGGAGCAACAAAGAAGCCACAGTTATTGAGCTTTGGCAGCAAAGACAGTGCATGTGACATTTTATCGATGCCATCTTGGGTATCTGTCGGCTTTTCGCTCTCGTATTCCTGTGACATTGACTCCCTGAAATCTTGGGCGGTACTGTGAGCAACCGCTCTAGAGCTCATTGTGTGAAACGGGCTTTATGGTTTGGCTCATGTGGTTAGAGGTGTGAGAACCAGGAAAGTACGAGTGAGAGACTTTCATTTAGTCATTAAAGGTCTCATTCACTGAGAAAGCGTGTAATACTTGTTCTCTGTGAAATACGATCGGTCTCTCTGAGTTGCATATGCATGCTACATATGAACATTTTCTACAGCCCCATCTTCTACATTAGCCACAGAAAGAAAGCAAACGATCGGGTCAGAAAAAGCCAGTCCCATCTTCGTCACAAGGAAAATTAGTATTCACGGTCCTGCCTACCTTGGCTTGCGACCGCCCACGGGACGGCTGATTTTGCAGCCTGGAGAGAGCGGAGCACGTCTCTGCTAGTAGAAGCTAGAAGCCGAAGCTAACTGTTAGCAACGAAGCTAACTGTTAGCAACGAAGCTAACTGTTAGCAACTCCAAAGCATTGCAGAACAGGGTTGGGCTTGGTTTATTTGTGGACATTAGCATATCAGCGTTGCCTTTTTTACCCAAGAAGGAGGAGCTGAGGAAGAAACTGTTGGAATTTATCTTGAAGTAAGTTACAGTGGCTTGCAAAAGTATTCGGCCCCCTTGAACTTTTCCACATTTTGTCACATTACAGCCACAAACATGAATCAATTTTATTGGAATTCCAGGTGAAAGACCAATACAAAGTGGTGTACACGTGAGAAGAGGAACGAAAATCATACATGATTCTAAACATTTTTTACAAATAAATAACTGAAAAGTGGGGTGTGTGTAATTATTCAGCCCCCTTTGGTCTGAGTGCAATCCAGTTGGCCATAGACATTGCCTGATGAGTGCTAATGACTAAATAGAGGCACCTGTGTGTAATCTAATGTCAGTACAAATACAGCTGCCCTGTGACGGCCTCAGAGGTTGTCTAAGAGAATGTTGGGAGCAACAACACCATGAAGTCCAAAGAACACACCAGACAGGTCAGGGATAAAGTTATTGAGAAATTTAAAGCAGGCTTAGGCTACAAAAAGATTTCCCAAGCCTTGAACATCCCACGGAGCGCTGTTCAAGCGATCATTCAGAAATGGAAGGAGTATGGCACAACTGTAAACCTACCAAGACAAGGCCGTCCACCTAAACCCACAGGCCGAACAAGGAGAGCGCTGATCAGAAATGCAGCCAAGAGGCCCATGGTGACTCTGGATGAGCTGCAGAGATCTACAGCTCAGGTGGGGGAATCTGTCCATAGGACAACTATTAGTGGTGCACTGCACAAAGTTGGCCTTTATGGAAGAGTGGCAAGAAGAAAGTCATTGTTAAAAGAAAACCATAAGAAGTCCTGTTTGCAGTTTGCCACAAGCCATGTGGGGGACACAGCAAACATGTGGAAGAAGGTGCTCTGGTCAGATGAGACCAAAATGGAAAACTAACACTGCACATCACTCTGAACACACCATCCCCACTGTCAAATATGGTGGTGGCAGCATCATGCTCTGGGGGTGCTTCTCTTCAGCAGGGACAGGGAAGCTGGTCAGAGTTGATGGGAAGATGGATGGAGCCAAATACAGGGCAATCTTGGAAGAAAACCTCTTGGAGTCTGCAAAAGACTTGAGACTGGGGCGGAGGTTCACCTTCCAGCAGGACAACGACCCTAAACATAAAGCCAGGGCAACAATGGAATGGTTTAAAACAAAACATATCCATGTGTTAGAATGGCCCAGTCAAAGTCCAGATCTGAATCCAATCGAGAATCTGTGGCAAGATCTGAAAACTGCTGTTCACAAACGCTGTCCATCTAATCTGACAAAAGGTGGTTCTACAAAGTATTGACTCAGGGGGCTGAATAATTACACACACCCCACTTTTCAGTTATTTATTTGTAAAAATGTTTGGAATCATGTATGATTTTCGTTCCACTTCTCACGTGTACACCACTTTGTATTGGTCTTAATTATTTGTTTGAAGGCAGCATAAGAGTCGTTTCCATGGTGTAAATAATAATAAGTTAAGACTCGTTATCCTGACGTAAAACGGCTCACATGGCATTCATTCATACTGGAGATCACAGCTAAGTTAATGAAAAAACAAACAAAACAAGTAAATGAGACCTTTAAACTATGAACTTTTATAATGTTGAACTTAGGCCTGAAGAACTCAGAAAGTTAATCCATTCTTTGCCCGCTTATCCTCGCCAAAAGGAGCCGTTGCTCAGCGGACTAGCGAACGTTTGGGGGGAAGAAGGCTGGGCGTGGTCCGCACTGTGATTGACATGTTGACAGCAGCGCTGCTGCAGTGGCACAGATAGACAGCAAGAAAGATGGAGAGCAACGTGAGCTCCTTCGTCTGAGCGATCATTCTGAGGTGGAACATTTCTCTCCACCTCCTTCACCAGAGGAAAACGAGGGAGGTTCTGTGGAAGAGGCGTGGGCGGAGACTCTGTCTGTTTTGTACCCCACAGCGGCAGGATGGCTGACGTCAGCCCTCACCTCAGAGCGAATGGCAAGTGTAGTGTTTAAACCTGAAGAGGGCGCCACACTGATGGTTTTTTTGTAGAAAATTAATATTTTTGGTATGTAGACGGCACTTTTAGACACTCCTTTATAGATTTCATCAGCAAAAAAAAGTTGATTTGGGAGTGAGTTGCTCTTTTAGAAGACCATGAATCCACACTGGCATTCCTACTTTTACACATGAGGAAGCTTCTGCCAGCGGGGTTTAGGTGTAGCTTTGACCTGAGCAGAACCAAAACCTTATCACCGTTCCCCAGAGATCGGCCTTCTAAGCCACCAAACCCAAACGCCTAATCTTGTTTCTCTGTATGAAGCGCAGCGTTGTTCCTTTCTATCGCCCGATTCCTGCGTGTGAATTTTGTTCTTTCCCTGTAGTCTGGAACCAGATGAAAGCTGCTCAGCTTCCTTCGCTCCAGGTTGCCCCACTCAGCACATGAAAGGTCTGGAGAGGAAAAAACCCAAATCAGCTGCTGAGGCTGAGACTCATTAATTCCTGAACAGAGTCGGCGGTTTTTGGGATGACCGGAAAATCAGCAATTTTTTAAACACTTTTTTCATGCAACAGAAAGCGTAGCCATCGTGCTGAAGGGGGAGAAGTGAAGCGGAGATCTACAGCGAAGTGGTTGGCTTCTCAAAACACAGAAGACTGATGACGGAAAAACACACGAGTACATTTTCCACCGCTCTGCTCTAACAGTAGCAGACTCCTCTATCCAGCGCCCGAGCAGCTGCTTCATCTCGTCTGCAGTGTGCTACGTTCATGGTAGGGGGGCCTCTTTTACTGCTGGTAACACGAACAAGACGCATTTCCTGTCACGTCACCAGGAAGTGTTAAGATTTTATCTCGGTACCTGCAAAGGACAAAAACTGTGACTTGCAATTCAAAATGTTTCTTTTTATTTCTTTCAGGTTCAATCTAGATTAAAATTCAAAAATACTTTATTGATCCCAGAGGGAAATTAAGTGTTGCTGTAGCTCATATAATTAATTCTATAAGGAGTTGTTGTAGATGATGATTGCTGTGGGCAGGAAGGATCTCCTGTAGCAGTCTGTATTGCAGCGAAACTGAAGAAGCCTCCGACTGAAGACGCTCTGTATGACTGTCTCATGAAGAGGATGCTCAGGGTTGTCCATCATTTTTTATGATTTTATGAAGAATCCTTCTTTGCATTATCATCTCCAGATGTTCCACAGTCGTCCCCAGAACAGAACCAGAACCTTCTTTATCAGGTTGTTGAGCCTTTTTAAGTCCCTGGCTCTGATGCTGCTACCCCAACAGATGACGGCTGAAGAGATTACACTCTCCTCAACAGACTTGTAGAAGATCTGCTGCATCTTGCTGCAAACCTTGAAGGACCTAAGCTTCCTCCAGAAGTACACACAGAAGTTTATCAGGGGACCAATGCGAATACTTAAACTGACTGGTGCAATGCATGGAAGACTACAGCGTAGCTGAGCTGCTGCCTAGTGGATGGTTCTGATCCGTTCATGGAACGCTGTTTACAGAATGTCAAAGCGCAGGTGTGGCGGAGTTCACATAGCTGTTATATGTGTTCCAAAGGTTCCAAAGATCCAGTAGGTCCACATGGACACAAAACCATAATAATGCTGTGTAAAAGTGGGAGTTCATCATAAATTGACTGAGGAGGATGAAGATGAAAACTAAAATTTGCATTATGCATTTTTTGTCTTTTTGAGACTGTGTCGCACACCTGTGGTGCATTCAAGGAACGTTTGAAATGTACGGTGAGTTCAGCTATGTAGGACATTTAAAACTTATAACAAAAAACACTGAAAATAATACCAAAACGTTCAATGCATAGTAAATGTGCCCTACCTATTTGGGGGAACTTTACTGCCATTATTCAAGGGCACACATTTACGATTTTGAGTGCAAGGTTATGTCTCTTTGCTCTCAAAACTTCTGCTCTCTTTCAAATATTTGGTGTTCTGGCTCAAATCTTTGTTTTCGCGCTCAGATTTCACGATGCGTTCACACCAAAGCGTCAAAAAACACGACGCACGCCAAAGTTGGACGCTTCAACATTCGCAGCTCGACGCGTGTCCAACTCACTTTGTGGATTGTGGATTTTAACATATTTATAAAGGAGGGAAGTTTTTTCTACCTAGTCCATGTTTATACGTTTAATTTTGTCTTCTTTTTCAGATTTCCTGAACTTCTTCCATTTTAACGCACCCAAAGAGAACGACCAACTGATGGACTTCCTCTTGCTTCAGGACGCAACCACTTTTCACCTGGAAGCTTTCTAGGGAAAGGTAAGGCAATTTTATTAGTATAGCAACACTTTCAACAACAAGGTGATTCAAGGTGCTTTACATGATTAAGGGATACAATAAAAATAGCAGTAAAACACAGACAAAAGCATACACAGATGCATCAAACCATTACAAAGCATATAAAGTAAAAACAGCAATAAAGCAACAAGCACACAAAACATATGATACATGAAAGCATGACTCAAAGGCAGCTCTAAACAGATACGCTTTTAGTTGTGATTTAAAAGAACTGTGTTTCAGCAGCTTTGCAGTTTTCTGGAAGAAAGGGATGAGAGTGAGATACATTTTCTACACACACACACACACTGACACCATCAACTTGAAAACTATAACATATTTAGGAGAGTAATTACAGCTTCTCGGTTTGTTGTTTTCAAAGGCGACGGCTCAGCCCCGGCGTCAGGGGGTCAATTAGAGGGGCAATGCCCCCCCGGCCGTACCTCCTTGGGCCCCCCATTGGCTGTCAGAATGGTAATGATTTTTTTTTCCTGCTGATTTTGTTTAAAGGAGTCATAATTTGTTTTGTTTGTCACATTGTATCAATTCATATTTAGCTGACTGAAATCAATAAAATTCAAAATTCAAAAGAAATATTTTAAGATACTCTCGATTTGTGTCATGTGACACGTGCGTGCTGCCGCAAGTGACGTGCCGACGTCTGTTTACGTAGGGAAACGGATATCACGAGAGAGAAAAAAACGAATATCACGACAATAGACAATGGATATGAGGAAATTCTTCCGATCACCGCTACCACAAACTGCATGAGCGACAACTGAGCACGAGAGCCATATTCCCGCAGTGGAGAAGGAGCTGGAGGAGCCAACAGCTGGTGGTGAGCAGCCGCAGCCAACTAGCGGTAGCAACACAGAGGCGCAAGTCCCCCCAGTGGAGCCGGAGCATGCTGATTATAGCGCCAATCACAGCTGCAGCGGGCTCTCCCAAACCCGAGGTCATGGTCACAGTGGTCCTCCGGATGATTTAGGTGAGGACAAGCCCGCTCAAATCATTTTAAAGAAGTTTCCCTCTCGCCTTTTCAAGGGTCAGAAACGCTCATTTGTTGTCCTGTGGTACAACCATAGAGACTGGTTAGAATACAGCGTTAAAGCTGACGCTGCATTTTGTTTTGCTTGTCGAAAGTTTGGGACTGGAGATTCTGTCTTCACGAAAACTGGCTATTGTGACTGGAAACACGCAGCAGAGAGAGGATTGCGCAAGCATGAAGAGTGTAGAGAACGCATGGAAAGTGTGGCAAAGTGGCGAGAGAGAGTGAAGAGGGCTGATTCAGGACAGGAGATTTCTACCCTTGTGAATGAAGGCCAGAAATCTGTACTACGTCAGTGCTATTATCGACATGTTACAATTCCTGGCCATAAACCGATTGCCTCTCAGAGGGAGTGTGGAAGCATTTAACTCTCAAGGTGATGCAAGCTGTGGACTTTTTTTTGTCATTGTTTGAGTATTCTGTGAGAAAAGACCCGGAGCTTGAGAAGATACTGCAAACAATCCCACAAAATTCCAGATATACATCACATGACATACAAAATGAACTTATTAAGATAATGAGTGATATTTTAACTGAAGAAATTGTACATGAAGTCAGTGATTCATGGTTTACCATTAAAGTAGATGGCACCCGAGACCCCACAGGCTGTGAAAACATTTCCATCGTGATCCGCTTTGTAGCAGAAGATTTGGAAGTTAGGGAGCGTTTACTAACTATTGCTACTGCAGATGTGGGAGATGCCAAAACTCTTGCAAACACTATAATCACAGAGCTGCGCAGAGTTGGTTTAAATACTTCAAAATCAACACCCCCCCCCCCCGCCCCCCGTGGTCATCACATGCCCCCCTCACAATATGGTTCTGGAGCCGGCGCTGTGACGGCTATGCTGAGGTTTGGAAGACTGTCTGAGCTTTTAGTTGTTCCACACTCCCAAGTGCAGATGCCCAAAGAGCTTTCTCTTTGGTTGGACAAAAACAAGACTCATACAAAGAATGCCTTGGCCTCAACCGTGACAGTAAAGATGTCAGACATTGAGCCACAGCGCTTCAAACGGGAGCCACTTGTGTCTGTCAAGGCATCTAAGTGTTGCTACAAACACATTCAGCACACAACACCTGAACTTCACACATTGCACTGAAACGCATTCAAAACCGTAATACTGCTGTTTATAGGGACCAATTGGGTTCAACAACAGAGTATTTTAGTTTTACTATTTGAATTGAAAATAATGGGTTTTTTTGTTTGCCAAAATCTATCCTTTATTAGTTTAACCTGTTATCATCATTTCTATTGGTTATTCGCAGGGATGTAAGAAAATATCGATGCACCGATATATCGCGATATTTTATTTCCAGATATTGTATCGATATTCAAAACAAAAATATAGTTTTGTTTTTTAAAAGAATTTGAATGGAACCATTAATGATGACAGTAATTTCTGTATTAAAATTAAAAGTATAACTGGTAGTTTTGTGGTCGTTTTCAACTTCTTTGTTCCAGTGGATCAACTAGATCTAGTAATAAAACTGGATGTGTTAAAGTATGAAACAGGTTGGAGTTTTTAGAACGATGGGACAGTTTTCCTACAGTTAAATTCAGTTTTAAAAATCACAATATATAGTCTTACTCATAGTATCGCGATATATCGTATCGTCTCCCCTGTATCGCGATACATATTGTATCGCCAGATTTTCGCCAATGTACCTCCCTAGTTATTTGTAACAAGAAGGATGTAAAATTAGACAGTTGGGAGTTCCTTTAAAGGCAGCGATCTCACTCTGAACTTTTCATTAAACTTGAGAGCTCTGTCATGACGTCAATCTTTAATACCTCTTTACATGCTGTTAAAGCAGACCAGAAAAATCTTAAGTCTTAGTGATATTATTAAAACAATAGTGAGCAATTCAATGAGTTTCTAATAATGGCATTCCCAGATGTCCTGATGCATTCCTGAGCCTTTTGCAAACGTAGTGTAGCTTCATCATGTTGGTGCAGGAATAACAGGCCTGCTTAAGAACTGTTTCGCATATTTTTAGGTGTAATTTATGTTTTTGCAAGCCGACGTGCTTCAAACAATCATTTTACAGAGTCTTTGAACTCCGTGTTGGGCTGATTTTTTTTTTTTCCACAAACATTAAAGCTTGTGGCTATGCTGGTACCTTCATTCAACACAAAGACCTAAATATACTCAGCCAATGTTTACACAAGCTTTATCTGCAGAAGTAACTTCTACAACTGATTACAGAGCAGTTGGAAGTCTCCCTTTGTAGGCTGGGCGGTTTAGCAACTTTGAGATATGAATGCTGACAGATGACTAAACTGATGTAAATAAAAAACAAAAACATGTACAATGCCATGAAAAGAATTTTACGCCTTAAAGATTCCTGCTTTTATTTCTTTCTCTCATGTTCCAAGTCAAATTAATTTTATAATTAGACAGACATAACCTGAGTAAATGCAAAAGCAGTTCTTAAATCTAGATTTAAGAACCTCAAACCAACCTGAAAAAGTTCTTAAATCATGACTTAACTGAGATTAACCACATTGGTTTTGATTTAGATTCGGTGACCACACCCTGACCTGATTACTACTAGACCTGCAGAACAAAGAAATCCCTGAAAAGTCTGGAAAAGGGTGACAGAGAACCTCAGTGAGAACAATTATCCACAGATGGGGAAACATGGAACAGTGGGGAACCTTCTCTGGAGAGGCCGGCTGACCAAAATTACTCCAAGAGCTCATCGACGACTCTTCAACATTAAGCAGCAGTGTCCTTGGGTTATGCAGCAGGACATCGGTAAGCCCACATTTGTACGGTTGAAGAAAACCCCCTAACGAAATAAAGGTTCTGGAGTGGCCTAGTCAAAGCCTGCACTTAAATCCAATTGATTTGGTGTGGTATGAACCTTACATAGGCGTTCTTTTTAGAAAACCAGTTAAAGCAATTTTGCAAAGGGCCAGAATTCCTCCACAGACGCATAAAAGACTCATTTCCAGCTTTTCTTAAAGCTTGATGGCAGTTATTGACAGAAAAGACCTTTCCATCCATCCATCCATCCAGAGGCCCACATTTTCCTCACTCCATCCATCCATCCATCCATCCATCCATCCATCCATCCATCCATCCAGAGGCCCACATTTTCCTCACTCCATCCATCCATCCATCCATCCGTCCGTCCGTCCATCCATCCATCCATCCATCCAGAGGCCCACATTTTCCTCCCTCCATCCATCCATCCATCCATCCATCCATCCATCCATCCATCCATCCATCCATCCATCCATCCATCCATCCATCCAGAGGCCCACATTTTCCTCACTCCATCCATCCATCCATCCATCCATCCATCCATCCATCCATCCATCCATCCATTCATCCATCCATCCATCCATCCATCCATCCATCCATCCATCCATCCAGAGGCCCACATTTTCCTCACTCCAGCCACCCAAGGCATTCCCAGGCCAGCAGAGAAACCCTCCAGGTTTTCCTGGGTTTCCTCCCAGTGGGACATGGCCAAGGCAACTTTATTTGCAAACTAAGAAAACGGATATTACAGTGACAAAATGAAGAAAGGTAGCTAAAAACTGCAATCCAGGCTAGAATTATTGATCAAAGGCAGCTCTAAACAGATTAGTTTTTAACCTTGATTTAAAAGAACTCAGTGTTTCAGCAGCTTTGCAGTTTTCTGGAAGTTTGTTCCAGATTAGAGGAGCATAGAAACTAAAAGCTGCTTCTCCATGTTTGGTTCTGATTCTAGGGATGTTGAGTCGACTGGAATTAGAGGACCTGAGTGGTCTGGGGGGAGGGGGGGGGGGTAGTAATAATAATAATGGCTTGCATTTATATAGCGCTTTTCAAGACTCTCAAAGCGCTTTACAACTCCATTATTCATTCATTCTCACACTGGTGGAAGCAAGCTATGATTATAGCCACAGCTGCCCTAGGGCAGACTGACAGAAGCGAGGCTGCCATATCGCGCCATCGGCCCCTCTGGCCAACACCAGTAGGCAAGGTAGGTGAAGTGTCTTGCCCAAGGACACAACGACATGTAGCAGGTGGAAGCTGGAATCGAACCCACAATTTCTGGGTTGCAGGCTGACAACTCTCCTAATGAGCTACAGCCGCCCTGTAAGTAAGGTGCTAAGCCATTCAATGATTTACAAACTAGTAAAAGTATTTGGGGTGATGTGCTCTACTTTCCTGGTTCTAGTGAGGAACACGAGCAGCAGCGTTCTGAATCAGCTGCAGCTGTCTGATTGACTTTTTAGGCAGACCTGTGAAGACGCTGTTGCAGTAATCAATCCGACTAAAAATAAACGCATGGATGTTCTCACATGTTCTCCCTCAACTGGCTCTACTCGATCTACTCTGAGCCCCTCCTGGATGACCGAGCTTCTCCTCCTATCTCTAAGGGAGAGCCCAGACACCCTGAGGAGGAAACTAATTTCAGCTGCTTGTATCCGGGATCTTGTTCTTTCGGTCACTATCCAGAGCTCGTGACCATAGATGAGGGAAGGAATGTCGATCAACTGGTAAATCAAAAGCTTCTCCTTCCAGCTCAGCTCTCTCTTCACCACGACAGACCGGTAGAGCGCCTCCATCGCTCCAGATGCAGCTCCCATCCATCTATCTATCTCCCGCCCCATTTTCCCCTCATTCGTGAACAAGACTCTGAGATGCTTTATGCAGGAACTCGTCCCTGAACTGGAAAAGACACTCTACCCTTTTCCGGCTCAAGACCACGGTCTCGGGCCTGGAGGTGCTGATTCTCATCCCGGTCGCTTCACACCCGGTTTTTAAACACTCCAGCGAAAGCTGGAGATCACGTTCTGATGAAGCCAACAGGACCACATCATCTGCAAAAAGCAGAGACCCAAACCTGAGCCACCAAAGCACATCAACACCTCGGCTACACCTAGAAATCCTGTCCATGAAGGTTATGAACAAGATCAGTGAAAAAGGGCAACCTTGGCGACAAGGGAGTCGTTTTGTTTTTAAAATTGCAGGGGACAATAACCATAAACTTGGGTGTGGTTTGAAAATAGGCTAAAAATGGGCCAGAAATCCTACAATACATGCCCACCTTGCCCCCTGGGGGATGCTCACAGGCCTGATGTACTCTTATGCAGCCATGTTTCTTTCTGGAGTGGAATACCAGTCGGGTTGGATACTGACTACAGGGAAATTTTACTGGGAGCGTTAGATCTGCGCTGGTCATCAGGTTTATAAAACCGGCTATCGTAAATATTGTCTCCCTGGTGACCCGGGCCAAAATGAGTCCAACTCTCACCAGGAGTGAGCCCGACGATTTATTACCTAATGAATAAAATCTTAATTTAAGTGTGCCAAAAAAGGCAAATAAGTGGAAAACTGATTCACTAACTATAACTATTTTTATCCCCAAATCAGCAGGCAGAGCGCTCCGTTCTGCCCCCCACCTCCACTGTCAACCAGGTTTAGGACGAAAACGAAGAAGTGCTGGAGACTGATTATAAAACGCTCGGCCCTCTTCGTAGGTTATGTCAGAGTTCCTGTCTGAAAAGGTCAAGATCAATCTCACTTTCTCTCAGCATGAGACCCAAACTGTATGAACTGTGACAGAATCATCGGTAATAACCGCCCTGAACAACGATCTCCATGTGGTAAATTACAGAAGACAGTCCTGAGGTTTTTATAACTCGGGGCAAAAAATTAACATTAATGAGAGGTAATTGAACTGAGCCTGCAGAAGAAAGAAGCTGTTGGGTTCTGGTCAGAAACTGTAACAGGGGCGTGAAACGTTCTCCTCAAAAATCCCAAATAGAGCCAAACTGTAATGAGAAATTGATGAAGTTGTAAAACTGTTGGCTTATGTTTCCTCTTTAAACGTTTTGGTTATCGCACAAGACGTTTTTCTGCTCTCACAGATGTTTCTTTACACGATTCCAAAAAACCCAGCAGCGTTTCAATTAGAGCTTCACTATGACTCCCTCACCACCGGCCTCTCCTCTGCTGAGAGATTAAATATATGGAAGAAACAGAAGATGATTTATAGAGAGGTCCCATGATGGCCTGGGAACCTGTCCAGGGTCCACCATGGCCCTCAACCCTGGGACAAAGACGGGGAACAATCTCCCAACGACCTCGCTAGAAAGAAAGCAAGCAGTCAAGCAAGTGTTTAGCTGTTAAATAGAAGTGGTCCGAGGATGGAGACCTGAGGAACCCCCAAGTTGCCCCAATCAGCCAAAGATCTGAACCCATCTAGGACACTTTTCCAGTAGGTTACAATCAACCGTAGGAAAAGGCAACTTTACTTGTATAGCCCACTTTCAAGAAAAAGGCAATTCAAGGTGCATTACTTCATTACATCAAAGCAGAAATAAAAGCATAAAACATATGACACATTAAAACAACTAATACAGAGCTGCAGTGTTTGCCCTAAAGTAGTGGTCCGCAAACCTCCAAATTGCACCCAGATGCCACTGTGCTGACCACTGGGGCACCTAAGAAATAAGATAAGAGAATGTGTTTAAACTTATGTTGATATTTTTCTGGTTGAGGCGTTGTTGTTTGGACAATTCTTCCCTCTGGTTCTGGATGCTGTGGAGCTGGAAGGATTTTTGCAGTTATCCTGCAGCTGCAGTGTAGGTTAGCTATGTTAGCTTGTTTGTTAGCAGAGGAGGCTTACCTAATGGGAAGTGATCACTGCAGATTGTTTCATTTTTTAATCATCAGCTCGTTCCAATCGCTTCTACTGATAGCTTGCAACCAAAGCCGTCTTTTGTTTGCCTTGAAACGGGCGAGTCGACGGAATGCACATTTTGTTGTTTTTTATCAAAGTGACCAACAACACAAGACATAATGGCGTCTCTTTCTGCAGAAGACACACGCAGCAGAGCAGAGCAGAGCAGCGAGGCACGTAGACCGATAATCTCTAAGAGACATTCCCATGAAACCACCGATGGAGTTTGGGTCTGCCATGCTGTTTACGTGACGAGCGAGCGCTGAAAGCAGCGCCGGTTGAATTGTGGAATGAACAGGGCGGGTCATTCTGTGCATGCGTCAATTGCGTTTAAAAAAATTAATTGCGTTAATTCTAGAAATGAATAGACCCGTGTTAATTTTGACAGCCCTACCAGCAGCTAATTGGGTCATCCAGGACATGTTACTGTGGAATAAAACCTCTGCTGCCTGGATGTTGAGCTGTTATACAGCAACGGTCTTCAACCAGAGGCTTCTTCAGATTTGTTGCAAGACTTGGCTGCTACTGGAAATCCTTCCTGCCCACATCATCACCATCCACAACGACTCTTTGATTACACTAGTATGATATGAGTTTAATTTCCATTTGCGATAAATAAAGTTTTTTGGAACTGAACTGTTGATCATGGCCACTTTACCAAACGTTGGAGGGAAAACAGAGATATGACTCCAGTAATTTTCAGCCTGTTCCCATACTTTATAATGCGTTCAGCATTCTGACATCGCTTCCACATGAAGAGCTACTTTAAGCGATTCATTTAGGGTTCTTTGTTTTGAGGGAAATGGATAAAACCTCACTTTTATTAATTACTTCTTTTATTCTTGCTCTTTTTCTTATTACACATCACCTGCAGGTCTGCAGACTCTGATGCTGCAGCTGCTGGGCATCAAGAGATGCTTTAAATATTTACTATTTAAGACAAACCTTTACAAGAGTCGAGTTTAACTGCAGAAGCGTGGAGGTCAAATAAAACATGGTTCAAGCAAACATTGACGGGCTGTAGGGTTGTAATTCCTGCAAACAAAAACAGAGAGCGAACAGGAGGATGGAGAGTTACATGCATTAATTCACCAGAGTCAGCAGAGATTACATGACCTCAGGCTGCACATGCTCAGTCCAGAACAAACATCCGCAACTGCAGTTTATTCACCCGATTAGGCAGGAGTCACCGAAATTAAACGTCGAAATGGAAACACACATCAGCAGAGGCAGAAGAAACCTTTTCAGACAGGTTTGTGTTCTGAAGATCGGGGACAGGAAGAGGTGGAAGAAGCAAAAGAGCACCAGTGACGGAGGTCAAAGGTGATCAGAGACACGAATGAGGCAGAGCATCAGCAGGAAGACGAGGCCCGGCGCCATTCGGCTGTCTGGGCCCCCCAAAACAGATCACAACGGCCATGTAAATTAAACTGCAACCATGCTATTACCTCAACAGTTTTAGCAAGGCAAGTGCAACCAGGCGCTGCCACCACAAGCGCTTCCCAAGCACTTTGTATCATTGTTAAAGTTGGTAATAAAGTCGGATGCTCCACTATGGCAGAGCGTGGTCGCGTTTGGAGCTAGCTTAGCGCCACCAACGGCTAGCATGCAGTATGTGACGTGTGTAGGAAGACTGTGACCATGAACCTCGTTAAACATCTAAAACGTTAATCATTAAACAGAATATGGGAGCGTCATGATGAGGCAATCAGGAGGGAGATGCTGCTGGGGCGAAATCAAGGGGTTAAACTCCGCTGGCCAAATGTGAAGCCAACGCGGAAGTGACAAAAATCGCAGTTCCCGCCTTATCCACTAGGGGCTGGCTCCAGAAAGGACCATGTTCCCATTGACTCCCATGTTAAAAACGCCAACTTCACAGCCAAAATAAACATGTTTACAGCCTGGTTCGAAAAAAACGTTCTAGGTTTAATAGGTCAAGTTTATCGTCATGACAACTCTGAGGGTGTACATTTTTTAATAACCCATCCTTTTAGATGTAATTTAGGATTGAAATGATGAATAATAGGCATGTCCTTTTGATTGACAGGTCTCAGATGAGCCGTCAGCGCTAGCGTTGCGTTTATTTGTGTCGGATAATCATAGGGGTGCGCCATCTTGGGTGCCTCACAATTTCAATTCGATCTTAATACGATTATTTTTGTTGCATGTTTTTATCGCATTCAGGGTCTTTTTCTTCATTCCTTCCATGGCTACTTTCTACTCTTAAATCCATCCAGTTTCTATTAATTGAAGTATCCAAACCAATTGATGTCCTGTCTTTTGTTCATATCAAACCACAAATCAAAGCAATACATGTCCAAAATATGTTTCATAATAATATCAAGGTCATATTTTCAATGAAACCTAAAGGAAATGTATGTTGGCAATTTAAATATAATATAAATTTCTAATATTCTGTTTACTTAAAGAAAACTTTAGATTTTAACATATTTAAAGTGTTCCTGCTCTATGTGGTTAAAAAGAAAAAATACCCTTCAGATCAGCTCTTACTAGTCAACCATTACATAAATGACTTTAAAATCTAAATAAAGATTATTAACCTTCTTTATTAGAAAATAAACCTGTAACAATAATAGCTCCCTTTTTAAGTCATACAGCACAAAAGTTATACAAAAATCTGATATTATATTCTGAGAAAATAAGTATTATTTTCTATTCAAAGTATTAAAAACTAAAAAGTATGGGATCAGAACAGCACCACCTTGAAATGAAACTGAAAATAAATATTGGCACTGAAAAATATTATTGTAACTGAAAATATTAATTTTGAATCGGAAATAAATCTAGGGAAAATTTTTGTATTGAAAGTGAAATTTTTTTTTACAATGCCAATCCTTTTTTCAATGCCATAATTTTTTTCAGCTTCATTCAGGTGATACTGTTTTGACGCTTGTGTGTGCACGCGCATGAGGGGCGGGGCTTCAGCCCCCCATATGTTTGCATGAACGAGGCAGGAGGGAAACTCCGACTGTCCGAGTGGGATCAACATTTTCTTTGCTTATTATGTGGTTTGTGGAAGGTGATAATCTGCAGTTGGGGACCCGATTTATGACAGTCTTTCTGTAGTATTTTGAATCAAACATGTTTGATATTATTAAGTCCTAGTGTAGTCGTTGTGACGTAAATCAATCAACAACCAATAAAGCTGTTCTCACACAAGCGGAAGCACAAAGCTACAGATCCCGGCAGGGGTCAGGTGCAGAAATAATTTTTGAGGGGTAAGAATCTGTACCCTCGGTTTATTAAACCATGCGCATGGAGTCGTAATCTGTTCCCTCCGTTTATTCAACTATGTGACCGTGTGGGGGTCCTGTCCGCTTCACAGTGTACCCTGACTGTTTGCATTGTACTTTACTGCTATGGAACAATGGTTAATAAGCAGGGTTACATTTCTGATGATGGTGGGTTCGTGTCCCGTTTATGATGTTGTCTTGCACCTTGCCACATATCAATTTATTTTTTATTTCTGCGGGAAAGTAGGCTATAAACATAGGTGTCATATTTATAAATAACAGTTTTGTAGCCACCTATGGAGCCTGGCAGGGTCTATACACAACAAATACAATATTTGTGTCCATGGCTGAGAAATGGGCCATAAATTACAAAGTGTATGCCAACCTTGCCCCCTGGAATACAGGCACACACCAGCTCTATCTGTGCATCTGCATGGAGCCAGTGGTGCAGCATGAACACCTTGCATTAAAAGGATACAAATTAACCAGTTACTTGATGATACAGTACCCACTTTGAATGCAAGTCTTTATTTGACATAACATTAATCTTGGCAAAGAATGCTTCAACATTCGCACATAAAGAAACTGTATAATGCTGAGCATAATGGGAGGAATTTTGCGGGAAGCTAAAATAGCCTATGTGTTGTCTTAAATAGTGTCCCAACCAGATTCAGTGTTTATAAAATCTTTAGTCTGAGACTAAAAAACTGTTTACCCAAGTCTTTAGATGTGAGCTGATAATCTTTAAGAGTCTTTTCTAAATCGTTTCAAAGTCTCTAGGTGTACAGAAAGCATAATGTGGTTTGTGGAATAATAATAATTAAAAGATAAGATATAAACGGTTTCTTCTCAGTTTGCCATGGTAGTTGGCGCGCATTAGCGCCACCTTCTGGTTTAGAGTGTGTGTCACAATTACGTTTTGCAATCTAATAAAAAAAACGAGTTGTCAGTGTTGTTAGCTTTGCTTACACCAGTCTTATTTGATTTGTTAACGTTATTAACATGTATTGTAAATATGTATTGTGGAGCTGAAATAAATAGTTATTTAATTTGGTATAGCCTATATAGTGTGTATTTACATCCCTTCATACCACACTGTCTGTAATGAGGAGAGCCTCCAACAAAGACAGGCTACACAAGCATAAAACTTTATCACAAAGACTCCTAGTCTACTGGTCAGTAGAAGAAACTGAGAAGAAACCGTTTGTCTTTTTTTCTTCCACAAAACACATTATTAGCAAAGTAAATGTCCTGTTGTTTCTCGCGTCTCACCTCGGACAGTCGTTGTTTCCCTCCTGCCTCGTTCATGCAAACATATGGGGGGCTGAAGCCCCGCCCCTCATGCGCTGGCACACACAAGCGTCAAAACAGTATCACCTGAATAAAGCTGAAAAAAAAGAGTGGCATTGTAAAAAAAAAAAGTTTCATAGAAAAAAAAAATCACTTTCAATTTTCACTAGATTTATTTCAGATTCAAAATTTATATTTTCAGTTATATTTTTCAATGCCAATATTTATTTTCAGTTTCATTTCAAGGTGGTACTGTTCTGATCCCATAAAAAGCAGCATTCTCCCAAAGACACTTAAAGTTTATACTCCAGTCTTTGTTTTTTTCTGCTGTCTATTTAATACAGAACTGTAACTTTGCAGAGTTTTCATATTTTTTGTGTCAGTTTAACCAATGGGATGTTTGCCACCTGTCATACACAGAAACTAATCTACCAGCTATGAGTACGCTGCTCTGCGCTACACATTATGGGATGGAATGAAGGACATATTTTCCTTCCTGCTGGTCATAGACGCGCTTCCAAAGCCTTCCGAACTTTTCAGTATGCCGTCAGCTCCCGGTTAGCGAGATGCATGGAGTATGGTGTCCAGGCCTGAGATGATGCTCTCATGGGAATCTTTTTTTTTAAATTCTTATTATTTCATGCGTAAAGTAGAAAATGTCTGTGCATTTGCACCAAGTGGTCAGAGGTGTGAATACTAATCTGTCAAAATGACCGACCTTTCCGTTACCATTCTAAAAAACCGGTCTAAAACGGAAAATATTCGGTTAACCTGACCTCTGACCGTAAAGCAGGGCGATATGGAATAAAAAACAAAACATTTTTCATGCCAAATTTGATTTTCAGTAGTTTTTTTTCTCCCTTTCTATTCATAAAAAATTACAAATTTTAGTTTTTTTACTTTGTCAAAGAGAAAAACGATGAGTCACAGCCCTGTCTGGCCTCCATACACTAAATAGGTACAGAGGATACCTTTATCAATTCTTAATAATGACTTCCATCATCTAGAATGCCTGTCTGCTGAAGGAGGAGCAGCTGCTCTCTGTCTCTCTCCAGATCCGTTCACTTATTTTCTTTTCTGTTTGCTTTTCTTGTTTTCTTTCTTAACCTTTTCTTAGTTACTTTATTTTCCCAGCCCCTGGAGTTACTGTATTGGACCAGATCTCTTCTTGGATTACTTTTCTATGGACTTATCAACATGGCTTTTTGCTCAGCTGAGGATTTTGAAAAACTGCTCCACAGAATTGAGGGCATTGAAACGAAGCTACGTCGTCTGGAAATTAATTTTGATCTCCACGCTGATTATGGACAAAATGAAACAACTTTACCTTTACCTTTGAATACAAACAGCCCTGCGTTACATATTTCTAACCGTGTCACAGAGACTCCCTACAGGCGTCTGAGCGGCAGAACTCCGCACTACAATGAAAACTGGCCAGCTTTAAAACGCATGAAATCAACCCCAGCCTGATCTCCGAGGAAGAAAAAACAAAAGAAACTCCGACACAGAGAAAGCTCTGAACCCAGACCTGCCGCTTCTGCTAACAGTAAACAAAACAGGTTTCAGCCAAAAACAAGAGATATTTCTCCACCTGGAATCCCGCTGAAAAACAGATTCGCAGCCTTGAGTTCCCTGAAAGATGACGCATCCCCCGGGACCAGTCAAAGCCACCAGGAGAAACCCAGCCGCATCAAACGGACACATAAAGTAAGAGCGCCCCCAGCAAAGACTGTTATCATACAAGACGGATCAATTAATGGAATTGAGGCTTTTTGTAGCAAGAATACCAAAGTTTATAGCTGCTACAAAAATACAGTGAGAGAAATATCAGAAAAAATCCCTAAAATCTTGGACCAACATCCTGCTTTGGAAAAGCTCGTCATTCACGCTGGATCAGCAGATATCGCGATGAGACAATCAGAGATTCTGAAGAGAGACTTTTCTGATCTCCTACAGAGACTTGATGGACTTAACGTAAACATCCTCATCAGCGGACCAGTCCCTGAAGGGAATGATGAAAGATTTAGCAGACTCCGCATGCTCCATAAATGGTTGAAGAAACAATCAGCTGAGAAGTCGTTTACATTTATTAATAATTTCAAAGTATTTGGAAGTGCGAATCATCTGTTCAAAGAAGGGATGCGCTATTTGAACAGGTCCGGAGTAAGGCTGTTAGCAGCAAACATTTTTTCTTATCAACATCAGAAAGCAAAACACTTGCTCCCAAAAGCTGACCTTGAGGCGCCCATGGATATCAGAGAACAAAAACAGCAAGTCTGGATGACACCACAGGACCGAACAGATAAACAACCATCAGAGATTAAGTCTTCATCTTCCTGTGACTCAGCCACATCAAATGAGTCTCCATTTAGAAACTTTACAGACAGACTGAACGAGCAAATCAAACTTGGGACACAATTAACACCTAAACTTAGACTACACCAAACGCCTGGGACTAGTGTCCATAAGCCTGGGAGCTTCCCCCCACTGATTATTACAGATATTTGATATTTGAGGGAACCGGGCAATAAATCTACCCCTACCGTCTCCCAGAATTCACCCGGCACCCCTGAGGCTATATCAGTGATTATCAGCAGCAGGAAACATAAACCGTTCACCACACGCTCTCATATTAAACAAAATCTCAAATTGATAACCTGTCAGAAGGTTCAGCTGCCCATCATCACAATACTTAAGTTAGCTTTATTAAACATTAGATCTCTATCCGGGAAGTCTTTTCTTATCAATGACTTCATCACTGAGCATAATTTACACGCCCTTTTTTTATCAGAAACTTGGCTAGATGAAAATAACGAAACAACTTCATTAATAGAATCTAGTCCTCCAAATTATAATTTCTTAAGCGAGAACAGAAAACACAAACGAGGCGGAGGTGTAGCCACCATCTTTCACAACTCAATGAACTTTAAAAAGGTAACCCTGGGCACGTTTGATTCTTTTGAATACCTAGCCACCCAGATAAATGAGCCTAACAAAGCGTTATTTCAAAGTTTATATAAACCACCAAAACTTAACTCTAACTTCTTTAATGATTTCAATGACCTTCTTTCTGTAATATGTATCGACTATGACCAACTAATCATCGTGGGGGACTTTAACATCCATACCGACAACCCCCAAGATAGACAAGCAAAAACGTTAGATGATACTCTCCACAACTTCGGACTGATCCAGCATGTCAAACAACCAACACACAATAGAGGACACACTCTGGACTTAATTATCAGCAAAGGTTTAAATATTTCTGACATCTCTGTAATTAATATTGCGTTATCTGACCATTTCTGTGTTTTCTTCGAAAGTACCATCTCTGCTAAATTACCCAGCCACAGTAAGACCACTATAAAAAAGCGTTTTCTAGGGGACAGTTCAGTAGAAACCTTTAAACGTATTTATCCTTCCACCACATCCCCCTCATCTCCCAACTCAAACTCAGTAAATAAGTTGGTAGATAATTTCCTTGCGAAAATCTCAGACATCATGGATTCCATTGCTCCACCTAAAGTGAAAGTAGTCTCAGGTAGAAAGAAGTCTCCGTGGACACGTAATCCACTGGTACGTAGTGAAAAAAGAGAGTGTTGACGAGCCGAGAGAAAATGGCGGAAAACTCGACTCCAGGTTCACTGTGAGATCTACAAAGAGAGACTGAATAGATATCAGCTAACTATAAAAGATGCTAGGGAATCGTTCTTTTCTGAAATCATCAACAGAAACATTAATAATGCACGGACCCTATTTGCAACAGTGGAAAGACTAACTAATCCTTTAGTGACAGTAGCCCCTGAACTAAACTCTACCAGGGCCTGCAATGAATTTGCCAGCTTTTTCACTGAAAAGATTCTAACAATTAGACGGTCAATCTGTACCTCAATATCAAACCCACAACCAGTGCCATCCCCAATCAACAACAATGTAGAGAAAATGTCTGAATTCCACGAATTAAACCAGAACAGCCTTGAAAAAATCATTAACCAATTAAGCTCCTCCTCCTGCTGTCTTGATATCCTACCCACAGCTTTTCTAAAGAAGGTTCTTCCTGTTATTGGGTCTGATCTTGTTCAAATAGTAAACTCATCACTGCTATCAGGTGTCTTCCCTCAGGCTTTAAAAACAGCAGTTATTAAACCACTGCTAAAGAAGAAAAATCTGGACAACACGTTAATGCAGAACTACAGGCCAATCTCTAATCTCCCATTCATCAGTAAGATTATTGAAAAAGCTGTTTCAGCAGTTAAATGGCTTCATAACAATGACAAACCGTTTTGATGCTTTTCAGTCTGGTTTCCGCGCTCACCACAGCACCGAGACTGTCCTCGTCAAAGTATTTAATGACATCCGCATTAATACAGACTGTGGAAGAACCACAGTGCTGGTTCTGTTGGACCTCAGTGCAGCATTTGACACTGTTGATCATGATATTTTATTGGAACGACTGGAGAGCTGGGTTGGACTCTCTGGTACAGTACTTGGCTGGTTCGAGTCTTACCTAAAGAACAGGGACTTCTATGTTTCAATAGGAAACTTTTCATCAGAACGAACAGAAATCACATGTGGGGTGCCCCAGGGCTCCATCCTGGGGCCCCTCTTATTTAATATCTACATGCTCCCACTAGGCAAGATTATAGCGACCAATAACATTAGCTACCATAACTACGCAGATGAAACTCAGCTTTACATTATGATGTCACCAGGTGACTCTGAACCCATTCAAAGCCTAAATCAATGCATTGACCAAATAAATGGATGGATGTGCCATAACTTTCTCCAGCTGAATAGAAACAAAACTGAAGTGATTATTTTTGGACCCAAGGAGGAACGATCAAGAGTCAGACCACAGCTTCAATTAATACAGCTAGAAACTACTGATCAGGTTCGTAACCTAGGTGTAGTAATGGACTCAGACCTGAAACTCCAGGGTCACATAAAGGCAATAACAAGGTCAGCGTTCTATCACCTGAAGAACATCTCTAGGATTAAAGGACTGATTTTGCAACACGACCTAGAAAAACTCATCCATGCGTTTATCTTTAGTCGGATTGATTACTGCAACAGCATCTTCACAGGTCTGCCTAAAAAGTCAATCAGACAGCTCCAGCTGATCCAGAACGCTGCCGCTCGCGTCCTCACTAGAACCAGGAAAGTAGAGCACATCACCCCAGTTCTAAAGTCCTTACACTCCCCGTAGCTCAGAGAATAGACTTTAAAATACTTTTACTAGTTTATAAATCATTACATGGCTTAGCACCAAAATATGTTGAAGACCTGTTGTCATGGTACCAACCACCAAGACCACTCAGGTCCTCCAACTCTAGCCTACTAAACATCCCTAGACTCAGAACTAAACATGGAGAAGCAGCTTTCACTTTCTATGCTCCCCTTATCTGGAACAGACTTCCTGACGAGTGTAGAGCTGCTGAAACTCTGAACTGCTTTAAATCGAGACTAAAAACCATCTGTTTAGAATTGCCTTTTAGTAAATGCTTGATGTTATATGTATGAAATGAGTTCATGCTCTCTTGCTTTTTTTTTTTTCTCTTGCTTTATTGTGTATCATGTGTAATGTGTGTTTCTTTTATGTGTTTCTTTTAAATCACCAAATCATGTAAAGCACCTTGAATTACCCTGCTGTTGAAAGTGTGCTATACAAATAAAATTGCCTTGCCTTGCCTTGCCTAGAGGGGGAATTTCTCCCCTCTGGACGGAGGTTTTTAGTTCCAAGATGTAGGACGAAGCATTACAAAAACAGCTTTGTCCCGTCCGCCATCACTGAGCTCAATAAGACTTTTATTTGATTGATCCTAATCTTGTTTCTATTGTTTTTAACAGTTGTCTAATTATTATTAATACATGTTTGTCAGGTTTATTGGGTGTGTGTGTGTGTTTTTTTGTGAAAGGATGCCAAATGCTGTCATTTCTCTGTAAAGCAAATGTACCTATGTGTTTAAATAAAGCAAACCGTGTAACCTTGACAGGTAGCCAGAAGCTTCTGCTGGAGGACCAGATCTTCTCTGTAGAGCATTGTTAGATCTGGATCCTCAGCTGAAACTGCATTCTACCCTTCAGAAACTACTGTTTTCCAAAAAAACAGCAGTCTGTTGAACGTGGTTGGTACTGACAACTGCAGATCTACGGGACAGGAAGCTCAGAGTCAAGGGCGTAACCATCATCTCAGAAGTGAGGGTTGACCATTTTTTTTTCAGTGGCCTATTGTGTGATTTATCCTCCTCTCACATTCAGTAATGCTTTTCCTCAGTGGTTAAAAAGCCATTTAATCACTGTTACATGAGTGTGCTGGTTTAGTTATCCCCACGACCCCACGAGTGGCATAGACAATGGATGGATCGATGACTTACCCATTAGTGTTCCAATGGTCGCATTCGGGGCTAGTCCTGTTGCTGGTTGAAATCCACTGAAATTCTGACTTCTAACTTCTATGAACTTATACATATTTTATATCATTAGAAAGCTAAGAGTCTTGGGATTTCAATTATGGATGCCAATCAATGATACAGTCATAATTGTAGGAACGAGTGCTTTTGCCAACACACACACACCCCTACCAGCATTCTACCAGCATTTAAACGCCTCATGCATGCACAAATCTGGAGACGTGAAATCAGTCTCAAAACACCTCGTACAGTTGTAACCTTGATCTGTCCGTAAACGTGGTTTTGTCTGTGTGCATCAGGCGATTGGTGCGTAGTATTTAACGATTTGTATGCGTAGGAGTCGTTTTGAATTCGTATTTAGTTTTAAGTTAGTGTAATTTAAAATGGTGCGTGTGTAAATGTATTTTCTACTTACTTTCTTGATATTTATGTGTACATTTGAACACACAACAACAAGTGCACAAAATGTTTTTACGGGTTACAAATCATGTTTTATACATACAACTACCCAAAGCAACACACAAACAGGCTGACACAAGCTACAAATCAAGTATTACACACACTATTTTCTCTCCATATCCAAAGCTTTTTGCCTTTTGCTGGTTGTGGCTGGCTTGTTACACATGTTGGGCTGCACTGCTCTCTCCAGCACTTGATGATGACCCACTGGCTGCGTTAGCTTACGGTGCGGAAAAATCAGTTAACGGTTAAGGCGGCTGTAAAGGCTGAAAAAAAGTGCGGGGGACGCAGGGGCACCGACACGGGAAGTGTGGGGGACATGTCCCACGCGTGCCCCGCGGTTGTTACGCCCATGCTCAGAGTACGACACCGAACATCTAAACTGATGGAAGGAAAAACTTCCTCTGATCCCAGAACAACCAGAGACACAAAGGAGCATCATGTTTTTCTTCCTCTGATGTGGGTTTGTATGAACAAACCGTTATGTTGACATAATTATGGAAAAAATGTTCCTCCGTGGTCGTCAGTGTTTGTATAAACGGCTCCTCAGTGGAGAGTCACTGGAGCCCGTCCGACGGTAACCAGGACTACGTCTCGTTGCTTTGAGGAGCGACGGCCACGGATATGTCGCTGCATGTCCCCGTGGAGCTTCAGACTTTTCCAGGAAATCCTTTGCTGTTTCCAGACGTTTTCCATCCAGTCTGACTGAGCTTCGGCAAAAATCTCACTCGTGCAAAAAGACCTGCAGCTAAGCTCCAAGGCCAAAGGCTTAAGGTGTCTGATCCCCAAAGCTCTACCCATTGTCGGGGTATCATGGTGGACACGGCTCTTCAAGACCTGTGTAGGGGCACACCTGACCAGCGTTCCTATTTTTTACCAAAGGGGACCAAAGAGTGTGCTCCAACTTCTCCGTCTCCTTTGGAAAGTTTACTCTAAAGCCTAGTTTATGCTTCTCCGTCTGCGGAGGTGCAGAGACACTCTCCGTCACTCACGCAAGGACGAGTGGAGTAGAACCCAATTTTTAACTATCCGTTGAACGCAACAGAGAGGGCGCGTCATTGATTGGTTAGCCCAACATCAGCCCCAGATCATTTAACCAGAATGGTGCTCTATAGTCGATGTAATTAGTAGTCAATGCAGCTTTTGGGGACTAGATGCTTTTATATTGCAAGACCAGTTTATCTAATATATCTCTTTTGGTGATTGTGAACACCAGGATGTGTAGAGAACAACAGCTGAGATGAGGGTCGGCTCCTCTCAGTCTGAGGCCATGGTGACCGGGTGGACTGCTTCCTCCAGGTGGTGGTCAGCCTCTTCCTCACCTGGAGGACTTCCAGTGTCTTGGAGTCTTGTTCCTGACTGATGCTAGGATGGAGCAGGACACTCGGTAGTGGGCTGGGTCCTTGTCTGGACTTCCTTGGTAAAGAAAGGGCTGAACCAGAAAACAAAGCTCAGAATTTATCTGAATTTGTCTGTTTGGATTCTGACCGTCAACTATGTTGATGAAATCCGTATCATGACAGAAATGCAGCAGCCGAAATCCGGCATGGATACAAGATGAGATCTCCATCGTCTGGGGGAAAATCGGAGTGAACACTCTTCCTCTGCTCTGGAAGGAGTTTTGGGCTTCTAATCAAGATCCCCCTTTGATAGTTTGATTGTTCAGCCTCATCCAACTGCTAGAAGAACCTAGAGAGATACAGCTTCTGGCCTGAGATCTACTGGAAGGAGAGAAATGATTCCATCCAAATCTAGAAACCCTTCAAGCTGTTCTTAGATAGGTGAAAGACGGCAGATGAACAAATGGATAAACGGACGGATGGAGGGATGGATGGACAAATGAATGAATGGATGGA
>OY747707.1:4590000-4775000 GCA_963556495.2 Valencia hispanica
CATAGCGTACACATCATAAAAAGACACACACACCATTTTTCTCACTGTCTGAAGTTAAATCAAACTTTTCTTGTTTTAGGTCAGAATCACCTAACTGTTTTCTATTTGCTAAAAGCCAAACAAGTGAGAGATATAATCAGTCAGAGATTTATTAATTCATGGCTTCAAGATCGGATGTTTACATACAGAATGATTACAGTCTCTTTAAACAAAGAGGCCAAGTTCAGGTGATTATGTCATGGCTTTGGAGATTTCTGATAGGTTAAACTGACACATCTGAGTTAAATGGAAGCTCACCTGTGGATGCTTTTTAAGGCCACAACTGGAACTCACTCAAAACTCATCTGGAACACACCTGGAACTCACTTAAAACTCAACCGGAACTCATCTGGAACACACCTGGAACTCACTTAAAACTCATCTGGAACACACCTGGAACTCACTTAAAACTCATCTGGAACACACCTGGAACTCAAATGGAACTCAGCTGGAACACACTTAAAACTCAACCGGAACTCACCTGGAACACAACTGGAACTCACTTAGAACTGATCTGGAACACACCTGGAACTCACTTAAAACTCATCTGGAACACACCTGGAACATCTGGAACTCACTTATAACTAATCTGGAAGTCAACTGAAATTAATCTGGAACTCACCTGGAACACACCTGGAACTCACCTGGAACATAACTGGAACTCACTTCAAACTCAACTGAAACTCATCTGGAACACACCTGGAACACATCTGGAACACACCTGGAACACATCTCAAACACACCTGGAACACATCTCAAACACACCTGGAACTCACCTGGAACACACCTGGAACACACCTGGAGCTCAACTGAAACTCATGTGAAACACAACTGGAACTCACATTGAACTCACCTGGAACTCATCTGGAACTAACTTAAAACTCATCTGGAAGTCAACTTAAACTCATCTGGAACTAACTTAAAACTCATCTGGAAGTCAACTGAAACTCATCTGGAACTAACCTGGAACACACCTGGAACTCATCTGGAACACACCTGGAACACACCTGGAACTCACCTGGAACTCACCTGGAACTCACCTGGAATTCACCTGGAACTCACCTGGAACTCACATGGAACTCACATGGAACTCACCTGGAACTCACATGGAACTCACCTGGAACTCACATGGAACTCACCTGGAACTCACATGGAACTCACCTGGAACTCAATTAAAACTCACCTGGAAGTCAACTGAAACTCATCCGGAACTTACCTGGAACACACCTGGAACTCACCTGGAACACACCTGGAACTCACCTGGAACAAACCTGGAACTCAACTGAAACTCACCCGGAACACACCTGGAACTCACTTAAAACGCATCTGGAACACACTTAAAACTCATCTGGAACTCAACTGAATCTCATCTGGAACACACCTGGAATTCACTTAAAACACACCTGGTACTCAGCCAGAACACACTTAAAACTCAACTGAAACTCATCTGGAACAGACCTGGAATTCAGCTGGAACCCACTTAAAACTCCACTGAAACTCATCTGGAACACACCTGGAACTCACTTAAAACTCACCTGGAACTCACTTAAAACTAAACTGAAACTCACCTGGAACACAACTGGAACACATCTGGAACACACCTGGAACTCACTTAAAACTCACCTGGAACTCACTTAAAACTAAACTGAAACTCACCGGAACTCACCTGTAACACACCTGGAACTCACTTAAAATGCATCTGGAACACACCTGGAACTCAACTGAATCTAATCTGGAACACACCTGGAATTCACTTAAAACACACCTGGTACTCAGCCGGAACACACTTAAAACTCAACTGAAACTCATCTGGAACACACCTGCAATTCAGCTGGAACCCACTTAAAACTAAACTGAAACTCATCTGGAACACACCTGGAACTCACTTAAAACTCACCTGGAACTCACTTAAAACTAAACTGGAACACACCTGGAACAAATCTGGAACAAAACTGGAACTCACCTGGAACACATCTGGAGTACACCTAGAACACATCTGGAACACACCTGGAAGTCACATGGAACTCACCTGGAACTCACTTAAAACTCAACTGAAACTCATCTGGAACTCACCTGAAACTCATCTGGAAATCACTTAAAACTAATCTGGAACTCACCTGGAACATCTGGAACTCACTTATAACTAATCTGGAAGTCAACTGAAACTAATCTGGAACTCACCTGGAACACACCTGGAACATAACTGGAACTCACTTCAAACTCAACTGAAACTCATCTGGAACACACCTGGAACACATCTGGAACACACCTGGAACACAACTGGAACTCACCTGGAGCTCAACTGAAACTCACCTGGAACACACCTGGAACTCAACTGAAACTCATGTGAAACACAACTGGAACACACCTGGAACTCACATTGAACTCACCTGGAACTCATCTGGAACTAACTTAAAACTCCTCTGGAAGTCAACTGAAACTCATCTGGAACTAATTTAAAACTCATTTGGAAGTCAACTGAAACTCACCTGGAACTCATCTGGAACACACCTGGAACACACCTGGAACTCACCTGGAAAACAGCTGGAACACAGCTGGAACTCACCTGGAACACACCTGGAACTCACCTGGAACACACCTGGAACTCGCATGGAACTCGCATGGAACTCGCATGGCACTCGCATGGAACTCGCATGGAACTCACCTGGAACTCACCTGGAACTCACCTGGAACTCAATAAAAACTCATCTGGAAGTCAACTGAAACTCATCCGGAACTTAACTGGAACACACCTGGAACTCACCTGGAACACACCTGGAACTCACCTGGAAAACACCTGGAACTCACCTGGAACACACCTGGAACTCATCTGGAACTCACCTGGAACACACCTGGAACTCACCTGGAAAACACCTGGAACTCACCTGGAAAACACCTGGAACTCACCTGGAACACACCTGGAACTCAACTGAAACTCACCTGGGACTCACCTGGGACTCACCTGGAACACAGCTGGAACACAGCTGGAACATTGCTGGAACACACCTGGAACTCGCATGGAACACACCTGGAACTCACCTGGAACTCACCTGGAACTCACCTGGAACACACCTGGAACACACCTGGAACTCACCTGGAACACACCTGGAACTCACCTGGAACTCACATGGAACTCACATGGAACTCATCTGGAACTCAATTAAAACTCATCTGGAAGTCAACTGAAACTCATCTGGAACTTACCTGGAACTCACCTGGAACACATCTGGAACACACCTGGAACTCACCTGGAACACACCTGGAACTCACCTGGAACACACCCGGAGTACACCTGGAACACATCTGGAACACAACTGGAACACACCTGGAGTACACCTGGAGTACACCTGGAACACATCTGGAACTCACCTGGAACACACCTGGAGCTCAACTGAAACTCACCTGGAACACACCTGGAACTCAACTGAAACTCATGTGAAACACAACTGGAACTCACATTGAACTCACCTGGAACTCATCTGGAACTAACTTAAAACTCATCTGGAAGTCAACTGAAACTCATCTGGAACACACCTGGAACTCATCTGGAACACAGCTGGAACACAGCTGGAACTCTCATGGAACTCACCTGGAACACACCTGGAACTCACCTGGAACACACATGGAACTCATCTGGAACACACCTGGAACACACCTGGAACTCACCTGGAACACACCCGGAGTACACCTGGAACACATCTGGAACACAACTGGAACAAACCTGGAGTACACCTGGAGTACACCTGGAACACATCTGGAACTCACCTGGAACACACCTGGAGCTCAACTGAAACTCACCTGGAACACACCTGGAACTCAACTGAAACTCATGTGAAACACAACTGGAACTCACATTGAACTCACCTGGAACTCATCTGGAACTAACTTAAAACTCATCTGGAAGTCAACTGAAACTCATCTGGAACTAACCTGGAACACACCTGGAACTCATCTGGAACACACCTGGAACACACCTGGAACACAGCTGGAACACAGCTGGAACTCTCATGGAACTCACCTGGAACACACCTGGAACTCACCTGGAACTCACCTGGAACTCACCTGGAACTCATCTGGAACACACCTGGAACTCACCTGGAACACACCTGGAACTCACATGGAACTCATCTGGAACACACCTGGAACTCACCTGGAACACACCTGGAACTCAACTGAAACTCATCTGGAACACACCTGGAACTCACCTGGAACACACCTGGAACTCAACTGAAACTCATCTGGAACACACCCGGAACTCACCTGGAACACACCTGGAACACACATGGAACTCATCTGGAACTCAATTAAAACTCATCTGGAAGTCAACTGAAACTCATCTGGAACTTACCTGGAACACACCTGGAACTCACCTGGAACACACCTGGAACACTGCTATCTGGCTCAACACGATGGGAAAGTTAAAGAAAACATGCCCAGATATCAGGAAGGGAATTGTGGAGCGGCTCCAGTCTGGTTCATCCTTGGGAATAATCTCCGGATGCTTGAAGGTTTAACGTTCATCTGTACAAACAATGGTTCACAAGTACAAACATGATGGGAATGTCCAACCATCAGACAGCTCAGGAAGGTGACGGGTTCCGATGTGTGGGTTCTCTCCGGGTACTCTGACTTCATTTTAAGCTGACACACTAAAACGTGGTTATTAGTTATATTACATTGCTTTAGTGGTTATTTGCTCTGCTACTACGGTAAAACTACTGGTTTTGTCAGAAATCTGCTATTCTCAGTTAATCTCATAGCTGTTTAAGCATGTAGGGGTGTGCTCGATGTGCGCTTCAAACTGGCATTAAATCCAAGTGGGAGTCAATGGAAACTGTAGCCAAAGTGGTGGTGAGTTACCGAGTGTTAAAGGAGAAACTAGATCTATTTTCACACATGTCCTGCAGCCAAGGAAGTATCTAAACACTGTCCAGAGCAATAGAAAAATGTTAGATGTCTGAGTCAGTTGAAGTTACCAGGCCAGTAGCAACAATGTTCTC
This sequence comes from Valencia hispanica, assembly GCA_963556495.2. Lineage (NCBI taxonomy): Eukaryota > Metazoa > Chordata > Actinopteri > Cyprinodontiformes > Valenciidae > Valencia > Valencia hispanica. The sequence goes on from OY747707.1 coordinate 4,595,040, forward strand.
TGAGCAAACAAAGAAACTGAATCCACAGCAAGCAGACATGTGTGCTGTTACCAACCAGCTGGAAAAACAGTTATTATAAAAGGTACAGCAGTAGCCTTTTTATGTTTTCTTTCTTTCAGTTTTTTATAGCATCTATTTCTCCAAATCAGTGCACTCAAGTTAAACCCTAAAGTATTTCCTGTAGTGACATGTGTCCTGCAGGGGGCCGAGTCAGTGCAAAACTCCAGCCCTCAATCTACAGTTGACCCCCGGTAGTCGAGGGGGTTAAGGACCACCGCGGCTGATAGCTAAAATCCACAAATACTTAAGACCTCATCTAAAAAAAATGCATATAACTGTTTATTTTAATAGTTTAAACAACAAACCAGGGGTCGAGCTAGATATTTTTGCTGTCCGCCATTTTGACCGACTGGGTCAAATAAATTCGTTCATAATCTATTTCCCCCAATTTTTAAAATAACATGTTCAATAGTATTTTTTTTTATTTATTAATATTCAATCCAAACAAGCTGAACAGAGAACTACATATAAACAATGAAATTAAACTTAAAATATGAACAGTTCTCAAAACTTCCTTCTGCTCCCCATGGAACTGAAATGATCACCTGCTTGTGTGTGATCAAATAGTGGGATTGCTGCAGAGGGTTTTGTCATGACGTTTTGGCTTTTTGCTTCGGACAGATGACTTCTCATGGGGGTTTAGATGTTGTTCTGGAGGCTGAATCCACTGCCAGACTGGAAACTGGAATCAAGCGCCACTTAATCAGGGAACACTTCTCCAATCGAAGTAATCAGAAGTCGGAAAGGCTCTCTGAACGAGCCGTTTCCTGTCCCGCAAGCTAACGTTTCAGCGGGAGGGCCGAGGTATTTCAGCTTCCCAAGGTGCTTTTTCTTTCATATGCTCTACGAGAAGATCTGCAAATAATTTGGAGTCATGTTCTAAAGAAAAATTTGCAAATGCTGAAGTGCGAACAGCCGAGGGGCCACTATTTTCTGGTGTTTGAAGGTGTTTACACGAAAATGCATGAATGACAAATGTATGGATGTATGCTAGAATATCTAGAGACCCAGATGATACAAATATGTTCAAGATTACTCAAATGTTATCAGTACATTTTAATATGAAGTAAGTCAGTTCAGTCAAGCTTGCAAATCGTCAAGGAAGGTATGCGGATGGATGGATGGATGGATGGATGAATGGATGGATGTGCATTCACTCTTCCACTTTATACTTTTCTTGACATATTAAAGTTTTCCAAGCCTGGTTTCTGTGATACAGGACCAGACTCGCCTGTTTGTGAGTGAAGCTGATTTAATTATAATGTCCAAAGGACTTCATGGCCTGAGGATTTGCTGCTTGCCTGTCTAACTGTTTGGAAACTGGCAATGTGTTTGCTGTACTGTGGATCTGTTTGATGGGGCCTCAGACTCAACTTGCAGGGAGGGAGAAATACTCGACTTCAGTGTTTCTCCCTTGATCTGTCAAACTGGGTCCCAGGGGAATCCCGGTGTTGGCCAAAAATAAGAAGAGAGAGAACAATGACTGATGAGAAAGTTCAACTAACACAGAACTTCTACAGAAACACAGCACTGTTCTTTCTGCAGGCGCAACGGCCTACTGGGGTTGGGTCGCCCTCTACGATGTTTTGTCACTCTGGAGAGGTGTCCAACCACCACCAAGATCAGTGATGTAATTGCAGTCTCCGTTTTCACTTGACCTTTGGCAACTTCCTTCAGACTTCCAGTAGAGAACCAACCCTCCAAAGCTCCATAACTGGAAAACCATGACTATCTGTCCATTCATCTATGGTCTATACCGTTTGTCCTTGCAGGGTCAATGAGGGGTTGACCATCTTGATGGATAACTTCTCCAGAAAGATGTTTGCGAAACGCCATAAGGTAGTGGTGCCTGAAGCAGCTATTTCAACTTCCCGAGCTGCTGTAAATGCAAATGGATTATTCATCCAAACCCATAAGCAACCACAGACGGAAGAACATTTCTGCCTGCAGAAGCAGAAAATGTCCAGCCCACATGGCGATCTGGTAATAACGGCTTCTCCTCTTACAATCCACCAGGGGATAAGGTCCAACAAACCCTTTAGTTGCTGGGATTGGGACTGTGGGAAACTTCATGGAAAGTTGGAACCTCCGGCAACAAAAAAACACTTTTTCTAGTCAAGAAAAAGTCAAGAATTCAGTTGGGAAAGATGCAATCCGCAAAACTCAGATGGTTTCTAAACAGGAGAAAGGAAGGAACTGCAGTGATGTCACTTTTTTATTAGGATATGAACCTTTTCTTTCCACAGCTCGGTTGTGTGTGTGTGGGGGGGGATCATGCCCGTAATATTCCAGATGTTTAAACCAATTGGTGTGTTTTTGGTGAGTGGGGGGTCTCTCCTTTAGCCCAAACAGGAATGTGCCGGAGCAATTTATCACTTTGAGGTCCGTGAGTCAAGAGGAAAGACGACACAAAAAAACAAGCCGCCATTCCTGAAGGAATCCACTTTTTGAAATGTTTTATTGGAGGCACAGACATGCAAAAGGCAGGAATCAGGTTTGCTGTGATGTGATAGAAGCTCGACAGAAAAAAACAGTTATCCCCTCAGCCTCCCTGGGGTCCTGAGACAAAAGTTTGACTTGATTACCGTCTCCGGCGTGGCCCATTCATGCCTGTGCAGATATGACTTAATGTATACAGAAACTTCAGCAGCTTTATTGTGGATGTGCAGAAAGGAAAGCTGACCTCAGGCTGGTAATGCTACAAATAGCTGAAATGTGAGTAATGACAAGCCTTTAGAGTTATTTATTCAGCCATGTCAGGATGTAGTTGGGACAGGCAGAGAGTGCTCCTCAGACCTGCCTGCACTGAACCGGGGGGGGGGATTATATTTATCTACGAGGCATTGATGTGTTTACTTTCTTTGCCAGATATTCTCAGTGCTCTCCTTCATCTTGTACCGACTTGCAGGCGACGGAAAAAGGAGAGAAGCTCTAAGAGTTTAATGTGAATTTTTTTTTATATAAAACCTTCAGGCAATAATACCTTTAAAGTTTTTCTGTGCTATTAGCCAAACAGTGAAGAAGAATGTGGACTCCTAGAGATCTTTTTGGGGAACAGTCAGATGTCAACAGCAATAATTTAGATTATTTAGCCTGCCATAACAGAAAAAAATGAGGGTTCATTTTTCAAAGTCATTTGCGTCCATGTTATTTATTCATTTATAAATGCCACATTTTCAGGCTAAATATTTAGCTTCCAAATTAAATATTTAGTTAACAGCTAAATATTTAGCTTCGAACTTAACATTTGCATATTAGCTAAATGTTTAGCTAATATGCAAATGTACGTGCCGATAAGCGGAAATGAACTTCCAAAATAAAAGCTGGGTTTTGCGAATCTCTAAACTGCTGGCGAGACTGAATGTCTCCTCTTTATCATTGTTTATTTTCCTCTCGACATTTCTAACGTTTCATCTTAAAACGTAGCATGAGCCGTTTTTACAGCAATACAAATGGATTTACAGCAAACACTGATGCACCAGTAGCAGGGGGTTATATAGAGGTTCACAAAACCCAGCTTTTATTTTGATAGTCCACTTCCGCTTTTCGGCAAGTGAATTTGCATATTAGGTAAATATTCTTCTCAGAGTTAAATATTTACTTTGAAGCTATATATTTAGCTAGCCATTTTAGCTTGCTAGCTAAGTATTTAGCTTCAAACTAAATATTAGCTTGCTAACAAAATATTTGGTTTGGAGCAAAATATTTAATTTGTAAACTAAATATTTAGTTTGCTAACTAAATCCATAGTTTGAATTCGTGTCATTTATAAGTGAATAAATAACATGGATGCTAAAATCACTTTGAAAAATGACCCAAATTATTGCTGCTAATTTCTGACTGTGCAACTTTTCAAACTGCACCCCGTAGATCCTTACTTCAACTTCAACCTTTCTTTCTGTAAAGTTTTTCTGCCTTATAGTCTCCAGGACCTCCATGACCATCCAAACATGGGTGGGTCCCAAATGTTCTCTACTATTACAAAGAAGCAGAAGAAATGATCTGCTTGAGAAGTTGCTAATAAATACGGACCGTGGCGGTTTCTGCACCTCCACCATTTGTTTCGGGATTGCTCTGGATTAAGATTAACCAACAGTAAAGTTTTACCAGTTTATCAGAAGGTTGAGAGGTTTTCTGTAAAGACTGCTGCACTACTAAGTGTGCCAAACAACCATCTCTTTTTGAAATAAATCTACTTCTAGTTGTTTTATTGGTTCATCCATACTATACCTACCAAGTAACTTCACTGAATAAAGAACAAACATGTTTAATCAAAAATGAGTCAGAGACACAATTACAGTTAAAGAATGATTGTTTTTACACCAGCTTCTTTGTTCTGATATTTTCTGCTATCTATTGAGAGGTCAAGTAAATATACATATTTTATATTGTAACAAGAAGTACTTTGCACTGCTCTAACTTTTATACATTAACTACTGTAAATATTTATTTCAAAAGCTTTATGCTGTGAATAAATAGATTTAGAAATCGTTTCTTCTGCCTGAATTTATTTTGTGATGTTCTTTATTTTTACCTGTTTTTTTCATGATTTAAAACACGGGAATTTGCACGTAGCTTTATACGTTTTCTGCCTGATTCCATAATTTCTGCCAATGAATCGAACATTGTGATAAAACAGTTTCTCAGTACTTGAGTCGCCTGTTTGCTAAACACTTTCGTGCTAACATGAAATGAGCGGACGGAGACCAAGAAAGACGCTTCAGTGTGGACAAACCAGATGTCTGCTGGAGAAACACTTTATTCTGTCTGAGATTAACATTTAGAGCCTTAAAACAAACGTCCTCTAAACCCATGAGAAAAACATTAAGATGAGTTTGTTGCATACACAAATATGACTGTACATGTTTGCGAATACTTCTTTAGAAAGACACCACAACGTAATGCGCATTACAACAAGTAGCGCCTTGTTGAAAACAACAGAATACGTGCGCATATCTTTGCAAATGAAGCCCGCAATCTACTCTTGTTTTTGAGAGAAACCCGAAATTCTGAACCCGAAATGGTGCCAGACCACAGCCTAGCGCGGGGCTTTTCAAAGCCGGCGCCAGACCAACGGTACCGCTAGTGTCTGAAGCCATGTCGTTTACATTTCCTAACACCTAGCGCACATCTCTGAATTCAATGACGCGACATTGGGTAGGGGTAAAGTTCCCCCCTTAACAGATAAGCCTCAAAATGCCCATTTGGACTTTTTTTTCTTCTACTTTAGCTGTAATAAGAGCAAACAACGTCAAAGTGTTAAATCGATCTTTGGACGTACGAATTGATCTTTAGGAATTTTTATAAGATTCGATTTAGAATCCGAGAACCAATTTTTCAAAACGGCACTAACATTGAGGTAAATTTTGTGTTTAAACTATTAATATATGCAGGTATAAGTGTTTTTAGAGGGGGTCTCAGGTATTAGTAGATTCCAGCTATTCACTGGCGGTTGTGGTCCCTAACCCTTGCAAATACCAGGGGTCTACTGTACTTTACAAGTGTCATGTATTCAGTGTTGCACCATGAAAAGATATAAAATATATTTTTTTTAATCTGACAAAAGAAAATATGTCATTTTGACCAATTTAAATTCAGGACATAACCTGTTTTAAACTAGATGCCTTCAAGCTGAAGCGATTTGTACCATTTGGAAATTTGACGCAGAGGTCATCAAGGGGCTGCAGTAAGTAAACACCCCCTCTGCGTTTTATCTGGACTCGTCTGTTCTGGATACAGATGGATCCTCACCGCTCCCTCAATCCAGTTACGCAATAATCAGAGACCATTTGCTGCCTGTTAGTTAGCTCGCTGGCAGTCTTTCCTCCTCCACCACCTGAAATACTGAACTTTATATCTAGTTCTTATCCTCGAGAGCTAGATTATAGTTTTGCAACTTCCATATAAACTGTTTATCCTGCCTTCCTATAGCTCTCTAAACATGGGCTGGACCTTTCACTGCTTGTATTTCTACTCTTTCATTGAGGCATAATTCTTAGTTTTAAACATGACTACCCCTCCGGAGGCTTTTTGGTTGTTAAGAGATCATATTTCAGCTCATCTGCTTAAGCTTGAACGTTTTGAAGGAGATCTCAACATGAAAGAAGGCGTGACTGAAGGAGAATAAAAGGAGATTTTGTCCTCTTGTGTTCTGTTCTCCACATTAAGACCGCTGAGGGTTGCGGGAAACTTTAGAGACACAGGCTGTATGCTCCACATCTGCAGGGATGAATCAGTTTAATCTCTGAATTGGTGCAGAGTCAGAGTCTGCCGTGGGTAATTAGTGACGGGCATGTTGCATTTCATTCACATGAGGTGATCAACTCCATCTTATGAGCTGATCCACCTTAATTTTCCTTCCTCTGCGATGCTTTAGTTCTGACAGGGATGGCTGGTATAATTGGGCTAAGCCCTACCCTATGTTGAGAAAAATAAACACCAATTAAAAATATTGTGTCACATTGTGAAATTTACACCACTGGTGTCCAACAGTCACAAGAAAACAGCTAAATCTCTCCAAAGGGCAAACTTTTCACAGCCCCAAACAGCCCTGTTAGATTCAATCCAGAGTGACTGACAGACTGCAAACCACATCCCTTCAATTTGCTACTGATCAGGGCTAATTTTGCTCAGCCCAGAGTCAGACCAGGGCCTCAGGCTTAAGGCAATTACGATGGATGATGGACAACGTGCAGCAGTTGTGTTCCCCGAGTGTCTGTGGGTGTGGTTTGGCGTAGACAATATTGGCATCCATCAATCACCTGACTTCAAGGAAGGGGGTTATTAACCTGTTTGCATCCCAGAGAAGTCGTCTGAGTCAGCCTGAGAGTTTTAATGAAGGCAATTGGACATTTCATGTTGTCTTGAAAAGAGGCTTCTTCAGCTCTGAAAACTGGATTGGGAGCATCAAGTTTATAAATCAAACCAAACTTTATTTATAAAGCGCTTTTCATACAGGAAATTGCATCACAAAGTGCTTTACAGATTAAAATGACCCCACATAAAACCACCTTCCCTTCCCTCCCCAACAGATTTAAAAGCACGGTCACAGTTATACCCCCCTCCCCCCAATCCAACTCTCATGCACACACACAGTTAACAGCAACAGCGAAAAAGGACATTGGGCCAAGTGTAGGTGAACCATGCAAGGAAACGCCATCAGAGGAGCCATCTGCACCGGCAGCAGTAGATTAACAGCAGCAGCCGAGGCACCGACACAGGGCACCCAGTGGAGGCAAGGCCAAGACCCCCACCTCCACCCAAACTCCACCTGGAGAGCATCCAGGCAGCCACAGCCGACCACTGCTCCCGGGGCAGAGGGCTCCCACAGAGGAAACACTGGAACGGGGATTTAGATAACAAATTAAAATATAAAACTAAGCAGTAAATAAATGTGATTTGATTAAATACTAAAACACTGATAAAATATAATCATATAAAACATGCAGAGCAATTAAACAGACAATAATAAGTAATAATCAGTTAAAAGCTCGGCTAAAAAGGTGAGTGTTGATCCTGCTCTTTAAAACATGAACGTTCTCTGCGGCCGTGAGGTTCTCCAGCAGCCTGTTCCCGAGGTGAGGGACATAATAACGGAAAGACGCCTCGCCATGAGTGTGTGTCCTGACTTTAGGGATGACAAGGAGACGGCTGCCAGAGGAGCGCAGACACTGCGAAGATTCATATGGTAAAAGCACCTGATTCGAATGTTAACCTTTAAATGGCCGTTATTAGCGATCATCACTCCCATACAATAGCTTCAGAATGTGCCTCCTCTACATCCTAGCAGGCTAGAAGGTACGCATCTACCATTCTTATCTGTGATAATATGCATTAGAATTTTTTTCAGCATCGCCCACGTGTAAAAGCTTAAGTTTCGTTTTTGTTAACTTTATTTAAAACCTGTGTTTACAATTTAGGTAACGATGGATATTTATTTGTAACCTTACCCCATCCCCCCAACCCTCATCCTAAAATCTCAGGACAAGTTCCTAAACCTAAAGCGACAAGATAACGACCTACCGAGCGGGAGGTAGAGGAGGAACATTCTGGAGCTATTGTATGGGAGTGATGACCGCTAATAACGGCCATTTAATGGGATGATAACATTCGAAACAGGTGGGTAAAAGCAGTTCTGAAAGATAAGAAGGCCCAAGAACACGAAGACACTTAAAAACAATTAAAATAACCTTAAAATCGATCCTAAGACACACGGGGAGCCACTGCAATGAGTTTAAAACAGGTGTAATGTGTTCCCGTCTCCTGGTCTTCATCAGGACACGTGCTGCTGAATTTTGTATTAGTTGTAAACCTGAGATACTCCTTTTGGGAAGACCAGAAAGCAGGGCATTACAGTAATCAATCCTACTGGAGATAAAAGCATCAGTGTCTCCGTGTTGGCCCGAGAGAGAGAATGGGGCGGACTCTGGCGATGTTCTTTAGATGATAAAAAACTATTTTAGTAATATTTTTAATGTGAGGGATAAAAGTCAGATCAGAGTCAAACTCGTCCCAATGTGAGTTTTGCTTAGTAATTGTGTTAGGGAGTCTGCTGACTTATGTTTAGTTGCTTGACAGAAAAAAAATCAGTGTAATAAGTTATAGTTCCAACCCTTAATAATGGGGCAGTCAAGCATTGGACAGTTGTGACAAGAGGCTCTAGGCTGTTTAAAAAGACATCATTGATCATTCATAAGTGGTCAGCCTGTGGCGCGATCAGGTGTTTTTCACAAAAGATTACACGATGGCGGGATCAAGGGGGGTGTGGGTGTGGTGTCCGGGCAGTCGACGTTGCAGGGTTGTGTATAAACTGTGAGAGAGAAGAGTTCATGGTAAACAGAAAAACAGCTTTCACCCAACATGTTTTTTTTAATCTCGACTGAAGCCCCGCTCAAGTCTTTTGTGCGAGCCGCTCCAAAAGGTGGCCGTCCTTCACAGTCCCCATGAACTGTCTGGCGATCTGGTATTCACCTCCAAAGGCCAGAAGCTCCTGGACCTCTGCATCACTCCAGTTTGGCATCTCAGCGGATACAGTACATGACATGGCATCATCGTGACACCAACCTCTGTGTGGGCAAGGCGTGATCTTCATTCGTAAAGTCCAGCGTTGCGCTGGTGCGAATGCCGCAATATTCGCGCCTCGCCATGCCGCCACGACGCATTCAAAGGAAACACTGTCCCGGCAATATTGCCCTAATACGCCGCCCATGGTGTGTCTTTTGAAACAGGCTTCTGTGTAAGCTTGGTTTTTGGTGGTGGATTGTTGTGTGTTGTTTTACATAAGAAATTTAAAAATTAAATCTCTGAATACATTAGCTTTAAGACACAGCTTTGTGTCCGTTAGAAGCCATTAGGTCTGCTTCTTCTTACATCCAGGCCAACACACGATTTCCACATCGACAGCACAGACTCAAAACCGGCAGTAGATTTTTTCTTGGACATTCTTAACTGCTTCAACGTCAGCCAGGATGTAGATTTCCCCACCCACACATGTGGTCACATCCTGGATCTGGTCTGCACTGCTATCACGCTGGACACTGACATCCCCTCGTCCAATCCCAAAAACGCACAATATTGTTCCGCAACCTCAAATCTAAATATGTCTCCTTCATTCATACAGCATCCTGGTACACCCCTGAACTCCATAAAATAAAATCTTGAAAGAACCAGCATAAAAATAAAAAATAATAATCTGGTTTAACAGTCCATCTTCCAGCCTTCACTAATTAAAGGTCTCTTTCACTCATTTCAATAAATCTGCTGTGGTCTCCAGTTTGAATTAATGCCTCATGAGTCGTTTTGTGAGGATAAAAATGCTCTCTCGCTCCAGGAGGTTGCAGTTTGTCGGTGGAGTAGGTGGGGGGGGGGGGGGGGGAAACATCAGGATTACGACTCTTTATAATTCATGGTATGAAAACGTCTCGCCTCTGATTGGCTAACAGCAATGCAACTCTCATGCTGCCTCCAAACAAATAACTTATTTAACCAGAGGTGCGCCAAGACAAATTCCAGATAAACAAGAAAGATAACTGACGGTTCTGGAACACAAATATGAAACAGTTTGTTTATAACTTTTATGAGTTTAATTCAATCTGATTGAATCAGTAGCACTCACCTGTTTAACACCTGCTATTTAACATACTGCATGCTGGGAAAAGCTTCTGAGAAAATGTAACAAATATCAGTGAACCAGGAGGGTGACATTTGTAATAACGGGGTATATGAAGTGATCTCAAAATCAATTGTAATACCTTAACATGAAATGAAGACTTCATTGCAATACGCTAATAAGCTATTAAAGTTGTATTTTGTGATTCGAGAAGAAAGAAACCAATTTTGCCCAGGTAACGAGAGACCCTCGAGAGTTCAGCAAGCGGTGGTCAACCGCTGTGCGTCAACACCAAATCACCTCATGGCGCCGCGTTGGGTGTGTGCGGCTGACGGCGGGGTCGAAGTAATCGCTTTGGAGGCGGTCGCGTTGTACTCGCAGGTGTTGTAGCTGTCGCAGTATAGCAGCTTTAGAACCAAAAACCGGCGATTGATCGCTGCGGATGTTCGCGGCGGCCGTTGTTTTGGCTAGCTCCATTCACGTTGACGCCCATCGAGGCAACACAGATCTTTTTCTCAAAACGCGACGCAATCCTCCCGGTTGTTTTTTGGCAAACTGACTTCATCCACAGTTTAAAATCCTCAACTTCCAGCCAAGAATTTTTTTTGTTTTGTTTTTTGCAGTAGTGCTGCATCACTTCCGCTGCACTTCACCATAAATTGGCGGGATACATCACATCGGCATGTCTGTAGCGACAGCGCTTACAGTCGCATGGTATGGAAACCCAAGCCAAAATTTGTATTACTTTTACATGGTTTTCAAACATGTAAATACTAATCAAATTTAAGATTTAAAAAAATCAATTGCAGACTTTTTAATATGTTTTGAGGTTCTTAATTTTCCTTAAATCAGCTACCCTGAATAATGATTCGATTTTTATCTTTTTGGGGTAAAATCCACAATCAGCTGTGTAGAAGCCAGAGGAAGAAGGGGAAAAACGTCATCCTTCAGTCGGATTTTAGGTCATTATTTGACTCATTAATGCGCATTAAGTATACATCAGGCACGCCTGAATCAATTTTAAATCCAGCAGATAATTATTTTCATGAGATGCAGCAGAGAAACTTCCTCACGGTGTGGAGAGTTACAGCCAGTCCTGCTGAACGATCTCAGAGAGGGTCTGAGGAGGAGGAGGAGGAAGGAGGAGGAGGAGCAAGCTATGACCCGTTTATCAGCCAGCAACATCCGGACTCTAATTAAATGAACAGCCTCCATTAAATTCCTCAACGAGCAGGAAAGCAGGAAGGAGACATTTAGGAGGAGACCCTCAGTCTCAAGAGAACAATAGGAAAAATGGTTCGAAGCTGGGATCGGAACCACTTGGGAGGATCCAATACGGAGCCACACGTTCAGCTCTTCTTCTCTGGCTGAAAATCACAGCTTCTGCTTTTGTGGTCCCTGTCCCATGACTCGTCTATTCTATCTTCATCACGTCAGGATTATCATCTTCATCTTTCTGAGCTTCTGAGTTCAATGTCTTGTTATTTAAGTTATGCTGCCACCTGGTGGACTTATTGTGTGCTGCTGACCTGTTACCTGGTTTCCAGCGGTTTTGTTTTTGCTCTGGAAGAGAGTGAGTCAGTGCTGCTTTGACAAAAAAACAAACAAAGAAATTTTTTTTATTTTTTTTTTAACCCCTTCATGTTTTTATGTGTGTTACATACTTCCAGGTCAAATCTGCCCTTTTGACACCCTTTCTATGTACATATTCATATTATACATCGTTTGAAAGCCGAGATTCGGTCAGGCTGGCTGGCCAGAGGGAGTCTTTCTGCCTCAATGGCGGCTGGTGGGATCTTCTCCAGGGAGGGCTATGACTATGATGGCTAGATATATACCAGCAGTAAGTGAAAATGTACGGAGGCTTAGCACCAAAATATGTTGAAGACGTGTTGTCATGGTACCAACCACCAAGACCACTCAGGTCCTCCAAGTCCAGCCTACTAAACATCCCTAGACTCAGAACTAAACATGGAGAAGCAGCTTTCAGTTTCTATGCTCCCCTTATCTGGAACAGACTTCCTGACGAGTGTAGAGCTGCTGAAACTCTGAACTGCTTTAAATCGAGACTAAAAACCATCTGTTTAGAATTGCCTTCGATTAAATGCTTGATGTCATCTGTATGAAATGTGTTCATGCTCTCTTGCTTTATTGTGTATCATGTGTTTCGTGCTATTTTGCTACTTTTACTTTTAATTTTCAACGTTATATTTTGATTTGTTTTTAATCACCAAATCATGTAAAGCACCTTGAATTACCCTTTTGCTCAAAGTGTGCTATACAAATAAAATTGCCTTGCCTTACAGGGAAATGTGACTTCTGTCTTCAAGAAGAGACGGTGGAACATACATTATTTTGCCTGAAGTAAACTGTTGAGAAAACTGGTACAAAATTTACAAGATATCAAATTGCAACTGGACATCAGAGACCTTTTAAACAAAATGTAAAGTTCTAAAGAAAACAAACATTTGCTGAGAAAAGTCAAGACGACGAAATTAATAGAGAAAAATATAGTTTTTTTTTTTTATATTTTGTAGAAATAAGTAGGGCATATTTAGCATGCATCAAATGTTTATTGCTTATGGTATTATTTTCAGTGGGGTTTAAATGTCCTATGTTTTTGAACTCACCATACGTTTCGAACGTTCCTTGAATGCACCACAGGTGTGGATGCAGGTAGTACAAACTTCTGCCTTATATACATGCAGATTTATTTTTTACTTTTTGAATTAACATTAAGTACAAAACAACTTTGTTTGTGAGTGGATGAAATGAATCGAAACAGGTTTATGATTGGTCAGTGGACATAGTCTGATCATGCTGCATACACATGCGCAGACCATTCCCTTTGGGAAGGAGCAAGCTGCATCTCTAAACTGCAGGAAATAACGGCGACAAAGTTTCACAGAAAGTAGCTAAGGGTGGTCAGAAATGTCGCTAAATTTGTCGCTAGGCCCTTTTTGGGGAAAAAAAGTTAAGGGGGTCTGAAAAGTTGTTAGAAATAGCAACAAAGTCGCTAAGTTGGCAAACTGCAGTCAGCTGCACTGTATGACAGACGTCTGTGACGTCAGCTTGATGTCAGCCCCACGGCGGGAGGGTGGCGATACGTAAATCGTCCTATCTCTTGTATTGAAGAGGGGCCACTGCGCATGTACAACTTTTAACGAGAATCTATGGGCAAAGATTTTTGCCCCCCAAGGCGGAAATACGTCCTCAATCAGACAACGCCGATGAGCGTAACAACTCAACTCACCATGAACTATAAAATATTTATCTTGCACATCTGAAAGAAACGCACATATATTTTGAAATATTTGTATATTATACTTTTTTTTAAACGTTTTATTCAAGATATATCAAGAGATATAGCAAGTGGTGAGGCGGCGCCCTCTATTGGCCAGCCTTTTCTAGATCGGTAGCCAGAACGTTTATTTTTGTACTCCAAAATCAGCCGTGGTCGATCCACTGTCATGATCCTGCTGTGTGTACGTGAGAGAGACATCTTCCTTTATAGAAGATCTTTGTAAGCGCTACTGCTGCAGCTGCGGGTGATCAGTACCTCTCGCTGTTGCGTTGGATTCTGCCGTCAACTATTTTGATATTCTTTGCTAGCTGCTACCAGATGTCAGTAGCTAGGCCACCTAACCTCACAGTTCTGCCAAATATAGGAAAGTTTGAGATATTCATGGAAATAAAAAATTCTTATCCACGAAACCACCAGAGGTAAAGAAACTTCCCGGTCTGAATTTCAGTATTCTCCTACTGGAGACTATAGCAGATTTACTGAATGAGACCTTTAAAATATTTACTCCACAACAAGTCTTGTGTCCCAAATCAAACATTATCTGCTGCTCAAAACCTTGATAATTCCTTTCCTTGTGTGTATTTCTCACTTAGTTTCATCAAAACTACCTTTAACCTAACAAATTACACAGCTCACTTCTTCTTTGTGTTTACAAACAGCCTGCAAACAATGAATTGGTGATTTACTGCCACCGACTCGTATGGAGTGTGGGCCAGAGTCAAGACATTGCATGGTTGGAAGTTAATTACACGTTGTAATCTTGTCTTGGATCCGGCCTGGTCCTGACGATGCGATTCCAAGAGGGCTGGGAACTCGAAAAGATGCGCTGCTCTGACTCTGACCGATTCCAGCTTGTTCTCTAAAAAACAAAACCCAGCGGAAAACAAGCTGCAGGTTTGTTTTTGCTGGGGGTTTTTTTGACAGAGGCAGCAGAAAATGAAGGAATTACAAGATTATCCCCATTACAGGCTCTCCCAACACCTGGACACTTTCAGAAATGGCGTGAAGACGACGAGGTGGATGGCGAATCGGCGTCAAGGCTGCTCACAGCTGATCCCCACCAACCTGATGGAGCCGGATCAGTTGTAGCAGGAAGAATGGAGGAAAACTGCAGGGTCCAGATGAGCAGTCTGACAGGAAGGGGGTGAATATTTATGCAATCGCTTATTTGATGTTACATATTTTTATTTGTCATTGTTGTGTAGAAGTTGGTTTTCATTTTGACATTGAAGGGATAAAGAGCACAATTTACCTGCCCATAATTGATTTGTAAAAATAACTAAAAAAAAGGGTAAAATATCAAGAGGGGGCAATAGTTTTTATAGACAGCACACTGGAGCCATTTATTAATTGAATGAATCTTTTAGTCTTACATTTTTAGGACATGTAGAGAATGATATAAAAGTTTTAAACAAATTTTCTTTCCACTAAAAAGCTGAAACTCAGGAAATATTTTGTTTTCAAACTTTATCTTCATATAAAAACCCATCATATTTTGTCTCAAGTCTTGCAGTTTTTGACATTCATACTTTTCTGAAACGTAAAATCTAAGGAGAGAAAAATAAACACTCATCAGGTGTGAAGTCATTCTCTGGTCAGTAATCAAACGTCCGAGGCGCAGTGAAGGCATCATACGGACACATTTTTACTGTGATTCTTCCCCCAAGGTGTAAAAAAGAAGAAGAAATAATAGTCAAAGTTTTGTCCATTTGAAATGTTTTAGATGAAAACATTGGATCATGATGAGCCCCAATAAAGAGGTTCTGATCGGGATCAGCTTTAATCCGGAGAAAGGTCCAAACCCTTCAGTCCTCCCCCGGTCCGGTCGGCTGAGGTCTCTCCCGGCTTCTCTCCATCATCGCTCCGCTCACCTGAGGTGGCCTTCGGCTCCTGCTCCTCCTTCTCGCCCTCCTCTGCTGCCTCCTCATCGGCCGTCTGCTCACTATCGGACCCGGAGTCGTCGTCCAGCGCCTTGGGGTCGATGAGCCTGGGTCTCCCGGCTCGCAGCCTCAGTCCCTCCTCGTACCACTGGCGGTAGGCTCGGACCACCGCGGCCCGGGAGCAGCCCACCGTCTTGGCCGTCTGAGAGACGCTCAACCCCAGCTCCCTGGCCACCACCACCTGGCCCTTATCGAAGTCACTCAATTCCTCCTGCTCCATGCTCCTCCCGTACCACCAGAGTCCGAATCACTGGTGAAAAACAGGCTGACTGGACCAATATGGCGGCTGGCTCGCACTCACAGGCGCTTTTCAAACTTCTTCTTCTTCTGTTGCAACCAGCGCTTATGTGCTCTACCGCCATCTCCTGGCCTGGAGTAGCGGGCGCAGGTGAAAAAGGAAGAAAAATAATAATTTTACTTAATTTAATTAGGAAAGTATTATCGATTATGTACGGAAGAGGATTGGAGCCACTGAAAATTAAAGATTTAGACTTTAAATTAGACTTTAAAGTCAGATTAAAAAAGGATTAATACTGTAAATGCAAGCTGCAAATCTTGAGAATTTTATCTAATAATGGAAAACGTTTTCCAACCCAGCCTAAACACACTCTTAAAAAAGGATGAATTACTTGTGATTAACTACATTGTTTCAATTTCACAAGCCAAACCCTGATTACTTCCAGACCAGTCAAGAAATTACTTCATTAAAACCAATCCCACAACATAAAGTAGGTTAAAAATAAATCTCCAAAGGCAACAGATAAAAGTCCAATTTAAGATGAGATACAAAGTCAATGACATCTGTCTGGAAATGGTTGCAAAGCCATTTTTAAGGCTGTGGGGCTCCAGGCATCCCCAGTCAGAACCATGGGCCACAAATGGAACCGTGGAGAACCCTCCCAGGAGAGGCTGACCGACTAGAACTACTCCAAGAGTTCATCAACGATTCATCCAGGAGGTCCAGAAGAACCCAGAACAACATCTAAAGCTCTGCAGGCCTCTCTGACTCGGTTAAGGTCAGAGGTCATGATTCAACAACAACGGTCTTACATTTGTCACAAAAAGAGCAATCATCTAAATGACAAAAAACAAAAAAACAACCCCCAAAAACAAAGTGAAGGTTTTGGAGTGACCTAGTCAAAGTCTGGACTTAAATCTTATTTTACTCTCCTTTTCAAAATAGATGAAAAGATTGATGTACTTTTCTAACACTGGTGGTAATATCCGTCTCCTTCTTGCTTTATTTAAATGCCTGCGCTCCACTTCTTTGAGTTTGTTTTACCCAAAAATGTCAACAAATGTAATAAAAACTGAATAAAAACAGAACATTTTCAGATATATATATACTGAATATTTCCGAATCAAACATAACCATAAAGAATCTGTTCAAAGTTGAATTTATTTAACCGTTTATTTTATGATATATTTTTATTCGCCTGCTCTTTGACAAACTTTAGCTGTTCACCACCGCCATCTCCTGGCTCGGGTTGGTCATTGCACTGAGCTGATTTACTTTGAATCAAATGATTGAAATCCTATTAGTAATTTTAACCAACATATTAAGATATTTTATATTAATTTACCTTTAATATTTTATACAAATAGGCATAATGGTTCATTCCTGGGATGAAGTTAAAGGCTTTTTCAATGGATGGAGGAAGGAATGTGGGAATGTTCTCATTTTCATTATTATTTGCATTATAAATCTCTTTCTATGCACATGAGCGTCTTTTCTGTCACATTGTGAAACTACAGGCTCTAAAAACTTTTATACAACTATTTCAAGATAATAAAGAGCAATGCAATAAATAAAAATATCTTGTGCCAAAGCAGTCTTTTATCACTAACTCATTTTCTTCAATCGGGAATATGGATTTACTCGGCTTGCTTTTATTGTGAGCTGTTTGCTTTCTTTTCAGAACTTAAGTGAATCTTCTGCAGAAGCCAGCAATTCAGATTTCATTATAATTATTGATCTTTAGGAGACAAATGATGAGAAAGAAAAGCTGGAGGCTTTTAAGCAAGGAAGCAGATGTGTTTCATCACTGGAAAAATTGTTCGAGACGATTTCACGAGATGATTTAAAACGCTGCAGCGTGTGCAGAATCCCTTCAGCTGCTACAGCGCAACAAATGAAGATGAAGGTAAATCAGCAGAGAGACAGAAACAAGAGGAGAGGAAACGTCGTTAAAAGCTACTCTACATTTGGTGTGAAGTCTACGGAAACCCTAAAGGGTCATACATACATACATTTTATTTTGTCCATCGAGTTTCTGGTTGAGGCGTCGCAGGTTCTGGACAATTATCCCCTCTGGTTCTGGATGCTCTGCAGCTGGAAGGATTTTTGCTTCTACTTTGTTCTGTCAGTTTTTATGAGGCGAAACTGGGCAACAAAGGAATACCCGGGAGCAGCTGATTAGAATCTCAAAAGCTCAAATAATACCTGAACTCTGACCCTTAAACCCTGGAAGAGTTGAAAAGGAGGCTTCATGACTGCAGAGAGAGAGAAGGAGGAAGTTCAAACCATCAAGGATCATATCCCCTACTCCAACGTCTCTGCGACCATACGGCCGGACAGAGGTTTAAAGAGGAGCGGCAAAAGCAAAGGAGGTGGATGTTGATCTGCCGGCATGAGTTTTCCTTATTACTTTTCATTGAAGAAACTCGCTTCTGCCACAGTAAATCTCTGCACTTCAGAAACCGCACCGTGTCCAGACCTTTATGCTGACAGAGCTGTTCTGGTTTAAAAAAATAAATACTTTTTGTATTACAAAAATGAATTACCAAATTACTCAAAACTACTCAATCTTTTTCACCATAGCGCAGTTCATACTTTCAACTTTCCAGTAATATGACTTCAGACATCCCTCTGTAAACAGCCAGCTTCTTTAGCAGTGACTTGTTGTGGCTTATCCTCCTTGTGTAGACTATAATAAAAAAAGATCTTCCTGGTCTGATGTAATATTCTAATTTTGCTTCTAATGTTTGAGTCTGTGTGTAACAAATTAGGACCTATACAAGCTAAATTATTGAAATAAATTAACTTTCAGGTGATGTAATTACCTTAGAGGCACCTGTATGATTCAGATCAAAACGTATAACTTTAAAAAGGTAAATCTAAACATTTGTGTTTGGGTTTGTCTTCTGAATGACCCCCTCAACATTTTTTTACATTAGAAAAAGGAAATATTTAAACCAAAGCAATAACAGACAAAATCACAGAAGTGTTTTATTTCCCCCCCCGAGAAGGAGTTTCTTTAATTACTGCGAAGTAACAAACAGGAATATTTCTGCATGGATGGGGAAAACGTAGGGAAAGGGAAAAAAAACGATGGTTACAGGGTTTGGGGGGGAATTAAAACTGGAAAATGCAAATAAAAACAAACATGGGGAAGAGTCAGTGGGTTAAAAAATAATCTATATAAAAAGGAATAATGTGAGGTAAACCAATTAGCTGATGGTACACTGAAGCTGAACATTGGTGTTAATGGTACATTTGTTTTTGCTCGTCAGCCTTTGTTCGCCATATAAACAGGAATGTGTCACCAACACAGAATTCACACAGATATGAAAACTCTGCCGCAGAGTGTACCATTGGACATGTCTGACTATTTACACGTTACTCAAAACATCTCCTTCTGCAAGTGTTTCTCTTCTCAGTTCGTACAAAAATAGCTCTTTACTATAATGGATCCAAGTTACCATTGAAATATCGGAAAAAAAAGCAATCTAAATGCAAATGCATATAAACCCCAAGATGACGGGTGTGACATCTCGACCATGGAGTGGATTTTGGCACTTTTTCATACAAACGAGTTAGAAGCCTGCCTCGAAGGGAAGCCTCCTCGGCATCAGCAGCGGCCGTCCAGCGGGTCCAAAGAGAAGACGGTGCCCTCCAAGGTTAGTCCCATTTTGAACCCCTCCTGTGTGAAAACAAGCAGAATGTGAAATGCTGCTCAGGTCTGGCTGATTAGCTCCAACAAGCCTGTTTTATCTGGAAGGGAAGGGAAGGGAAGCGCGAGGAAAACAATGACAAACAATCCCCTGAGGTCAACAGGGAACGAAAACACTCCGACATGCAGAGTCATGCTTCACTTAACTGGGTCAGAATTAACATGGCATGCAGATTCAGGGGACAGTTTGGGTTCTTTATGGTAGACCATGTGGAGTGTTTATAAGGAGTTAGTATCTTACCTGGAGGAGAAAGCACAAAGAGTGATTGATCTCCGTTCAGGACATTCTAATGGGGGAGTCAAGCTAATAGTTAACCAGAGTCAAATAATAGATAGCCAGAGTGAAGTTAATAGTTACTCCGAGTCCAACCAATTACTACCAAGAGGCAAGCTAACGGCTAGCCAGAGGCAAGCTAACAGCTAGTCAGACGCCAGCTAACGGCTAGCAGGAGTCAAGCTAACAGCTGCCTAAAGTCAAGCTAACAGCTACTCAGAGGCAAGCTCACGGCTAGCCATATTCAAGCTAACAGCTGCCCAAAGTCAAGCTAACAGCTAGTCAGAGGCAAGCTAACGGCTAGCAGGAGTCAAGCTATCAGCTAGTCAGAGGCAAGCTAGCGGCTAGCCAGAGGAAAACTAACGACTAGCCAGAGGCAAACTAACGGCTGCCTAAAGTCAAGCTAACAGCTAGTAAGAGGCAAGCTAACAGCTAGCCATAGTCAAGCTAACAACTGCCTAAAGTCAAGCTAACAGCTACTTAGAGACAAGCTCACGGCTAGCCATATTCCAGCTAACAGCTGCCCAAAGTCAAGCTAACAGCTGCCCAAAGTCACGCTAACAGCTACTCAGAGGCAAGCTCACGGCTGGCCATATTCAAGCTAACAGCTGCCCAAAGTCAAGCTAACAGCTGCCTAAAGTCAAGCTAACAGCTAGTCAGAGGCAAGCTAACGGCTAGCAGGAGTCAAGCTATCAGCTAGTCAGAGGCAAGCTAGGGGCTAGCCAGAGGCAAGCTAACGGCTAGCCAGAGGCAAACTAACAACTAGCCAGAGGCAAACTAACGGCTAGTCAGAGGCAAGCTAATGGCTGCCTAAAGTCAAGCTAACAGCTAGCCATAGTCAAGCTAACAGCTAGCCATAGTCAAGCTAACAACTGCCTAAAGTCAAGCTAACAGCTACTCAGAGGCAACCTCACGGCTAGCCATATTCAAGCTAACAGCTGCCCAAAGTCAAGCTAACAGCTGCCTAAAGTCAAGCTAACAACTAGTCAGAGGCAAGCTAGCGGCTAGCCAGGGGCAAGCTAACGGCCAGCCAGAGGCAAACTAACAACTAGCCAGAGGCAAACTAACGGCTAGTCAGAGGCAAGCTAATGGCTGCCTAAAGTCAAGCTAACAGCTAGTAAGAGGCAAGCTAACAGCTAGCCATAGTCAAGCTAACAGCTGCCTAAAGTCAAGTTAACAGCGGCCGAAAGTCAAGCTAACAGCATGTCAGAGTCAAGCTAACAGCTGCCCAAAGTCAAGATAACAGCTAGCCAGAGGCAAGCTAACAGTGATTCAAAAATCAACCCTACAGCTACTTAGAGTCAGGTTAAAAGCTGGCCACACTCAAGTTAACAGAAAACCAGAGTAAAATGATAGCTAACCATGCCATGTGGAGGGGATAATTTAGATGGAGGGCTACTGCGTATAGCTGCTAAGATTATTGCAGGGCCTATAAGTCATATATTTAATTTATGTCTACAAAATAGTGTGTTTCCACGGATGTGGAAGATTGCAAAGGTCATTCCGCTGCCAGACAACAGTAGGGAAACCTTTGCTGGTCCTAATAGGAGGCCGGTTAGTTTACTGCCAATATTATGTAAATTGATGGAAAAGGTTATGTGCAAGCAGATGCAAAATTACTTTGAAGTAAATAACATCGATAATGAGTATCAGCATGCATATAAGACCGGTCATTCCACAAGCACAGTACTAACATCACTAACGGATAGCTGGCTTAAAGAAATTGACAAGAAGTCGATAGTTGGTGCTGTGCTCCTTGACTTTAGCGCAGCCTTTGATTTAATAGACCACAACTTATTACTTGAGAAGCTGCTTGCGTATCAATTTGAAAATAGTGCTCTTGAGTTTATAAAAAGTTATTTGTGTAATAGGCATCAATATGTTCAGTTTAATGGAACAACATAAAAAATGATGACACTTCAGTGTGGTG
The DNA here is from genome assembly GCA_963556495.2 of Valencia hispanica. Taxonomy (NCBI): domain Eukaryota; kingdom Metazoa; phylum Chordata; class Actinopteri; order Cyprinodontiformes; family Valenciidae; genus Valencia; species Valencia hispanica. Next base: position 4,616,609 of record OY747707.1, read on the forward strand.
TTCCGCAGGGCAGTCGCCTTGGCCCGTTGCTATATTCCATTTATGTTAATGATTTACTTCATGTTCTAAACAGTGGATCTATGGAAATGTATGCAGATGACACCACAATGTATGTCTCTGGTAAAAACACTGTAATAGTAAATAAGCTATTGCAAGAAGAAATATCATCAGTGTATAATTGGGTGAGTCAGAATAGATTGAAGTTAAACGTCTTAAAAACAAAGTCTATTATGCTGGGGTCTAGAAATACGATGGCATTAGATCCTCAATTGCAAATAGCTGTAGGTGGTACTACAATTGAGCAGGTAAAAGAAACCAAATTATTGGGGGTGATAATTGATGAAACACTTTCTTGGTCCGCACAAATCAATAAACTAGCAAGTAAAATGAGTCGAAATATCTCAATGGTGAGAAGGGCTGCACATTTGTTATCTGCCGCAGCAGTTGAACTCTTCTTGAAGTCATTAGTACTGTCTTGTCTAGACTATTGCCCTGTAATATGGTCAAGTGCTTCAAAACAAGAATTGCGTAAAGTCCAGATGGCACAGAACAGGGCTGCAAGACTAGCTCTCAGTTGCCATGGAAGGAGTAGCGTAGTATGGATGCACGGCAAACTGTCTTTGATGACAGTTGAGCAAAGATTGGCTTATAGCCTGGTGACTTTTTTGTTTAATGTTCATAATATGAAAAAACGTTCAAAGTTGTGGTCACAATTGCAACCTACAAGCACACGACATGAGCAAATGCTCATATGCTGTCAGTAGTTGCTACATGTAGAACTTCAGCTCACAGTTGGAGAAAATAAAATTTCTAGTTTTATCAAATTCACAAAGCTTTCTAGAGGCAAGCTAACAGCAATTCTAGATCAATCTTACAACTACTCAGTCAGGCTAAAAGCTAGCCACACTCAAGCTTACAGAAAACCAGTCAATCTAACGGGTACTCTGAGTCAAGCTAACAATATCAAGCTAAAAGGCTAACCAGAGTGACATGGCAACAAGGTATTACAACCAGGAGCAGCCGATTAGCATCTCCAAAGCTCAAATAATACCTAAACTATGAAAACTACAATTCCCAGAGGAGTTGAAAAGGAGGCTTCATGGACGCAGAGCAGGACCAAAGAGCAGAGGGAAAAGGGGGAAGTTCAAACCATCAAGGATCAAATCCCCTACTCCAACGTCTCTCTCACCACACAGCCAGACAGATTTAAAGAGTGGCGAAAGCAAATGAGGTGGATTAGCAGTGTCATCCAAAACACGTTTCTGTGGAATATCGTCCCTGCTTATATTGAGCTGTTAGCACATCACGACAGTCATGAGACTATCATACAGCATCAGTCTTCAGTCAGAGGCCCCTTCAGATTCGTTGCAAGACTGACAGCTACTGGAGGTCCTTCCTGCCCACAGCATCCCCATCCATGACTCTTAGAAGAAACTTAGATTATATGATTTACGACAAGATTTAATAAATAAAGCATTTCTGAATTGCATGTTAAAGAAAGTTGGACCTGTTCAGCACCATCTGTTATTGAGCGAGAGAAGCCCTTTAAGAGTGAAAGAAGTGTTTTTATTTTGTTTTGTTTTGTTTGCTCACTTCACCCCAAACAGCCACCATAAAAAACCCTGGGACCGTCACCAGCTCGGATGTGTTGGGATGTTGGTAAATGTGAGAAGATACAGCGGTGTTCACAGCATGCAAGACAAGAAGGGGCTGCAGTTACAACACACACAGCAAGGAAAGGGTACAAACCATCTCTGACGCTAAGAGAGGGGGAAGAACAAGAGACGCATTCAGATGTTAATAATTTAGGAAAGGAAGAAAGAACGGAAACAAACTCAAGAGCAATGTCGCCCCCTGCTGGCATCACTGGCAAGTAACTTTATAACTGCATAAAACATTCATTCTTAATCTTTCCAGTTTTTATTCGGTATGATTGAGTATTAGGACCATTGTAGAAAAAAGCTAAAGACATTGGCTGCATCAAGTAGGTCTAACATATTAAGACCTACTTGATGCAGCCATGTTGCAGCTTCTTCTTCAGAGTCTCGAGGCGTTCATGGAATCATCTGAACCCGGGAGAAGTTGTTCTGATCCGGGAAAAGCTAAGACTGTTGTTTTCTGTTGGAAATATCTGATTCTCAACGAACTTTTGGATACATTTAGGAGTTTTTTCTTGCAAATGTCTGACTTTACAATGTCAGAAAACAACTTTGTTAAAGTATTGAACGTTTATGCCTTTAATCATGGACATTTCTGAGAAAACTATGACTTATATATTATGTTAAATGGTATGTTATGTTAAAATAATCTAAAAATTTCTTATGGTTAGGGTAAGGGTTGCAATATTTCAGCTTTTTCTAAATCAGAGAATGTACGATATTTTCCCCTAGAAAATGTGTGAAATTAATCGAAACATTTCTGAGTTTTTGGACGGAAATTTACTAAAAAACATTTTTCTTTTGTCTACAATGGCTCTAATACTCCATCGTAGATATCCGCTTTAAAATATAAGCAAACTTAAGTGTATTTTCTGATAAATTTAGGACTTTTTTTCCAGAAAAATTTCTGACTTTAAAATATCAGTAAAATCTTAGTTTAAATATCAAAGATTTAGACTTTTAATCATGGAAAAGTCTGTCTGAGTTTACTCTCGCAAACATACGACTTTGACATTATAGAATTTTCGAGATTTATTTTCAAGATATGTGAAAATAATCTCAAACGTTCCACATTTTTTGGCGGACATTTTTCTTTTTCTTTTATCTGCAATGGCCTTAATACTAAAACGGGCGCAATGACCATAAAACGGGTATTTTTATTCCTGTACTTTTGCTTTTTCTGCACCCTGCTGGAATGCACTTTGAATTGTCCTGTAACATGAATTGTGCTATACAAATAAACTTGCCTTGCCTATTTAGGAAATCAAAATATTTTTTGTGATCCCAACTGGAAAAGTGAGAAAAATATCTGTCTTTTTATGAACTGTGTGTAAATATGTGGTTTCAAGGCTAAAGAACCTTCAGCAGGATCTCACCTGCATCTCATCCAGCTTTGACTGGATATCTGGAGGGAAGTCAGCCGCCCCGCAGGTGAACGGATCAAACGGCTCGGCTCCGAACAGATCTTTACCTGAGGACATAGAGCGTGAGTAAATCTGGAAACCATCACCTCTACCAGGAGAATAGCAACAAGGCGGCTTCGCTCACTTATATCTGGGGGCAGGGTGGTTGGAGGAGGAGGAGGGCAGCCGTTGCTGGCCTTGGTAGGTACCAGCGGTGTCACAGGGGAAAAGGGAACCATGTCAAAAACGTCTGTGGACTGTGGTTTCATGGAGAGGCTCCCCGCCTGGACAAAAACACAAACCGTTAAGCCACCTATCTGAGCCGGACGTCACAGCCGTCTCTGCGCGGAGGCAGGATGAAGAAGCAGGGGGAAAAAAAACCAGAGACGGAAGAGAGAAAGAAGGAAGCAGAGGGCGTTTACGCGAGGCCGCGGGACGCTGAATCCCTCGGTCGCTTTGGGAGGAGGGACAGCGGCTTTAGCAGGCGGAGGAGTTAGTAGCCCCGTGGAGACGCTGGAGTCCGGCGAGCTCATGGGAGTGAGCGTGACGGAGGAGATCTCCAGACAGGACAGAGACCTGATGCTGTGAAACCAGAAGAGAGAGGAGGGCCTCTGCAGCATGTACGCTTCGCTGGCTGCGTCCATGTGCAGCGGCTGAGGAAACACGGCAGACAGACAGAGAGAGAGCGACCACAGAGGAAGACGGTGTTAGTCAAGAGATCTGCAGGTCATCACATTCACGGCACGATGCTACAGCAGCCCCCCACCCGTTAAGACGGCGAGTGTATCGCATTCCTCATCTGGACCAATCAGGTGTGTAATTGGTTCGCCTCAGCCGCCGCCTCAGACCGTGGATTGGCCGAAGCCATGCATGGAATACCGAGGCGATATCAGCCAGAGCAGCTGTTCCTGCTCCGAACCGAGAACATTTGGTTAAAGTTTTATAATTAAAATCTGGTTCAGGGTGTTTGATTTTTAAACACCTGGAGAGCGGCTTCAGCTCGTCCACAGTCCACCAAACACACACCTGACGCTTTATGGCACGTTCACACCGGTCAGCGCGTCCAGGCAGCAGGGCAGCTAGATTACATACAAGTCTATGGTACCTACGCATCTAGTGGGCGCCAAGCTGCCCCGCAGCTGCTCCGACGGTCCGTCAGCGCAGCTGACATCAGCGCGTCCACGCAGCTGCTGCCCGGATGCGCTGACGGACCGTCGGAGCAGCTGCTGCGTGAAGTTGGGAAAACTGAACTTTCGGGGCGTCAACCAATCAGAGCGACTCTTTGTACTGACGTAGTAACTCCTTCCATGGGTGGATCGGCAAGTTTTTCATTCAAGATGGAGGATCAACTAACCGTCGCTGTGTGTAATGTTCGTGAATTGTATGACCCGTCTTCGTCTTTTTACAAAGACAGGAAGAGATCGGATCTTATTTGGAGGAAGATATCGGAGGATATTTGAGTGCCAGGTAAGCGGTTAAATATTTTTCTTTTAACTTTCTTGTGTGTTTAGACGACGTTGTCTGACTTGTGTGGCTTCATTAATTAAATAAACCCAAGCCACTCGACACGATCCGCCATGTTAACAACTAGCAACAGACAAATCCACGCCCCCACGCTGACGTAATGACGTGACGCGCTGATGCCCTGACGCAGACTACAAAGTGTGCAAGCAGCTGGGTTTTAATCTTAAAGCGTCGACTTTCGTCCGTTTGAGCGATTTGACGCCTGGACGCGCTGATGCCAGCTGCGCCGATGAGCGCGACTTGCTGCGGGGCAGCTTGGCGTCCACTAGATGCGTAGGTACCATAGACTTGTATGTAATCTAGCTGCCTTGCTTCCTGGACGCGCTGACCGGTGTGAACTTGCCATAAAGCCCTACATTTCTTTTTGCCACTCTTCAAAATGGGAAAGACAAGAGAAAATGACTTTTAAGTAAATCAGATGTGCGCTAAGGTTTTTTCCAGATGAAAATCAGAATGATACAAATCTGGCTTCCGGCACAGGTGGTTAATGCAGATGAAGACTTTTTAGTTTTAATTACTAGGGATGTTTATTGGCAAAAATCTGGCGATACGATATTTATCTCGATATATCGCAATACTATGAGTAAGACTATATATATTGTGATTTTTAAAACTCAACTTAACAGCAGGAAAACTGTCACAGCGTTCTAAACACTCCGACCTGTTTCATCCTTTAACACATCCAGTTTTATTACTAGATCTAGTTGATCCACTGGAACGAAGAACGTGAAAACAGCCACAAACCACCAGTTATACTTTTAATTTTACTACAGAAATTACTGTCATCATTTAAGGTTCCATTCAAATCCTTAACAAAAAAATCAATATTTTCTTACATCCCTATTAAGTACAGTGGAGCCACGGTATTCGCGGGGGTTTGGGACCAAAACCATCTGCAAACACTTCAGACCCCCTTCTAAAAACTTTTATAGCGGCCTGTTTTAATAGTTCAAAGTAGGGGTGGGCGATACGGGGGACAAAATTATATTTTTCATGTCAGTCGATATCAATATAAATCAGGATATAAAACAACACTATTTTTGTCAATATTTTACATTCCCTGGCTGGTACTATTCGAAGTTATCAGAAGATTTTTTTTTCAAAAGTTGAACATGTCATCAGACAACCGTTTCGGGAAAATTAAAGGAGGTTAGGGCTTTGGCGATAAGGATAAAAAAATACAATCTTTGATTTTTTTTCATTCTTTCCATGACAAATTCGCTTTTTGATCTGAATCTGTTTTTTTTTCTCCCTTTTTATTCTTTAAAATAAACTACAAATGACAGAAAATATATTTTTTTAAACTCTAAAGCTTTTATTTTTATTTATTCATTTTTTAGCTTTTTTAAAAAACTATATTTTTTTTTTTTTATTGTTTCCCTCCTTGGACTTGAGTGGGCTTGAAAGTCCAATAAATACACGCCGTAAAACAGAACAAGCAGGGGTCCACTGTGCCAGACATATTAAAATCTTCTTACAACGAAAAAATGTAGTTATAAAAGAGTAAATAATATTGTATAAATAACCACACTAATTGCATTCTCTTTCATTTTATAGCAGATAGGGCCACATCTATCCAGGGATTCATGAGAGTTTAAATGAAGGCAACTGGACTTTTCTTGTTGTCTTGAAAACGTTTTGTCTCTCATCCAAGAGGCTCCTTCAGTTCTGAAAACTGGATTTGGAGTATCAGATTTATAAGTCTAAGGTTAAGTCTCACTAATGGGGCTATCGTTATACCTAACGAGGCTATCAGGGTTGCGTAAGCTTCTATAGCACTAAGCAATCTTGGTGATGTTAAGAGTCGTTAACGATGAAACGACCCCAGTTGTTTTGGTCACATGCCTCAATGTGTGAATTTTGGTGAAAGTTCTTGGGTGGGCAACTCAATGCTGCTTTGTATGTGTTTGAAAAGGGGGGAATCTCAAACCACCTCCTCTGTTCAAGGTTGGTTTAATATGTTTTACATAGATGGCTTCTTTCACTTCTCTCTCAAACCATCTGTCCACTCTATCTAAAATGTGTACATTATTGTCTTCAAAAGAGTGACCTTTGTCCTTTAGATGTAGACGGACTGCTGAGTCTCGGCCTGATGAGTTTGTTCTTCCGTTTAGCCGTCCTTTTGTGTAGTTGCTGTTTTGTTTCTCCATTGTACAGCTCTGAACATTCCTCACTGCACTGGGCTGCATATACCACGCCACTGAGCTTGTGTTTGGGTGTTTTGTCCTTAGGATGAACCAGTCTTTGCCTGAGAGTGTTGCCAGATTTAAAATGCACTGGGATGTTATGTTTGGAAAATATCCTTCTTAGTTTCTCAGAGACTCCAGCCACTTATGGGATAACTATCCAGGGACTTTTCCCTCTTATAGGCTAGCTGAGAATAAGGTATATTTTTGCTAACTGGATGCCAGAGGTTGCAGTAGACATTTTTGTTGACGGAGTCAAAAGAAATCCAGTCATAATCGATTTTTACCCGTCAAATTTTTTTAATAACATATTTAATAGTACCTCTTTTTTAAGTTGTTTTAATTAATATTCGATCCAAACAAGCTGAACAGAGAACTACATACAAACAATGAAATTAAACGATTGCACCGAAAATACGTTCGCTTGCTGTGGCCTGAACCTACAGTCTCATATCTTCCTCCTGCTCCGCATAGAACTGAAATGATCACCTGCTTATGTGTAATCAAATAGTGGGATTGGCTGCAGAGGTTTTTGTCATGAAGTTTTGGATTTTTGCCTCGGACAGACAACTTCTCATGGGGGGTTTAGATGTTGTTCTGGAGGCTGAATCCGCACACCGCTGCCACACTGGAGAGTGGAATTAAAGCGCCGCTTCAGCCAAAGTTCGGAAATGAGGGAACATTTCTCAAACTGGAGTGATCACAAACTGGAAAGACTCTCTGAATGAACAGTTTCCTGACCCGCAAGCTATCGTTTCAGCGGGAGGAAATCGGTAAAAGTGGTGTGAATACTAATCTGTCAAAATGACGGACGGCCTTCAGATTTTTCCATCGCCTTTAAAAATAAAAAATAAAAATGTCAAATACGGAAAGCTTTCGGTTAACGCGACCCCTGCTCTGCACCTTTTTAATGAATGAAAAAAAAAATTTGTTTTTTAAATAACATATTAAAAATTATCAATGCTTAGTTTAATGTTGAGCAGTTAAAAAAAAAGGTATTTTGCTCCGCGAGGACTTTTCGCCCACGTGACAAAAAGTGTGGACACGTCTGATCAAGAGAAATTGTGGAAAAACTGTCAAAGATCTCTCTGTTTAGGAGACAAAGTGTTGGCGTGTTTGTTGTGCAAACTACAAATGGTAGGGGGCGCCGATACCTGTATGGACTGGAGAGTCTATAAAAAAACTATGTCTCAACAAGGATGATTCCCTACTGAATAAGTATAACCATAACCAAGGTTTGGATGTTTTGAATATGTTCAGCCTGAATTTATTATAAAGCTTTTTAAAGGTCTCGTTCACTCGTTTATTTATCTATTTTTTCCAATAAATTTGCTGTGGTCACTAGTTTGAATGAATGCAATGAAAGTTCCCTGAGATATTTGGAACTAATTAACAGTTTGGCCTAAGCGGTTGGACAGGGATCTTTAGGTGTCTGGTGAACCTGAACGGGTCAGTACATGTTGCTCTTACTGGTGGCACATGAGCGATCATCAGCTGCTCCTCCAGCTCTAGAAGCTGTTTCTTCAGCTCAGCATTTTCTGTTTCCAGCTCCTGAATCTGTGAAAAACAAAAAACCAACACTTGAACAGGAGCTGATGATCAACATTGTATTGGTTTTTCAGGTTTTACATTAAAAAAGGTCAATTTGGATCTTTTTTAGGGAACTTTTGGGTTAAATTGCAAACACCCTAGATTTGCCCTTATGAAACGTTAAGATGTTTCAATTTAAACTAAATATGCAGATGTTATACATCCAAATGTGGATAGGGATGTTTTCTCAGTTATATATGGGAGGTTTCTGTGGCACCACAATCAGTTTCAGTCTCATTGTGGAGGGGGAAACCCATCAGAGCTTTCATGAGCATGAGTAGATGAAGCGTCCGTCCGTCCGTCCATTTTGGGGCAGCAGCCTAAGCAGAGAGACCCAGACTGTCCTCTCTCCAGCCTCTTGGTCCAGCTCCCCCGGGTGAATCCCAAGGCCTTCCCAGCAGAGAAACATCGTCCCTCCAGCGTGTCCTGTGTCTTCCTTTGAGACTCTATGGTGCCGTTTTGGGGCCAAAATTAAGACTACTTCTCTGCCGCAGGAGGCTACATCCATTCCAAAGCCAGAAACTGATCTGGCTATTGATAGACTGACATCGGTAACTGAGAGACCGGCATCGGAGAGGGAGACAGTTCACTAGTGATCGCATTAGATAGGCTGGCAATAGCACCGGATAGGCTAGCGACTAGCATGTCTAGACTGGCCACCCAATGAATTGCCTACTCCCTCTACTGTCCAATAGCATGCATAGACTGGCGATAGCATTGGATAGGCTAGCGACTAGCATGTCTAGGCTGGCCACCCAATGAATTGCCTACTCCCTCTACTGTCCATTAACATGCATGGGCTGGTGATAGCATTGGATAGGCTAGCGACTAGCATGTCTAGGCTGGCCACCCAATGAATTGCCTACTCCCTCTACTGTCCATTAGCATACATAGGCTGGCAATAGCATTGGATAGGCTAGCGACTAGCATGTCTAGGCTGGCCACATTAGTGTTCAGTTAAGGATTCAAAAAAGTTTACAAAACTATAGGGGGAAATAACTTACAAGATGATATTTTGATTTTTAAGAGTCACAAGTGTTTACTTAAGGACAAAGGCATTAAAACTATTCCGGTTCACAAGGCAGTCCAGAAGGTGGCGGTAATTCACCTCAAGTTGTTTGCCAACCGCCATAGAGTCGGAAGAAGAGGAAAACACACGTCTAATAAAGCGGGTGACGAGCCAAGGAATGCTAGTGGCCAGCTTATCCATGCTAATGGACAGCAGAGGGAGTAGGCAATCCATTGGGTGGCCAGCCTAGACATGCAAGTCGCTAGTCTATCCAGTGCTATTGCCAGCCTATCTAATGCGATCACTAGAGAACTGTCTCCCTCGCAGTTGCCAGCACCGGTCTCTCAGTTGCCGATGTCAGCCTATCAATAGTCAGATCAATTGCTGGCTTTGGAATGGATATAGCCTCCTGCAGTAGGGAAGTAGTCCTAATTTTGGCCCCACTACTGCGTCATAGGTCTCCTCCTCACCTGGGAGGCGTCCAGGAGCAATCCTAGCCAGATACCCGAACCTCAACTGGCTCCTCTCGATGTGGAGGAGCAGCGGCTCTACTCTGAGCCCCCACCGGATGACACGGGAGCAGTGTAAAGCATCCGCAAATGTCAGAATAAAAGATACATGCAGATTTCCGATTGCTTAACCAGAAAAAAACTAAACGTCATTACCTGTGACTCCAGATTTGAAGTCAGCCGGTCTGTGGGACTAATTTGTTGTTTGTCATCACAGACGACGAGAAGTTGAAATCATTGAAGCGGAGAATCACTTAATTATATGATACCAGTGATAATTTCTCCAAGGACAACATGAAAAAGGAGAAGACACAGATACAAATAGCTGCAGTTTTGGGAGTGGCTGGTGAGTTTAGAATACTTATTAACTAGGGATGTGTATTGGTAAAAATCTCGCGATATGATACGTGTCACGATTAAATTCAAATTAATCGACCAGACGTGTTAATTTCGACAGCCCTAGTAGTAACCCTTTAACAGCTAAGCTTCCCTCCCTACTTTAGCTGGAAAAATGGCAAACAACATTTAAGGGTTAAATTGGTCTGTGGATGTGCAAATCGATCTTGAGGAATTTTTATAGAGATCAACACAGCACTTGTTGTGAATAATCTGTCGCTGCTTCCGACCATGCCGCACGAGGACCCAGCAGTGACCATCTACGTTACCCGCCGGCTCATTTTTATTGTCACAGTGAGGTCTTTATTTCCATCAACACTGCTGCAATAAACCTTGGATAATTTTCTCGTGCTTTTCTGGGGAGACAGAGCTGGAAAGGCTACAACGACGTCAATCAACTCACATAATGTCCTCCGAGCAGAAACCACTGGACCACCGGGTAAAGAAGGAGCAGAGGTGGCCTTCCACCTCCCCTTTGTCCAGGTCAGTTTATCCAGATTTATAACGCATGTTTAGTATTCAGTGATCAGCAAACATGTCCTGTCCCTCATTGAGTTAAATCCACATAAGTGTCTCAATAATTCCGTTTAAACAAACCAGAGGGACGGTTCTGTGTTTCCAGCAGAAATCTAATTACACACTGCAGCAGCTTCCGGCATTAATATTCATCACTCGATTCTTTCTGCGCTGATTAATCGAGCATGTCGAAGGATTTAAAACAATCAATAGACACAAGCTCAGCATTAATGAATAAAAACATCAATGAGTCAACATGAGGGGGGGGTTCGGCTTTTGACGCCACGCGAACCGTACTCGTTTCTGCAGCCCGCCGATCTGCTTCCTCGTCTCCACGTCTTTCCCTCCAGACTCCAGGAACTTCTTGTAGGCCAAGTCGAAGGCCTGCCCGATGGTTAGCGTGATCTCCTCCGCCTGAAAGCAGCACGGTTCAAACAGATTATTCGCCACGGGACCTCACAGACGTTGTGGGTGTATTTCAGGTGGGAAAAAAAAAAATCACGTACGCATTTTTCGCTGTCGAACACGTAGCAGAGGTGTTTGTTGGACTCCGAGTCTTTGCAGATGAAAGTAAATATCCTTTTGTCCGTCTTGTCGTCTGCACAGAAGGATATCCTGTGTAACTGACAGTTATGTTGCACATCCTGCCAACACAAACACAAAGCATCTGTTATTTGTAACGGTACATGTATTCATATTTTTCGGAACAGTCTGTTGGTTCTGTACCAAACGAATCCAGCTGTTTTCTACCTGAACACATGCAGAATGTTTAAACTTTAAGAAGTGACACCAAAACAAAACAAAAAAGGAGTCCCAGCTATCACTAAACTCTGCTATTTGGGAACATTAATTGTTTCTCATGCAGCTACAGCACAAAAAGAAAGATGGACCAGAACCAGAACTTTGTCAGCGAACGCATCTTTCAAAAACAGCTGGGAGACTAGGATTTTGAACTATCAAACAACTCCAAAGTGATTTAAGAATGTTTTATTCTCAAATATGGGCAAAGTATTATTTAAACATTTCTCATTAACTGACTGTTTTCAAGTGGTTGTATTATTATCTACTCTGGCTATGTCTGCTTGTACTATTTTATTTATTTAAACAAAAATCCAATTAAATCTCCAGTCAATTCTGTACTTTCCACTTTTTTAAGTTACGGAACCTAATAAAATCAAATTATTTTTAAGGAAGTGAAAGGAAGGAATCCAGGAAAAAGGTTTCTTGGTTTAATGCTGATCAAAGTAAAAAACATAAATATAATTTTTCTTGATTAAAGTGTACCAAATAGGTATCGAACCGTGATTTTTTTGTACCGTTACACCCCTAATATTTAGAGGGATCATAATATTTAGAGGGATCACTTCTTCCCCTGCAAGGAGTTAATCGCAGACAACACGACTGGAAAAACCGCTGGACTCACTTTCGTTTTAGGATCCAGGATCTTGACTCCGTAGATGGAGATCTGAAGCTCCACTTTGGGGGTCTTCTGACCCTCTGACTTCTTGATGTGCCTCTGAAACTGTCGAAGAAATGAAAACAAAAAAAGTTCTCGAGAGGAATCTCTTTTTTCTTTTCATTATTTTTTCCAAAGCAGCCAGACTTTGCTGTGATATTTTGACGTGGTTTTGTCGTGACCTTTAACCTGCTAACTGAGGCCTGTAGAGTCTGAGATGGAGCTCTTGGGGTTTTCTGGTCATTCCTCTGACCTTCACACTCTGACCTTGGGCTGAATCGGCTCAACAGCTGCTGATGTCATGCCACAGCAGCTGCAAAGTTGATTTTCAAATTAGGTTTTTCAGGTTGAAGCTATTTAACTCAAGATTAGGTGCAAATATAACCTGAACTATGAGTTAAGCTATGTTTTTATCTAAAGCACGCAGGCTTTTACCTATTAAAGGAGAGTCTGACGCTAACACGGACTCTGACAAAGCTTGTTTTTCTGGACGTGATCTCAGGAGGCGTAGCTGCTGCATCTGGGAGGGTAACCACAGAGCTGTGGTCAGAATGTGGCTTCCACGATGAGATGTTTTGCAACAATGGAGCCATGGGTGTGGGAAAACAAGCCACCCCCACAAGCGGCCTCTCAGATTCAGCTCTTGGCAGCAGGAGCTGGCAGGGAGGTGCTGGTAAAAGGCTGGGAGGGAGATCTTCCCAGGCCTAAAGGCCTGTTTAAATGGTCGGAGCGGAGCTGTATTTATTCTGGGAGGAGGCCAGGTTAAATGTCATGCACTGGGTGAGTTCACTGAAACTGTGCACTTGAATCCTAAACAACAAACACGGCGGTATATCTGGGATTTTATGACTCGTTTGGCATTTGTTTTCCCAGTGAAACTAAGGCAGGGAATGTTTAATCTCAAGATACACCTCGACCGATCAGGGTGATAAACATACTGGGTTTAATATTTAAAATGGTGTTTAAATACTTTCAATATTTTAGTTTTTATTCTCGGTATATCTGTAACCTTAAAGCAGACACCAGTGAGGTCTTTTAGTGGGTTTAAGCAAAGTTCACGAACACACTTGTTGAATATTTCATGACTTCTGTTTCTGTGAAACGAAATGTGAAAAAACACTTTTTTAGAAAACTTGTTTGCCTAATGAAGTTCATGTTACAGTCCCAAAGGTTCTTACGAACGATGGGTTCGTACGAAATCTGGAGCTCGTACGGTGCGTTCACACCAAAGCGACAAAAACGCGGCGCACGCCAAAGTTGGACGTTTGAACATTCGCACCTCGCCGCGCGTCCAAAGCAAATTGGACAAAATATACAATTTTGTCCAATTCGCTTTGGACACGCGTCAAGCCGGAAATAGGCAACTTGTGGGAGGAGCTAGTGCCAGACTGTGTTTTTGCAAGATGGAGGCTGTCGATCTAGCGTTGGAAGAGAAAGTCTCCATTCTCTATTTTACGCTTCTGCTTTGACCTTACATCTAAACCTGACGCCAGTTCGGTGTGAATGCACCGTAAGGCATTTGTGCAGGGTGGCATAGTTTCCTACGGTCTTTTTGGTAAGTTGGTACAGCTGACGTTCAATTCCCAAGAGCAACTTGAGGCATTCTTGAGAAAATCAGGTGATTTTCTGCCGTATGCTGGCCGTAGAGTTCTTATGTTCTTCGTATAAGTGCCTTGGAACCTTCCTATAGTATACTTATAACCGTCTTACAAAGATTGTCATAAGGCGGCCGTATGGGCCACCCCCCCTCTATGAGCAACTCACAACAATCTGAAGGTCGTTGGTAGGAAGATCCTACGCCATTCTGGAAAGTTTTGTCGGGATAGTGGCGGCCATTCCACCATCTCTAAAATTCTGTGACTTGATCATCACATCTGATGGAAAGTTTGCGAAATAGTTTTTAGTGTTTAAGATGGCAATAATGCAGAGAAGACAACAGCAGCATCTTCTAGATGTCCAGTGACAAGACGAAGAAGATCCAGCGGTCGTAGCCGCTGCCTTGGTTCAGCAGCTGCAGGAGGACCTGTGGGCAAAATGTCAACGCTGGTGGGTGTGGCCAGAGGCAGCACCTCTACGGCCAGACGAGACTCTGTAGCATGTGCTAATGCCCTCGCCAAAACCGTGAATACTGTCGCCTTACGAATAACGAGGGGTATTGTATGATCGTCAAACAAATCTCGTTCGCTGTACGCCGTTCATAGGAACGCTTTAAGAGCCGCCCGAGAATAACTTTGTGTTTCTGGGGGGTATTTACGGCCACTGAAGGAATATGGGATTCTGGAATGGTCTCCTGACCGCTCAATAATCAACAAAAATTGTATGTTGTTCTTCGGTTGTTTCTACGGCATTCGTACGAAGGCCCTTCAAAGAGCATTTTCGTTGCGCACGCCTAGAAAATCTCGGACAAGACCAGTTCTTGTCCAGGATTGGAGCAACTGAGGCTCGCTAGATAGGTAGTTGGCTTGTAATCGAAGGGTTTTAGGTTCAATTCCAACTTCTGCCTTTCACATGTCTATGTGTATACGTCAAGGCACTTAACCCCAAGTTGCCTACTGATCTGCATATCGGTGGATACGCAGATAAGTGTGCACGTTTTTTATTCGAATGGATGAAAGCGCTTTGGGTGGTCAGCATGACTAGAAAAGTGCTATAAAAGTTCAGTCCATTTACCAACTGGCCAGAACTTACGAACAGGCTACGAGCGCTCAATTCTTATATGCGGGAAGCCGTAGGAAATGGTCCAAAAATTGTTCGTAGGGTGTTGGCCGCCGTTCGTACGGGTCATTGTGACTTTGGCTTAAGCAGGAAGTAAATAGAAGGTAATAGCAGGTTGTCTTTGATGCTGGGCAGATTATTTGCAGAGGATTCATCATAAATACATTCATTTATCATCCAATGTTTATCTCAGTTTATTCAAGGGGGAGGGGGAGGGTACTCGACCATTGGCTCCACCCACTAACCAATCAGTGTCCGGCAGTCTTCTGACGTGACATTTTCAGCCCGACTCGGTGGACACCAAAGAAGAAGCTGGTGCAGAGTCCGAGTAGCTAACACAAGAGACTCTAGTCTCCATAGCAATCATTAGATGCTACCTAAATGCCCATTGGTTGTTTGGGAGGCATGGCAGGGAAAAGCATTTCTGTCCTACCATCACAAATGTAAACATGTGGAGTTTACTAAACTCTACTGAGACTTCAACTGGAGCTGTGAGCTTTGGTCAGATGAGACTCGGGTTGAGCTTTTCAGTTTGCAAACACTTTTGGTTGGATCGGCTGTGAAACAAATGATGCCCAATATTAAGCATGGTGGAGGTTGTATGATGATGTGGCCCTGTTTCTCTTACGAAGGCCCTGGGAACCTTGTTATGACATCATGAACTCTTCATGAACTCTGGCTTTCCCTAGGTGCCCATTCTTGCTCAGCACTGCCCCTATCAGTGCGGCACGGTATTTTCTGCTTCGCCCTGCGCATTCTCTCTGTGGATTTATGAACGATCAGAAAGACAAAATGTGTCACACACATTTGATAAATATATTAGACAGACTGTAGAACGTCAGCATGTGTAGCACGTGTGTAATCAAACATATATATAAAGAGAGAAAGCAATGAGCGTGCTCCAACTCCCTGCTTCATTGACTGTGTGACACGGCGCCACCAGAGGTGACACGAATTACATAAATTCAGTGATTTTCACCATAAAAATGTTGGAATATTATAGAAAACAAATTTATAGAACAGATAAGTTGAAACATGGATTTTCTGTTTTCCTTTTTAGTGCTGCCTTTAAGTGTCATGATGACCGCACGTCAATGCTTTTTAATCAGTTGTGACTCTGGAGTTTATGTAATCTCTTTTCACTAGGATTGCATCTAAGATGTGTTGGGAAAAGTTCTTATTTCAAGTGATTTTTATTTTATTAGATTACATTTGTTTAAAAACAAGCAAATGTTTTTCTTCTTTTTGTTAGTCAATAATGACCAGGTTTGGCCCTCAAACCAGCCCAGATTATGATGTTTACCCCCGGTACAATTTAGTTAGAGTTACCTAATCTCAAGGACACAAAGTTGGGGATTCTAGTTGCCACGTTAAGCAACAAAATGAAGTAAACCCTCCCATGCTTTATTTCATATTTTAGCCAGAAATATTTAAGTGTTTGACTGAAGGACCTGATTATCCTGATGAATAATCCATCTAACAGAATTTTCCATGCACTGACTGGGCAAACCGCTTATCCAGCACTTCCAGGCATCAACACTTGAAGCTGAAAAAACTCCAAGGGCACCTTGCTGATGATTTACTGGAGGAGGGAGGGGAGGCGGTTGTCACTCACTCACCCACCACCCCCTCCAATCTGCTCCTTGACAACAATCTGAGCTCTGCTGGAGGCTACAGTTGGCCACTGCAGACGGACTTTACCTTCAGCTTCCTCACTGCATCCTTCACAACCTCGGTGCCTTTGGGGGCTTCAACCTCAGTGTTTCCAAGGAACTGCAGAATAAGAACAAAGAAGATTTCTTATACAACACAAGTGCAACACCGTACCATTTGATCTTGAATAAGATGTGACGATGATGACGGGGTCTACAACACTGCAGCACCCTCCATCAGCTTTCTTCTGTTTTTTGCTCTTCTGTCAGATTAAGGTTTCCCAGATTTTCAAACTATTTTTAATATCAGACAAGGATAACAGTTTAAAAACCATTCTTCAAGACTTTGGGACTCCAGAGAACCTCAGTGAGAACCAGTATCCACACATGGAGAAAACATGGAGCAGTGGAGAACCTTCCCAGGAGACGTCGACCTACCAAAATTACTCCAAGAGTTCAAAGAGAGGTTCTAGTTCTATGAAGTAGATGAGCAGCTGTTCCTGTAAGTTATCTTTGGTACCAATTGATCAAACAAAAATATATTAGTCAGCTCAACATAAAGGGTAAACCTGCTAAGGCTAGCCTCGCATATCAGCTAAGCTCCTGCTAACGGTACATGTGCGGAAGTTTAAATACAAGTATATATTGCTCTTTTGTTGTGCTGTTGTGCTGAAAAGAATGTAAAGGAGATATTAAATGCAGAAAGTGATAAAGTATGATAACATCTCTAATTTCCCGCTTAATTTACCTGACCCTGAACGTGTCCTGCAGCACAGCACAGTGCTCGATGGAGGGGGATGAATTAGCGGTGCAAATCTCAGAACAGGCTCCAAATAGCGTTGACAGATGGTAAACGAAAATGGGGGCCACACCAAACAACAACCTCGCTTAGGGCACCAAAACCTCTGGATATCCCTTTAGAAACCAAAATTTATCACAACATCAACAGATTTCTTCACCAAGTTAAACTGCGGCTGTCCTTTAAAATCTCCAGTTGGGTAAAATATCGGTCTCTGTTGGGGAAAACCGATACTGAAGGATCCAGAACATCATTGGTAATTGAGTCAGTCTTTTAATTTAACCAACCCCTTTGCATTTGTATGTCTCCTGTTACGTTACATAATACATCATTGGAAAGCTGAGATTTTTGTGATTTCAAATATGTATGCCAATCAAGGCAAGGCAAGGCAAGTTTATTTGTATAGCAAAATTCATGTTACAAGACAATTCAAAGTGCTTTACATAAAACATCAAAAGCAAAAGTACAGGAATAAAAACCATGATTTAAAATGAACCAAAAAAAATATATATATCTTAAAAGGAGCTGTGCAGATTTAAGCTGTGCAGCTGAGAACAGGTGGGTCTTTAACCTGGATTTTCAGCTGGTGTTTCAGCTGATCTGAGGCTTTCTGGGAGTTTGTTCCAGACATGTGGAGCATAGAAGTTGAACGCAGCTTCTCCATGTCTGGTTCTGACTCTGGGAACAATTATGACTACAGACACAGTAAATTCTCCGTTTGAAGCCTTAATATCATAGACAGAACAGAGCGATCTCAAACAAAAATTGCATTCTTACGTCCACAAGGGTCGAGTTAATGTCCTCCAGCAAAATAGCTAGTCCACAACAAGTCTTGCGTCCACAATCAAACATCATCTGTTGCTAAAAACCTGAGGAATTTCCTTCCTTGTGTGTATTTCTCACATGGTTTTCATCATAACTACTGTTAGCATACTCATTTTAGTCTAAAAAGCGCCCTTCTTCTTCTTCTTTGTGATGTTTATTGGCAGCTGGCAAACAACAAATTGGTGCATTAGCACCACCTACTGGTGTGGAATGAGGACCAGAATTGTCATTCAAGGTCGCACTTGCCTCTCTACTGGTGATGTATTAGCATCGTCCCTGCTTGTGCTAGCTTTGCTCTTGTTTTCAAGTATCTTCTTTCTGCCTCCAAAAGTCCTGATTAGCCTTGAGCTCCCTCTGCTGGTTGTTTTGGGTCAATGCATTGGATAGTTGCAACTTAATTTACATGGGTGTTGGAATCTGTCTGCCTTAAAGAAAATGTCCTCCGGTTCGATTCCCTTCTTCCTGTCCAGCTACCCTTAAAAAAAAGGCCACAAAAACCTTTGAAATAAACTAATGATTAATGTATGGAAACTTTGCTGTGCCTGGTGTCGACTAATAAAACACTGTGGTGAGGATTTCATGTTTTATTCTGTAAATATAGATAAGGAGGAGAATTTTTCTGTGCACAATTTGTGTTTTTATGGTGTTTGGAGCTGACAGAAGTCAAATAATGTTTTTTTACCAGAAAATCTGAGTTGATCATAAAGTGGTAAAATGTGTTGGAATTCTGCATTGTGCTTTTCTCCAACAGATGGCGCCGTTTTCTTTGAGCTTAGTGCATCAGTAACCCTTCCAGCCTTCAAAGCAAACAGCTTCCTCTTCCCCTCGGCTCAACGTGTGCAGCCAGCTCTAACAACAAACTTCGTAAACAGTTGTTTGGAACCCTTAAAAGGTTGGAGGAAACAAAATAACAAGTCCGCCCATCGGAGCACAGCAAACAGCTCAGACAGCCATGGATTGTATCTGCCACTCGGTGTAAATCCTGACTCTGCTGATCCTCGTCTGTAATAACGTGCAGCCAAGCCAAAAGGAGAGCTCTTTGGCTGTCCATATGATGATTACCTCTACAAAAATACGCTGTTCCATTCTTACTTTTACTAGCATTTCCTTTTTAATACTGTGAAGATTATTTGACTTTACAGCATTTGCCTATCAATTTGAAGCATTAAATTAGTGAACCTTGCAGTGAATTAAATATGAAGCATTACTCAAGACTGTTTCTAAATGCAGGAAGACAGAAAAAGGGAAGCAGCAGTCAACGGTTTCTGCTAAACAGTTGAAAAAAAAGAAAACAGATCGAGCCTTGATTCAGAAGTGTCAGCACTCTGCCTCGGCGTGACAAATGAACTCTCTGCTTAGTCGCGGTCATGTCTGCGAGTGCTGTGGCCCAGAATAGAAAAGAGCAGCGCATGTTCTTGACCTAGTGCATTGTGGGACAGCGACTATGGGGCAAATCAAGCTCCGGGGCTCATCCATCAAACGATTCATGCGGCTGAAAAACGACCACGTTTCAACCTCGTGGCAGGCCCAAGGAGTTCATTCAGACGACACAACGAGGAGCCGAGTTCAACCCGAGTACGAGTGCCGCGCTCTCATTTAAAGAGCAGCGAATTTAATGTGGTTAATTTAAAACTAAAAGCTCTAAATGTGACTTTTAAAGACCACTGGCTGCCCAATCGCTGCCAAGCAAACAACTAAAAACCCTTCAAGGTCTCTCTTCTGAAGCTCTCAGACTGGTGCCACTTTCTGGTCCCAGAAGAAAAACGAACAGCCACTTCTGAGCCGTTTAACTGTGCCTTTAAAACGTCTCTTCCTGTAAATATTTGATCCTCCCTCTGATGAAAGCTGGATTTTAGCAGAGGATCCTAACGCAGGGAGAGACAGACAATGTTTTCCTCCCATTGTTTCAGCCAACAGACAGTCCTAACAAACAATAGGCAGTGTTTATAAATGCGCTTCACAACGCCGGTCACTGTTCCAGGGAGAGACACAGGAAACAGCTAATGTACAGGTCCTTCTCAAAAAATTAGCATATGGTGATAAAGTTCATTATTTTCCATAATGTAATGATAAAAATTAAACTTTCATATATTTTAGATTCATTGCACACCAACTGAAATATTTCAGGTCTTTTATTGTTTTAAAACTGATGATTTTGGCATACAGCTCATGAAAACCCCAAATTCCTATCTCATAAAATTAGCATATCATGAAAAGGTTCTCTAAACGAGCTATTAACCTAATCATCTGAATCAACTAATTAACTCTAAACACCTGCAAAAGATTCCTGAGGCTTTTAAAAACTCCCAGCCTGGTTCATTACTCAAAACCGCAATCATGGGTAAGACTGCCGACCTGACTGCTGCCCAGAAGGGCCATCATTGACACCCTCAAGCAAGAGGGTAAGACACAGAAAGACATTTCTGAACATAGGCTGTTCCCAGAGTGCTGTATCAAGGTGCCTCAGTGGGAAGTCTGTGGGAAGGAAAAAGTGTGGCAGAAAACGCTGCACAACGAGAAGAGGTGACTGGACCCTGAGGAAGATTGTGGAGAAGGACCGATTCCAGACCTTGGGGGACCTGCGGAAGCAGTGGACTGAGTCTGGAGTAGAAACATCCAGAGCCACCGTGCACAGGCGTGTGCAGGAAATGGGCTACAGGTGCCGCATTCCCCAGGTCAAGCCACTATTGAACCAGTAAACAGCGGCAGAAGCGCCTGACCTGGGCTACAGAGAAGCAGCGCTGGGCTGTTGCTCAGTGGTCCAAAGTACTTTTTTCGGATGAAAGCAAATTTTGCATGTCATTCGGAAATCAAGGTGCCAGAGTCTGGAGGAAGACTGGGGAGAAGGAAATGCCAAAATGCCTGAAGTCCAGTGTCAAGTACCCACAGTCAGTGATGGTCTGGGGTGCCATGTCAGCTGCTGGTGTTGGTCCACTGTGTTTTATCAAGGGCAGGGTCAATGCAGCTAGCTATCAGGAGATTCTGGAGCACTTCATGCTTCCATCTGCTGAAAAGCTTTATGGAGATGAAGACGACCTGGCACCTGCTCACAGTGCCAGAACCACTGGTAAATGGTTTACTGACCATGGTATTACTGTGCTCAATTGGCCCGCCAACTCTCCTGACCTGAACCCCATAGAGAATCTGTGGGATATTGTGAAGAGGAAGTTGAGAGACGCAAGACCCAACACTCTGGATGAGCTTCAGGCCGCTATCGAAGCATCCTGGGCCTCCATAACACCTCAGCAGTGCCACAGGCTGATTGCCTCCATGCCACGCCGCATTGAAGCAGTCATTTCTGCAAAAGGATTCCCGACCAAGTATTGAGTGCATAACTGAACATAATTATTTGAAGGTTGACTTTTTTTGTATTAAAAACACTTTTCTTTTATTGGTCGGATGAAATATGCTAATTTTTTGAGATAGGAATTTGGGGTTTTCATGAGCTGCATGCCAAAATCATCAGTTTTAAAACAATAAAAGACCTGAAATATTTCAGTTGGTGTGCAATGAATCTAAAATATATGAAAGTTTTATTTTTATCATTACATTATGGAAAAGAATGAACTTTATCACAACATGCTAATTTTTTGAGAAGGACCTGTATAACAAGCAGTAGAGATATGATATGAACTGATGACGTCATCAATGATCTTTATGGGAAAGCTGCGGTAAGCTGGAGTTGCTTCCGGATCCGAGGAGCTTAGAGGCTAGATGCTGCCTCCCCCTTGTATAGTCCCAGTCCTCGGAGTATCGGAGAACGTTTTGATTCATTCACACATCTCTTCCGGTTTTCCCCTCCAGCCAAATGGTGGCGCTGCAGACCCTCATTATCTTTGATTCCACGGGTGGTCAGACTAATCTCCTACATGGTAGAAAACTCAATAGAAAGTGACTCTCCCATCTGACGAGTTGAATTTTACGAGACACAACTCCGTGTGATTTGCTCATAGATTGTAAACCGACCCCCGACCCCCATTTGAGAAAGGGAGGGACAAATGTTTGTGCCACCGTATGTGTGTTGTCATTCCTATGAATAAATGAGAAATCTTGCATTTTGCATTCACTCCCTCTGCAGCTTTTTTTTTTTTTTTACATTAAAACAATCAATATTGAACAAGGAAAACTGAGTTTTTACACAAGTTTTTGTGTAGTAACATTTAAAATCAAACTGTACTTTCAGAACTTTTTTTAAACAAATTGTTCTTGGACATAAAAATGTATACAAAAAAATATAGTTTAAATATTTTCTTTTTTAGAAACTCAAGACAATCTGGGATATGAAATGAATATTTCAGATTGCCCTCCTGTCTGTGTCAACAGTGGTAAGTTAATTGAGGGTGAAGCTGTTACCTGAGCCAGCTGACACGATGCTGCATGAGTTACACAGGTAAGTGGGCGGGGTTACAGTGCACTGCTAGTCTAATGGTTTAATCACTGCTGCAGAGGAGCCGCTGTTTTAAACCCCGCAGTCTTTTATATCCTTTTGTATGCGTGTCAACTGAAAACAAAAAACAATATTAGATAAATAGCTTTACTATGTTATTTATGTGGGACACTGTGGTGGAGGCTTCCAGCTGTTTCTGCAAAACAACGCAAGTCACTGACTAATTCCTGGGAGAAACATTTTTAACACACATTATTACAGTCAGATGTGCAATCTGCTTTATTGTTACGCTAAGAGAACGGCACCGATGAGGGCAGCTAAGCGGCGTCCTTTCCTTCCAGAATTGCGCCGCTCAAGGTGGCAGCATGTTGGAGTAGCTCTGTTTCTTTTTTTAAACTTTAATTCTTCCATTTCTGGTAGAAACATTGTTTTTGTGGACAACTGTTCTCTCTGGTTTTGAATGCTGTGCAGCTGGAAGGATTTTTGCTGATACTTTTTATTTTTGGACATTTGTTATGATGCATAACCATGGCAACAAGGTGGTTTACAACTGGCAGCAGCTGATTAACATCACAAAAGCTCAAATAATACCTCAACTACAGCCACAAAACCCTGATGAGTTGAAAAGAAGACGCCACAGATCCAGAGCATCCTCTACATCAGACTGTCATACAACTACAGAGCGTCTTCAGTCAGAGGCTTCTTCAGATCTGCAGACTGCTACAGGAGATCATCCCTACCCACAGCCATCAGCATCTACAACAAATCTTTGAAGGAACTTGCAAAATGAGTTACAACAACATTGAATTTCCCTTTGGGATTAATAAAGTAATTTTGAATTTGAATTGAATTGACTCAGTAACATCCGTGGTAGCTAACGGCAACAGACGCTATCGAATGTTGGCAACCAGTTAATATGAAAACATGTCGTTTTCTGCCCTGAATTCGTTCACTGATTACCTCCTAAAAACAGTTTAAATTATCAGTGCATTCTGTCCAGGTTTCAGACTGTAATCAGCTAGTGACATACTGTATTTGTTTGTTTAGCAGCTAACAGTTTTGTTGGTATAATACTGAGCCGCTGTTTACCTATTGTGGTTTCCAGAAAATTTCTGTTTCAAAATGTTTATCTCAATGGAATGACTATCAAAACATAATAGGCTTTATAATAGAATTTATTCTGGGTTAATTTATTCACCTCCTTAGAAATAAAGACGCTTGCTGATCTGCTTCAGGGAAACAAGACTTCCGATTATGTTGACTGTCCTTCGCAGTATGCACACACATCCTGATATAATACCAGTGCAAAAATATGACAAGATGGTAACAAGTTAAGCAGGCAAACGAGATCGTTCTGAAGACGCATAAATGCAGCTAACAGTGACCTTAAGTTGATTGACATCTGCGGCTTGAGAGTGAGTGGAGCCAGAAGCATTTTCCCGTGTTTGTGCCTAAAAATAAATCTTTAAAAATCGTTCTTTGTAAAAATAAAATAAATTATAATCAAAAAGGCAACCTGTAAATCTAGTTGTCTCTACATGCTGAGAAATCCCAGCCGCTCCTCCTGTGGTCACCATAACCCCACCTCCAGCCGCTGACAATGGGAATCATTTAGTTTGTTTCAGAGCCTGTATTTTAGTGGTGAAAACAAAAAGAGCCGGTGCCAACAAACACTGGCTCCTCACCAGGATCTGGAACTGGTCTGGTAAAACACTCTCGTTTGAAGCTGCACCAGAGCTCATAGCCCAATAGCGGCGGTATATTCATAAGAACACACAAACGGAGACTGGGACCAGAGAGGGGGGCACTGAGGACACACAAACTGGGGCTGACTCCAGCCTTGGCTGTTACATCAAAAGAGCATAAAGCTGATTAAATTCAAAACAGGGAAAGTGTACTGACAAAGCTCTGCAGCTACTGTGACGTGTTCACGACCGGCTCACGGTCTGGGGATAAACACAGGGATGAGGATCACACTGTGGAACGTTGAGATTCTTCTTTCAAATTATTTTATCAAAGAAAATAAAAGGGAGTCAAACTGAGCCAACACCGCTGTGATGAGTCCAGGACCCTGCAGATAAGAAACACCAGTGTTGCATTAAAAATGTAAGCGGTGCAGGATGTCTAGACAGAGAGACGCTGCAGATATGAAAAACATTCAGGTCCTATGAGATGCACCCTGATGGGCGATGGATGCACGGTGAAATGTGCGTGCAATGTGTGCAACATGAACTATTTCTGATCAAGCTTTAAATCACATCAGGTTGAGTTTCAACAAGCTCACAGAGCTGTCCATGAAAACCAGGCACTCTGTAACATTCTGTACTCTCCAGCTGCAGAACGGCATCACTTTGGAAAGCTTTTATAATTTCATCTGCAGTCAGAAACTGAAACATCAATATTTACAAGAAGAAGCACCAAGATTTATATTTAGAGATCAGATATTACTCTGTGACATTGTGAGGGATGGAGTTACATTCATTTAAAAAAAGAAAGCAAACGAGCTATGGTCTATGAAGGCTTCTTCAGTACTTGTCCCTTTTAGGGCTGCAACCTTTGAAGGCCACATTTGAAGGCAGATTATGTAACAAAGGCTGTCCAAATTCGAAGGCTCCTCCCAATATGTCCTCCTTTTCCCCGGATTCGAAGAAAGGGTCCGGTATGTTTGCTGCCCTCACTATCTCAAGATTCATTGTGGGCCGAATTGACGTTTTTTGTTCTTGTAACAATGGCAGACAAAGCGGGACAGGATTGTGTTGTTAGGCTATTATAATTTGCAAAGACATGTTTTTAATAAAATGTTTGCACAAATGTTTATTTCATAAATCCAATAATTGAAATCATCGAAAAGGCTAGACCTATTTCATAGCGGTGTCCTTCAAAGGATGCAAGACCTGAATTTGGACAAAACAAGTGTTAGCTTAAGCCAGTGGGTCCCAAAGTGGAGGGGGGGGGGTCTTTGCAGAGTCTTTGCAGGGCGGGCGCGGTAAGAATGCACAAAATTTAAAAGCTAATATAACTGACAGGGTTTTAACGAGGCTCCCGCATAAACCCAAAGCAGAAAATAAAACACTGCCAAATAAGCTTCTAAACCATCTTCCTTTCAAACCAAACAGTAGAAAATATGACGAAGCATATCTTGCCTTTGGTTTTGTTACACCAAACACCTTGAAATGCTCTATGAGCTCATATAAAGATTTGTACATAGTGGCACTGTGTGAAAAACCGCACACAACTGCGGGGGATTATATACTTGCATGGACTACAGACATGGTTCCATCTGTGATTCATAACAGAGGCCAGCAAACTATGGGTTATTCCTCTGTCCAATAAGCACATTAATGAGATGTCAACTGACATATGGAGACTTTGTAGAGAACTGCACAGATGGGGCAAAGACTATGGCTGTACAACTAGGAGGGCTGCAGGGCTTCATGAAGTGCGTCTTCCCCAGTGCTGCATTATACACCGCGACACATCTAAACAGCTGAGCCCCGAACTGAATGATGTAATGACCGATGTCTTCAGCACAGTCAACAACATCAAAACACAACCACAAGTCCAGATTTTAGAGGGTACTGTGCGAGAAAATGTGCTCTGACAGACAGCCGTTCTGTTTCACAGCGAGTCCCGATAACGGTCATGTGAAGGTGCTGTCCAGGGTCTTTAAACTGCAGGATGAGATTCAACATCTTTTTGAAGGAAGAGGGCAGCGATCTTGGCCACAGATCTTACTGTAACAAATTTTGAATGAAACTTGCATACAGTGGCATATTTCTGAAGCCAATGTTCAATGAACCAATTTCAGTGATGCAGGGCACAAACACACACCTCCACCTGGCAGATAACGTGACATCACAGCTAGGCTCAGACCTGGTACTGAAAAGTTGTGATGATTGAAGACTTTACAAAACAACCTTTACAATTGTTTTCTTTCTCTCTCAGAGTTCTTTGTGTTTTAAACCAATTGTGCACAGAGATGCATTAAAATTTTTTGAAAGCAATGTTATATAATACTACACAGTAAGACTAATACAAAATTATATCATAAAATAATAAATTCACAAAAAAGTAATAATTACACTGGGAGGGGCAGAGTCGGGGCGTGAACATTTTCTTATAAACCAATGGGGGGTCCGGCAGAAATAGTTTGCGAACCACTGGCTTGAGCCACAGTTACAAAAGGTTCTTACAAAAAATGTGTTTGTGTAAATATCCCAGTTTGTACCAAAATTGGGAGTTGGTAGACATTCGTGAAGGAGGGCATAGTTTCCTCCGGCCTTTTTACAAAGTTGGTACGGCTGCCGTTCAATTCGCAAGAGCAACTTGAGGCATTGTGGAGAAAATTTTGTTGATTTTCCGCTGTTGAGTTCTTATATTCTTTGTAAGGATGCCTTGGTGTTTTCCTACGGTATACGTATACGACCATTTTACGAACATTTTCATGGTTAGGTGGCTGTACGGCACCTCTATGAGCAACTCACAGCAATCTCTTGATCATCACATCTGCTGGAAAATTTGTGGATTAGTATGTAATTTTCAAGATTGCGATAATGCAGAGAGGACTAAAGCTGCATCTTCTGTAGGTGCAGTTACAGGACGAAGAAGAAAGAGATCTAGCGGATGTAGACACTGCTGTCGACGGCGATGCTGGTACTTCTGCCTTACAAACACCTTAGTTTCGCCTTACAAACGGCGAATGAAGGAATCTCATCGCTGTAAGGGACCCCCAAGAACAAGAACTGTGTTGTTATGGCATACTTTATGGCCACCGTAGGAATATGGGATTTTGGAATGTATAATCCACGAACGTCGGACGTTGCCCTTCGGGTTGTTCCTAAGGCATTTGTCTCAAGGCCCTGCAAAAAGGGCTTACGTGGCACATTCGCAGAAAATCTCCCCCCTCCTTTCCACGGGACGCGTAAACGTTACAGGAGCAGCACGTTTCACTCGCGCATTCTGCTGCTTGGCCCTTTCCACCCGGTGCTTATGAGGCGCATAGCAGCAGGGAAGCAGCTGTCACAGAGAGCACGAAGCCACGCGTGGTTTCATCAGTAAACACAACAACAAGCAAGAAAAGACAACAACATGGCTCCAAAAGGTCTGTGTTTTATGTTATGTCCGTTTTATATTCACCAACAAGTTTATGTTATGTCAGGGAATATCCAAAATCGCTCATTTGTTTGATGACGCACAAATGAGACCCTCCCGCGAGGTACTGACTTCTCGCCGGACCGCACAGTAGTGACCTGTCTTTAAGTAAAGCAGCCACAAAGCAGCACGTTTCTTTTATTTTGAAAATTTCCGGATGCCGAGCCGTTATATTTCCCGTCTTCCCCTATTCAAAATGTCGAAATTTACACATTTCAGAGGCGTACCGCATAGAAAATAGGACTGCCGTGTATATTTAGAAAAGTGCCGCGACATGACGCTCCTGAGACGCGGCAGACTCGCGCTGCTTTCGCCTCCGGTGGAAAGGAGGGGTTGGACATCTTCGCACTCGCAACGAACTTACGAACAAACTTACAAATGCTGGATTCTTATAAGGCTGCCATGAGGAAGCCGTAGGAAATGCTCTAAAAATTATTCGTAGGGCGTTCAAAGCCATTCATAGAGGTAATTGTGACCGAGCCGTTAGTTTACTTTGTTTGCTAGTATTAGCTCAGCATGCATTGATGCTGGTACAAACATTACTGACAGGAGTTAGTGGTAACATGCTAATAAAATGCCAATAAATAACAAAATCTCAGAGGAAACATGTAGATTCAAGTAGAAAACTAACCTCAAATCGGCTGCATTAAATAATGCTTCAAATACAAAAGTGAGATTGTCTCTTATTTAGGAACTCAAGACATTGTGTCACCTTGGCAAAAGACAGTAAAATGTCTCCATTGAGCATTTATTTCTTTAAATTATATTTTTCTCATGATTTGCTTAGAATGGGGACACCATTTAATGGAAGGCATTCAGACAAGGCACAATGATAATAAAGTGGTTGACCCAAATCCCCTCATTAGTGGCTCCATCTTAGGTTTCGTTCCACAAAGCAATAAAGGAAACTTAGAGGTTAACAGAGGGAAAGGATCCAAGCGGCTCAGTAGTGCTATTAAGATCAAATGAACGAAGATAAAGAAGATGCTGTTTCCTTGATGAACAAAAGCGTGATTAAAAAAAAACAACTCTCTTTTCTTGCTGCAGAAAGAAAACATCTTGCGGTACTCATTGTGGGTGCAGGTTTCAACAGAAAATCGTTAACTGAGCTTGTTTTCAAAAATCCAGAGTGCTTAAAACCGGAGGGAACAGTTCATGCACATCCTCATTACTTTGCCTGTCCTACCGCCTGAAACTCCCTCTGCGATCACTGTTTTACTCAGATCTCAGCAAATCTAAGCAGATGGGGAACTCATCAGTGAAAGCTGACAATCTGCTTTGATTACAGAAAGGTGTCTTTTGCAAGTTCACCCAGGGTTTTTGCAGCATACAAGAAAAGCAGCTCCAGCAGTTTTTTGGGGTATCTGGTACTTTTCTGAGTTTCAGAGCATTTCTGAAGCAGAGGATGTAAGACGAGAGATCCGTGCCTCACGAGAGGAGAAATGTTTGTCAGAATAGAGCGCGGAACCAGCCGGATGGTGGAAAAATGTTGCAGTGTAGAGACACTCTTTCAAAAGGTGAGTGCTGGATATTTGAAAGGACCTGTTGCATAACAGTCGACACGCAGGGAGCCCCCCGTTTCAAGTTGTTCTCGCACGAGAACCAAAAGGTTGCTGGTTTAGACAGAAATATCTGACATTTTATATAAACAACCCCTGAAGAGCTCATTAAAACGGAACAATCAAGGTTAAAATATAAAAGAAAGTTCCCTAAAAACTTTGGCAGCACCAAGGTAAACAGCTGCTGTGGAAGATTAATGAGCCAGTATCATTTCTCTGACAGTCCATGCTTACAGCACGCTATTAAGCATAAAGGATGTCCAAATTAGAAATTCAGAAAACGTTAAACGTTACACTTTTTAAAAAACCTCAAGCAATATTTTTCTTTCATTATTTTACAGTTGCACTTTTTTTTTTTACAGTCATATGGCAGTTCTTACCTTGGCATTGTAGGCTATGTAGTGCTTGGCCAGAGCCTCTGGGGTGTGCATCCACGACTTGTCTGAAATAACACAAACCAAAAACCTCAGTGAAAACAGTTTTAATCAGTAGAATTGTTCAGCATTAGGTTTATTTAGTAATATTACTGGTTGGTGTGTGTACATGAGCAAAAGCATATTTTAGTAGGGTTAAGTAGTAGTGAGAAATACAGCATGCCTTAGGCTCATTCATAAAAAATACATTTTACTCAGCTCCTTTTACAGACTAAAAATGGCCTAAAATGTCTGCAGTGAAAGAATTATGATAATTATGTTACTCAAATTCGTAAAAAAAGCCACTTATAATAAAAAACGCAGTGACAAAACCCATGATGAGCTGCTAATACCACATACCATATTACCATTTCAGGAAGACTATCATTCTGTGATACAAACATCTTTATCTCTTATTTTTCTTATTTTCTGCAGCACCTTGGGCAAACTTGCCATTTTTCACATGTACCTTCTAAGTAGGGATGTGTATTGGCAAGAATCTGGCGATACGATATGAATCACAAACAGGGGGACGATACCAACGTTCCCTCTAAGCTGCGCACGTGCGCAATTGCGCATTGCTGACACAGTCTTCGCGCACAGAAAATCTGCTCTGCACAGAAAAAAAATCTTACATGGATTGGGAAAAAATCCTCAAAAAAACAAATAATTAATTCTGTGCTATTTTGCAGTATGAATCAAAGAGCACATGCACCGATTTACAGTTCCAGCGGTGCCCCTGCACCGGTCCAATTTTGCTGTTCAGAGTTGCTGACAGCGGCAAGTTCGTGCGCTGCGAAATGTGCTTGATTTATTTAGAAAGTCTGGAGTGTTTTGGTGGAATTTTCTTTAACAAAAGGGGATTATAAAATGTTCGGAAAACATTTAAAGTTTTCGTTTTGTTCCTCTCAGAAACGGGCTCATTATTTTCAGTCTTAATTTGTAACTTTATCACTGGATTGTTTCAGCCGCCATAAAAGAAATAAAACTTTGAATAGGAAAATGGATTTTAACAAGAAATCAGAATTGAGCATTTAACCTGCAATGGGAACATAGCAGTTCTGCTCCTGCTCCTGTCAGTCAACATGGCCGCGGTTCTTATCATACTGTGTGAATCAATCTTTTAGTGTTTGATTCTGCATTTGGGTTAAAAGATTTCGCCTCAAGACCATAACGTTTATGTCTCTGAGAGACCAGTGGCTGGCTGCTCCAGCCAACGATGCGATTCACATACGTATTTACGCAGTTAATCAATCGATGTTGATGCTACATGTCAAGCATCCAGCGCAGACTGTGAAAGAGGCTTTAGTTTAATGAATCGTATCAAAACAGCATCGAGAAACCGTCTTGAAGTGGAACATTTGGATCAGCTGATGCGCATAAAGTCAAAGCTGCAAGTAGATGAGGCCATCAGCAACGTGTACAACCGCTGGATACGTGAGAAGGACAGATGAAAAAAAAAGTGAAATTTAAGTCCTCAGTCAGATTTGTGCTTATCTAGTGTAATTTATTTACAATGTTGATTTATGAAAATTGATTATTAAATACTGTCACGAGTAGCAGAAATACAAATAATCCTGTGATTATATACTGTATTTTTCAGACAAAGAGTTACAGGACCCTCTGCCAGTTACAGGACCCTCTCCCAGTTACAGGCTCTCCCAGTTACAGGACCCTCTCCCAGTTACAGGACCCTCTCCCAGTTACAGGACCCTCTCCCAGTTACAGGACCCTCTCCCAGTTACAGGCTCTCCCAGTTACAGGACCCTCTCCCAGTTACAGGACCCTCTCCCAGTTACAGGACCCTCTCCCAGTTACAGGACCCTCTCCCAGACCACAGCAGGACTCTCTTACCCAGTGCACAGCAAGAGCTTCACACAATGGCTCATGGTTATAAGATAAGATAAGATAAGATAAGATAAGATAAGAGATACTTTAATAATCCCCATGGGGAAATTAAGTTTCAGTACAACCAATCCAAGACAGGATTTGGAAGACCACGGTAGCAGCCGGCTTTACCAGCGCCCCTTTCAATACAAGTCATACAAGTTATAATACAAGTCAGACCTTTACAATA
Organism: Valencia hispanica; assembly: GCA_963556495.2. Classification (NCBI taxonomy): domain Eukaryota; kingdom Metazoa; phylum Chordata; class Actinopteri; order Cyprinodontiformes; family Valenciidae; genus Valencia; species Valencia hispanica. Next base: position 4,648,434 of record OY747707.1, read on the forward strand.
AAAATGTTAAGTGTGTTTTCAAAATTTGAGTTCATAGTTATCTTGGCTTACTTGGCAGTTCATGTTTGTCCACAGTCCACCAGATATTTATACTTACAATAGTGTTAACACACTACACGGGTCATGAATAAGATCTTTGTCATTTTTATTGTAAGTGGGATAATGTACTTAATAAAAAAGTATTCTCACAGAAATTTAAATGCTTTAATTTGATTATTTTAATAAACGATGTAAAGATGGATGGATGCGATGCTGGCATGACCACAGGGCACACTGTGATGTTGCTCACAGTGGTCAAAGGGAGCGCTCAGGGCGTTTGTGTGTTTGCTCAGATACATGAACAATTAGAGGGAACATTGGACGATATGATATATTGCGATACTATGAGTGAGACTTTATAAAACTTATTTTAACTGTAGAGAAACTGTCCCAGCATTCTAAACTCTCCAACCTGCTTCATACTTTAACACGTCCAGTTTTATTACTAGTTACTAGTAATAAATTACTAGTTTGTTACTAGTTTATCTAGTTGATCCACTGGAATGAAGAAGGTGAAAACCGTCACAAAATGCCATTCATACTTTTAATTTTACTCCAAAAATTACTGTCATCATTAATGGTTCCATTCAAATTCTAAAAAAATCAAAATAGGGTTGTAAGAATTTCGATATGCCGATATATCGCGATATTTTATGTCACAATATTGTATCGATATTCAAAAGCAATGTATCGATTTCTATTTCTATTTAGACTAAATCTGGGAGCTGGTTCCACAGGAGAGGAGCCTGATAACTAAAAGATCTGCCTCGCATTCTACTTTTAGAAATCCTAGGAACCACAAGTAAACCTGCAGTCTGAGAGCTCTACTCATCAGAACTCTTGCTGCCGCATTTTGGATCAACCGAAGGCTTTTAATGGCATTTTGTGGACTTCCTGATAGTAAAGAATTACAGTAGTCCAGCCTTGAGGTAACAAATGCATGGACTAGTTTCTCAGCATCACTCCTGGACAGGATGTTTCTAATTTTAGCAATATTCCTGAGGTGAAAGAAAGAAATCCTAGAAACCTGTTTAATATGGGATTTAAATGTCAAGTCTTGGTCAAAAATAACGCCGAGGTTCTTTACGTTATTACTGGGAGCCAATTTAATGCCATCCAGATGAAGTGATTGACTAATCAGTTTCTGTTTTAGAACTTCTGGTCCAAAGACAGCAACTTCTGTCTTGTCAGAATTTAAAAGAAAAAAAGTTTAGAGTCATCCTTGTTTTTATGTCTTCCAGACATGCCTGTAATCTACCTAACTGACTGGATCCAACAGGATTTATGGATAAATATAGTTGTGTATCTTCTGCATAACTGTGGAAATGTATAATATTTATATAATTACAGCAACTTTATATTCCTGTGGTACGAATCCATTTACTAAGAATAGATTCATCACATCTAAAATGGGGCCAGGAAACAAAGGGAACACTTCCTTAAATCATTTGGTTGGGATTGGGTCCAACATACAGGTTTATGGTTTAAACTTATTTAATATTTTTGATAGTTTCGAAAGCTCGACTGAATCAAAATAGTCCAAACACAAATGAGGTTCCACAGTTGGTGTCTCACTTACTGAGAGAGAAGTAATCATGTCTGGGAGGACACCAATCATTTTTTTGTTATTACAATTAATTTTATTTATGAAGAATCCCATAAAGTCATCACTGCTAAGAGCTGGGGGAATAGTTGGCTCAACAGAGCTATGACTCTGTGTAAGTTTGGCAACTGTACTAAAAAGAAACCTTACGAATTGACTTCCACCCTAAGCTTCAACATGCTAATTTACTAACATGCTAACTATTTAACTTGATATTTAACTGCCATGAAAACCCTTCAGCACGCTAATAGCCTAATATGTTACACTTTTAAAAAGAATGGACTAATGACAGTGGACCCCTGATATTTGTGGGGCTTAGGGACCACAGTGGCCCACGAATAACTAAAATTCACAAATAATTGAGACCCCATCTGACAATGCTTACAACTGGCTGTTTTAATAGTTCAAACAGCAAATATGCCTTAATATGTGTTAATTTGCAGAGTTATTTTGGGCGGCTGAAGACAATCAGCACCGAGGAAAGAAATGGTGCTTTGCATACGCCAACCAAAAGTATGTCAAGTTGCATTGTGGCTAGATATTTCAGCCTTCCAAGTTTAATTTTCCGCGCAGAATAATTTAGAAAAACATCTGCAAATAGGCACATTTCCTGTAAATAAATAATTAGGAGTTAGGTTCCAAAGAAAAATCTACGAAGTGGAAAATATGCAAACACAGAACAGTGAATATGTGGGGAGTCCACTGTACTGTAATTAGGCTAGCATCTAAGTCTACTTACAAACTAACTTAGATCCTAAAGCTTCAGCATGCTAATTTACAAACATGCTAGTAGGCTAACATGATAACCCTTCAGCATGACGACTGTAACATGTTATTACTACTGCATGCTAATTGGTTAGCATGGCAACACTTTAAAATGCTAATAGGCGAGCCCGCACCGTGGCTAACATGTAAATGCTTTAAATGCTAATTGGCAAATATGTTAATCCTCCAGCATGTTAATTAAATAACATGTTACAGCTTCAACATGCTAAATGACTAACATGCCAACATTAACATGCAAATGGATTAACATACAACTGCTTCAACATGCAAACTGACAAAGGTTCAAACAGTTTAAAATGCTAATACAGGTCCTTCTCAAAAAATTAGCATATTGTGATAAAGTTCATTCTTTTCCATAATGTAATGATAAAGATTAAACTTTCATATATTTTAGATTCATTGCACATGAAGCAAACATGAAACCATTTATGTGATTTATCTTATAAACTCAAGAGATTTTAACGGACATCTCAAACTGTTATGTGGCTTGTCTGTTCCTCTGCTTGAGTCACAATATTTGAGAAATCATCATTAAAATATTCACCAACGACACATTGGGCATCAACACTAAAGTCAGCATTATTGGAATGAGTAAGTTGTTAATTCTAATATCAGTTCATTGCATCAAGAGCGGTTTATCACACATCCCATTTCTTCTCTCAGGGTTCTTAACCTTTTTAATCGCTATAATTTCAAACAAATGATCCCTTATTACCCACAGTGTGCGGCTTTCTTCACAGGATGCCACATTGCTGGTTTATAAAGACTGAAACTGAGCCGCGGATCGGTGGTCATTACAGGTCACTGACGGCACAATCCAAACATCCCATTATTCACGCTTTTCTCTTCACTCTTCATTTCCTGCTTGTGAACTGCTTATTACAGCAGTAATGAATCTCGGGACAAAATCTGCATGATTGTGACCCGAGGGCATCAAACTTGTGTAAGTTGATTGGTTTCGCCGAAACTTGCAAGGTGTCGATGACGTGACTCAACGCCAGCGTGTCCTCTGCACAAGAATGCTAATAACCTTGTTTACATCGGCGCTGTTGGCCAACTGGAAAACCTCATTTGAATTTCAATTAGTGTTCGTTTGGTCCCAACATTTGCTTAAATTTGATTGCTTTCAGTGGCTAATCTCCAACATTTACAAGAAACTAATGACGATGCCGACAATGTTTCACTTTTGCTTTAACAGAACAGAACATTTTTTCCCACATCTCCCCTTTGACTTCCAGTTAACTCGTCAAGTCTCTGCCGTCCAGCTTTGCAGGTCTTTCAGGGGTAACTTTACGATTTCCATCCTCTCTCTTACTGAAAAAATAAAAAAGCTAACAAGCAGATACATCACAAGCAAAGATCTAAATACATCTACTTAACATAAAACCCAAAAGGCTCCAAGTTTTAACGTAGGAAATTTTAAACATTTCTGAAAGTCATTGTAAAACCATTTATGCTTATTTTGCTTTTTAATCCTTATACTGGCAATTATTTAATTGCATCTTGCAGCAGTGGCCTCCAAAAACCAATCCGTCTCCTGGTGGGAATGAAACCTGATGGAGACATGATGGATTTCCTCCTGATCTTAAATACTGGAGAGGCCAAGAAAGCACAAACTAAATTTAAGAGACAGAAAGAAGGAAAGTGTACAATCTGATTAATTTTAAAAGGTCAGATATTTTTATAGAGCCATCTATTCCATATGAATAGAAACTAAAGCGAAAGCCTGACAAAGAAATGTTGAAATGCAGCCCTTGCCTTATAAGCTGTAGACGTAATGAATCACCATTACGCCTGACCAGCTCATTATTTTTGTTCCAAACAACCGTTTATTGTAAACTGGATTTTGTTGAAAATCACACCTGATCCATTGGCACTCAGAGGAGTCCCGCCTGCAAAGATTTGCCCATGGGTTTCTGCTCTAATTAACCAGAGTAGACGGATCGTTCCTTTCGAGTGAAATGAGAAAACCACTTTCTACGTTTCGATGAAAACAAAAAAGCGAAGCTAACAAAATTAAAAAGGCTTTGGCTACAGCAGTGCAACATTTCAACATTTTCATCAGTGAATTAATAAGAAATCACAAACCGTCCTTGCATGTGTACTGGCTTTCTACCGTGCAGGTCTGGAGGAGACGATGAAGGGTGTTTTTTGGTTTCAATGGTAAGGTAATAGATGATGACTTTGCTGTACTCAGTTGCTTTGTCACCACGGCAATGAGATCAAACAGGAAGGTTATAAAGATACAACAGCTTCCTGTGTCTCCAGGATGTTCTAACCATTCAAACTAAAACGGTTGGTCTTTTATGCAACACTGCTCATCACTGAACCAAATCAACCTTGCTTAGGTCGGTCAAAGCATTCGCGGTATGGAGGACTACGGGGGTCATTGGAAAAGCTATACAGCATTTTGACGAGGAGTGCTTACTTGTGAATTAAAAATATAGATTGCTAAATATAATTTCAAATTCAACAATTAATCCAAAGACACGTTTGAAAAACATTTTGTAATTACACATTTTAAATTGAAATACTAAAGAGGAGTAGCTAATTGTATTTATTATTTGATTATTAAATACTGTGATATGAATTTTTTTTATCAAATCCTATTTCAAAATGGAGAATTAAATAACACAATTAATAAATGAGATTGTAAATATATTCCTTTTTCTACATCCGTTTTCTCTTTCCGACTCTCATTTTCAAATCCTTTTTGTAATTGCATTTCCTAAATGGTTTCCCCTCTCCTTTTAGCATTCGAGTGACCCTCCTGGTCCCTGAGCACTGAAAACCAAGTTCAACCAATCACAGCTGCTCCTCGAATGTAACCAGCTCTCTCATTGGTTAGACACGAGCTGTGCAGCTCAGCAAGGTCCACCCAAATGTGTCTAAACCATTTAGGAAATGCAATTACAAAAAGGATTTGAAAATGAAAGCCGGAAAGAGAAAACGGATGTAGAAAAGGGAATCACTTTTTTAAATGTATGAAAAGAAAAGATATTTACAATCTCATTTATTAATTGTGTTATTTAATTCTCCATTTTGAAATAGTATTTGAAAACCATTTTCAAATCACAGTATTTAATAATCAAATAATAAATACAATTTGCAATTCCTCTTTAGTATTTCAATTCAAAATGTGTAATTACAAAATGCTTTTCAAATTTCTTTTTTTTTGTATGGATTAATTGTTGAATTTGAAATTATATTTAGCAATCTATATTTTTAATTCACAATTAAGCACTCATTGTCAAAATGCTGTATTGCTTTTCCAGTGACCCCCGTAGTCCTCCATATTCGCGGAGCTCCAAGAAGACAATCTCACTTGACTGTCTTGAAAGTAGTTGATCATCTACATCCTCCCACTGGGTGTTATTTTTTAGAAAACATGACATTAATTACTACCTTTACGCTGACAATTGCCAGATTTATGCTTCCCTAAAAACCCACATTTCAGTTCAACCGTTGCTCGACTGTCTTGCTGATATCAAGGCTTGGCTTGCCCCCAACTTCTTGCTTTTAAATGACTCTAAGACTTAGCTTATTGTTTTTTAACTGTTACAACTCAATGTCATTTGTTTTTGATTCTTCTGTACTTCCCTTTAATTCTAGTCAGACAGTTTCCAATCTCAGTGTTAAAATGGACTTGGCACTAAATATAGATTCCCATATTAATCAAACAGTCAAATCTTGTTTTTATCAGCTGAGACGTCCTGCTAAATTGAAAGACATGCTATAAACGGCATCACCTTGAGTCAATTCACGCATTTATCACCTCAAGGTTGGATTATTCAAATTCTGTCCTTTTTGGTATTCGCGAAGATTCCTGACTAACACTAGCCACCATCAGCATGCCACTCCGATTTTAGCAGAACTCAGCCGGCTTTCTGTACATTTCCAGATACGTCTTAAAGTTTTAATGTTTATTTTCAAGACTCTGAATGATTTGGCCCTAACTTACCTCTCAGAGCTAAATATAAACCCATATAAACCTTCGCTCTGCTGACAATTACCAGGACTCCATTGCACAACCCGTGGCAAACGAGCCTTTTCTATCTGTGCCCCAAAACTCTGTAAATGTTTAAATCCAGTTTAAACACTTACTTTTATACCCTTGCTCTTAATTCTTAGTTGCTGTCAATGTGTTTCTTAATGCCTAGAGTTTATTGTTCTTACATTACTTGTACTTTATGGTTTGTATTGATTGTTGTGTGTGTTCTGTTCTCCTTTCTGTGTTTTCGTTTGTGGACATGAGACGAGGAACAAGGAACAAACAACAATGTGCAGCACATAAGTCACCTGCCATGCTGTTTTTAAACGTGCTTTATCAAACAAATGGTATGGTAAAACTTCAATTCACTGAAACAACCTTCCAGTTGGTGAACCTGTAGGATGATCATGAACATCATGATCACCATGAACATTCCTTTTCACTTTGTACACCTCAGACTTCCAGTACAAATCAGAGACCTGTCATCTGCAGAAATACTCAGATGTATCAGAGATGGACAAGAAGCTGAATACAGAGAGCTGGTGGACCGCTTTGTGACATGGTGTGGAAACAATCGTCTCACCTTGAATGTGAACAAGACAAAGGAGATGATTGTAGATTTCAAAATTGTAAATAAGTCAAACACTGTTTCCATCATGGGAGAAGAAGTGGAGGTGGTTGAGGAGTATAAATACCTCAGAGTTCACCTGGACAACAGACTGGACTGGAGGCTGAACAGTGAAACCGTCTACAAGAAGGGACAGAGCAGACTGTACTTCTAGAGGAAGCTTAGGTCCTTCAAGGTTTGCAGCAAGATGCTGCAAATCTTCTACAAGTCTGTTGTGGAGAGTGTAATCTCTTCAGCCGTCATCTGTTGGGGTAGCAGCATCAGAGCCAGGGATTTAAAAAGGCTAAACAACATGATAAAGAAGGTTCTGGTTCTGTTCTTGGGACAACTGTGGAAAATCTGGAGATGATGATGCAAAGAAGGATTCTTCATAAAATCAAAAACATTATGGATAACCCTGAGCATCATCTTCATGAGACAGTCATACAACAACAGAGCGTCTTCAGTCAGAGGCTTCTTCAGTTTCGCTGCAATACAGACCGCTACAGGAAATCCTTCCTGCCCACAGCCATCATTATCTACAACAACTCCTTAAACAATTAATTATATGAGCTACAACAACACTTAATTTCCCTCTGGGATCAATAAAGTATTTTTGAATTTGAATTGAATTTGAACAGAACCCACAGCTCTACTGTCAGCCTTGGCCCTTCCAAATGTGGAAGAAGAGGGGATTTAAGTGACTTTAAATGCAGCATGGTTGTTAGTGCTAGATGAGCTGATCTGAGTATCTCAGAAACTGCTTAAGGCTGGTTCACACAGCAGGATTTTAAAAAGGCCATATGATTTCCAAACCTTGAGAGACCAACACACATGGTGAATCACGCAATGTGAATCACATCCGTGTATACTCAAAGCAAAAACATTTGGAAACGTTTATGTCTGTCAAACCATCTTGTGATAGTGCACTCAGGCGGGTTTCACCAGCGCACAGCGCAGCAACAATGGCGGACCTCTGTGTTCTGTCTGCGCTGCGGGACCTCTTCAGATTATTTGACGTGTTAAAGTTAAATCTGCTCGTTGTGGAACATCTTTGATGCAGTGAAGACGCATAGATTACATTTGCCCGACCAGATGTGCATCTCTGCACAAGCGAAACGTTTCACCCCCTTCTACAGGCCTGGTATTCGAACTACATCCATTCCAGCGCTATTTGCTTTTACATCTGCAGGTGGCGCGTTTTCAGTCTACTGGTATTCGGATATGCAACGAAAAGGTTTTTTGAAACATTGAGTCAATAAGGCCGGGTTCTAGATGAAGGACAACAGGTATAACATCCACTGTGTACAACCAAGGTCTGGAGAAAACCGTCTCTAAATGCAGAAGACGTGGAACCTTGAAGCAGATGGGCTACAGCAGCAGCAGACTGGCTAAGAACAGGAAACTCGAGGAGTTCAGATGGTTGCGTAAGAATCTGGAGCAAGCCCAAAAGCTTGAATCAAATCTGCTTTTATTAACAATTCAAACAGGTGGAGGTGTGGAAAAGGAGCAAAGGGGCACCTTCTTGGCACACTTGGGCACCATGATACCAACTGAAACTTCCTTATTTCTCTGTATTTTTCAGAGTTCTGCTCAGTGGTAGGATGGAATCACCCAAAGCTGAAACTGAGGATCCTGAAGCTGTTGGATGTTGCAGTTTATACCATGTTCACACGTAGCCGGGGTTTTTAAAAACGAATATTCTCACCACCTCGTTTAAAAAAAAAACTCCGTCCACACCTAACCGCATAAGTGTGTTGTTAAGCGCGTTCATAGACATGCCAAACCTGTAGGGGGCAGTAGTTCCCCCAAATCCTATCCACTCAGAGTAACTTTCTATGTTCTAACTTCTACATAGAGCAGTAATTGAGCTTGTAAAAACAAGCCAACAAAAACCGCTTGGACAATCGATGATGCCGACACATCTCTGAGGGTATAAATGCTGTTTCTGAGTGGAAACGCAGGGCGCACAAATCATGTCGGAGGATTTATGTCGCGGAAAGTGACGTTGCGGAAACGAAAACTCCGGTTATTTCTGTCCACACGCAAACGCCTAAAACGGAGAAAACGCAGATCTTCACTTTGGCCAGAGTTTTCAAAAAGCTTCGTTTTCAGTGCCGTAAATCTGCCTTTTTTGTTTGGATGACGGACCAAACCGTAGAAAAATATTTTCATGTTGTGAGATACCCGGCTTCGTAGGCAGGCATTAGTCTTTAGAGAGGTGGACAGCTGCTCAGGGGGTCAAGACTTTTTGTGCAAATCATCTACGTATATCTGACCGGTTTATTTCTAATTTTAGCATCAGAGGTGACAAGAGAAATCCAGAACTATTCCAATAATAATATCATCATTTATGCTGGACCCCCAGTCCCAGAAAACCCTGTTTAATAGTCTTCAAACTAGCATTTACCTTTTGCAGCTTCAACTCCACACTGTAAGTGCAAATTTTATTTTATGGGCCCCAAGAAGTGAGCAGGCAATAGACTAATTCACTGCAGTGCTCAATCAATGACACAGAATGAATTTGCTGGCTGTGCACGGTTCTCCATCATGCAGAAGACAACATTAAGTGGACTCCGAGCGAGCAGGACGAATCCGAGCCGGAGTTCTGCTAAAGAGAAGCAGGAGAGTGTTACTGGGAGATAAAGGATTGGGGGGGGGGGGGTTGTACTGTAAAGCTGTCTGGAAATAAAAAAAAATACATTCAGCCTGAAATAAAGCCTGAGCGAACAGGTAGAAAGTCAGTATATTCTGTATATTTTGGAAAGGAGGGAAAATGTCCTTGCAGTTTATTGTAGATTGCAAAATAAGTGAAGCTCATTGACCACTGAGCAACAGCCGAAGCTTCAGTGTCGTTGCTGATTGCATGGCTGCAGGATTGCTGATAGTTTTGTTGTAATTTCCCTCCTTTTGTGTCGGGAAGAAGCATAAAAACGTCTCAGTACATGAAAAGGGAGAACTGAAGATTGGCTATGCAAGGCTTAGGGATCATCCACACCTGTTTTTTTGTGTGTTTTTGTGTGTTTTTTTTACAAAACAACAGTCAGAGCATTCTCAGGCAATGACACACACTTTGTTTACACCTCTAGACTCTCCAATCACATAACATCATGATCCTCCCAAAGCTGTCAGACACGCATGAAGCACACTGAGGAAAATACAATAAAAGCGCCACGACTTCATTGGTGCTCAAATTATATTCGAAACCATTCTTGTTTGCTTGTGTAACGGTTGCATGAAACATTGTGCAATAAGCATGACTGAGACTGTTTTTATTCTGCCCAGTGATTCAGAACCAGATGCAAACATTTATGTTAGTGTTTAATTTATTATGAACCTTGGTAAAGAATTAACAATAAGTGGCACATTTTATTGACCAATATTTACAATTCTGGATATGATATCATGGTAATTAATTATGTTTTTTATTCAAAAATCACTTACTTATGGTAAAAATTGATTTAGATGTATTTACTTTAGATATTGGTGACATTTTATTTACATCATCAATATAATATATGTGATTTATTAAAATTAAAAAAAAAGTGAATTCATACATCAATTCATACATTATCTGTTTGTTGCTGACATCTGACAGGAATTTATAGGTAGGTAGGTAGGTAGGTATAGGTAGGTAGGTAGGTAGGTAGGTAGGTAGGTAGGTAGGTAGGTATAGGTAGGTAGGTATAGGTAGGTAGGTATAGGTAGGTAGGTAGGTAGGTAGGTAGGTAGGTAGGTAGGTAGGTAGGTAGGTAGGTATAGGTAGGTAGGTATAGGTAGGTAGGTAGGTAGGTAGGTAGGTAGGTAGGTAGGTATAGGTAGGTAGGTAGGTAGGTAGGTAGGTATAGGTAGGTAGGTAAGTAGGTAGGTAGGTAGGTAGATGGGTAGATAAGTAGGTAGGTAGGTAGGTGTAGGTAGGTGTAGGTAGGTAGGTAGGTAGGTAGGTAGGTAGGTAGGTAGGTAGGTAGGTAGGTAGGTAGGTAGGTAGGTAGGTAGGTAGGTAGGGTAGGTAGGTAGTAAGGTTTTTGGGGTTGGTGATCAATGTTGTGTTTTTATCCCTAATAATACTAATGCAGACGGTAAATTAACTAGGGCAGTAGAAGGACTCAGAATACTTTCAAATAGGCTAAAAGAACAATCAGGTGTAGATACCTCAATGTGGGACGATTTGTTAAATAATATGTTTGGTAAATGGAAGACTCTGGCAATGTCTATAATGGTTTCTTTAGCAGTATTTGTGTCAACTATGGTGTTATGTGGATGTTGCTGTATTCCTTGTATACGTTCATTGCTCACAAAGTGTATTGAAAAAGCTGTTGGTGATAATATGCAAGGTCAATATCTGTTACTCCCTCACATGGAGCCTGAAGGAGAAGTACAGAGGAGTGATCAATCTATTTGAAAATAGATTGAAAGAGGGATTTGTTGTATTCTACTTTTTTGGGGCTATTTTTTATTATGCAGTACATATGTTTTAAATATATCTTTAGTAAGCGTTTAGAGGTAAATAGGCCTGTTTATATTATTCAGGGTAGTAAAACATGACTGTTTACCAGTATTTTATGGGGGTAAGGTTTTAAGTAAATAAACTCTTGGGCAAAGATATGAACTAAAAGCAGGGAGGATGGGTTATAACTCTAGTTCATGGTACGGCTATAAAACCAGGTCAGGAGACCTGGAGAAAATGTATGACTTGTTAAGATGTAGGAGGAGGAGAGAGGAGTCAAATTATATTTTTCTTTGTTCTTCTTTAATAAAAATGGTACACCCTTGTAGAGAAGCGAGTCAGATCTTTTCTGGCTCCCATCTGCAGGTGCGTCCAGTGTGAAACAGATATCTGTTGTTGTGTGTGTGTTATTTTACTCTCTGTCTCTCAGTTCTGGGTCTTATTTTGAAACAGTTCCCGCCGGGGTTTTGGAGTTCCCCCACCTCTCTGAGTAAAAAGTGAGTTGCAGAGCATATTATGGTACGAAGCCGACAATAGGTAGGTAGAGGTAGGTAGGTAAGTATAGGTAGGTAGATAAATGGAAATGTAGGTAGGTAGGTAGGTAGGTAGGTAGGTAGGTAGGTAGGTAGGTAGGTAGGTAGGTAGGTAGGTAGGTAGGTAGGTAGGTAGATAAGTAGGTAGGTAGGTAGGTATAGGTAGGTAGGTAGGTAGGTAGGTAGGTAGGTAGGTAGGTAGGTAGGTAGGTAGGTAGGTAGGTAGGTAGGTAGATAAGTAGGTAGATAAGTAGGTAGGTAGGTAGGTATAGGTAGGTAGGTAGGTAGGTAGGTAGGTATAGGTAGGAAGTAGGTAGATAGGTAGGTAGTAGGTAGGTAAAAGGAAATGTAGGTAAGTAGGTAAAAGGAAATGTAGGTAGGTAGGTAGATAGATAGGTACAGGTAGGTAGCAGTAGGTAGGTAAGTATAGGTAGGTAGAGGTAGGTAGGTAAGTATAGGTAGGTAGATAAATGGAAATGTAGGTAGGTAGGTAGGTAGGTAGGTAGGTAGGTAGGTAGGTAGGTAGGTAGGTAGGTAGGTAGGTAGGTAGGTAGGTAGGTACAATGCGTAGGTAGGTAGGTTGGTTGGAGTGCAATATATGTTGGCTAATATATTCCAAGTGTTATGAACTTGAACTTTTCAACCTAATGTGATCTTTAGCCAGCAGGACAGTCTCACAGTAGCAGACACTCACACTGGACACTAATGACATTGATCAAATAGCTAAACGTCATAGAATGATTGAAGCACAGATAAGAAAGTAAGGACAAACAAAACAGGCATATGTTGCAACACACTATACCTTTAAAGGGACCGGAGTATGTGAACGCAGCTTATGTTTTCAGATATTAGAGGTCAAATTTCAGTGAAAGCCACATCTGAGATCAAATGGTTAAAAACTTAAAGAGATAAAAGTAATTAAGGGCTCTGCTGGCGGTACTTGCCGGACATGATCAGAACATAGCCACACAGTAATAAAGAAGGAAGGTAAATCAGTTCAGCGGACCTGCTGTCAGGGTCAAACCTCAACAGTCTCAGCCAAAGGCTCTAAAGGATTAGACGCAGAAAATCAGGGATATTTAAAAGCCCTGGCACGCTCAGCCACTTGTTAGGCTGTAAGGGGAATATCCATCTGAACTTTTTCCAAATCAGTTCTGACTGAAGAAAGGGGGGTAAACTGCAGAATGCGTACCAGAACCCTTCAAAAATAAATAAAACAAGGCAAGGTTCCAGATTCAGCTCAGCTAATTTAATGTGAAACCACCTGCAAATAAATGTTTGGTCGTCCCGTGTGGCTGCAGAGGAAATGTTGCAGATCACACAATATGTACAATTTACAGCTGTTTAATATCCACAAACCGTGCTATCAGGAAATCATGGTTTTTAAAGGGGAGTGGAGGCGTTAAAGCTGAACATTCTTCCATTAAAAGTCACTCCTGGTTTGAGATTTCGAGAGACGGAGATGCTTTTCCACCCATCTATCTGTTGACATTTGGTTTGTTGTGTAAAAAGAAAAGAGGTCAGCTGGGAATGAACACAAGCAGAAAATTGGTTTGCTGGGACTCGCATCTGTCTGCAGGGGCTTTTCTATCATGACTCATGCTCGTTTTCTGGCTCTGCGCAGGGGGAAAAGTGTTTCATTAAGGAGGACGTCGGTGTGTTTTCTGACCTTTTTGCAACAGTTGGACTGTAACAGGTGTTGTCCCTTCTGCACCTTGTTTCTGACAAGGTGCAGAAGGGGGCCGGAGGGTCGGGCATCTGTTGGGTGTTTTGATGAACTGCTAACCACACGGAGAAGTCCAGGAATTCGTCATCTTCTGCTCAGAGGAAAGGGCCGATGGGTGAATGAGAACAGCATTAGCAACGGTCAGAGAGTGCCGGTCCATCTCTGAGCTTTTGTTTTCAGCTGCTGCAGCCTGTTCTGCTTGTTAGCCTCATTACCTGTTTGCTGTCAAACTACTAGCATGCATCTCGCAGATCATCTAATTGACCGTTATCACAAATGAATTCACATTTTCTGAGATGCAGAGGAATGGAATGTAGCAACATTCATATTTCAAATGCAATTTTAATGTGACGGGGGGGGACAGCTGCGCTTCCACTGCACCTTATTTTGCTCTTACAGTAGCAGACCTACTGGGGACCAGCAATGTGAAGGCAAATATCGTTAAAGGACATGGAACCACATGGGTTCTGGACGTTTTCCCAGCTTTGACCCGACGTTCCTTCACATGGACGGTGTAGATGGCGAGAAACGCATCGAGCTCTCTCACAAACAGATCTCACCCTCTGAATTAAGTGCTGCAGAGAACATCTAGATGCCCAACATCTAGGCCCCAGGAGGTGATGAATGTTGTCTAATCTGTCTAATATCGTTACATAGATTCATTACACGCAGACTTATATTTATATTTAAAAATTTTTTTTTAATTTTGATTATTTTTGGCTTACAGCCGCTGAAAACCCCAAATTCATGTTTCAATTTATATTATTGTATGTTAGGGTCATTAACTCCTAACAAGGTCAATATAAGTGTTGTATCGAAGCAAATTAATAGAAAGTTGAGTGGAAGGAAAAAGTGGGGTAAACAAAGATGCACCTATGGAAAGGATAACTGCAGCCTCGGGAGCATTGTGATGCTAAGCCCATCCAACAATTTGTTTAATTTCTCCCAGTAGTAAGATATTTTTCACTAATCATAGACATAAATGATTATAGAAGTGCTGAAATCTCATGTATAGTTGAAATTAATTGCACCTTAACCCTGAATGTTTTATGTTAAACCACATTTCTGTTAATTTGTAACTGATATCCATTCAGGGGAGTTCACTTTTAGCAAATATAAAAAGGTCATGACCCCTGATCAAACCCAAACGACACCCAGTAACCTGACAGATACTATTTATAGAGGCACATGGACAGAAACCCGTGTTTGACTTTGGGTTTTTCTTCCCCCAACAGGCCAGTTGTAGAAATTGGTCACCGTTCCATTCAAATTGCAAACCTCCCAATTTGGCTTGTGGCCAGAGAGGTTGACAAGTCACTCTTTCCCAGTCCAAGTAAAGTCTCAACTCTTTGAGGGGAAGTCCAACCAGGTCTTTTTCTCATCAAACCCATGACATCCAGGGTACGAGTCTGAGCCGAGTCCGAAGTCTCATTTTTCGAGTGCCACCCGAGTCAGAGTATCAAACTCCGCTGTAGCATCTCTGCATGCGCTTGATCAAATTTGTTGCCCTGCTTTCTAAACGTACCCACATCAGGCCGGTGATGGGGTTGCTGATCTCAACCCAACATGCGGTCATTTGTAGTTTTACACCAGTCGTCGGTCTGTTTTATAAAAATCCTTTTCTGGTTTTTAAAGCTTTGTGGGCCGCATTTGTTAACATGTACTGAACTGATACCGGTGAGTTGTTGGGATGCGCCAACAACCATTCCCTCCGCAGTGCGCTGAGCCCATCAACGCCGAGACTGGGTCTGCTTACCTTTCTTCCTGTTAAAAGCGCGGTTCATAGTGGAAAATGTGCGACGCCGAAGTCCCTCCTGACTGTCTGCCAATCCTCCACCTGAAAAAAAAAAAAAAAAAAAAGCAGCAGGAGACGAGAGTTATAAAAGGGTTTTTAACCTCAAACCTTCCCTAAAAGTCAACAGAAAGTCTGAAAACAGTCCCAGAAAAACGGTGACAGTGAATGCTCCGTCACGCCAGGATGAGGCAAGGTTTACTCAAGGACAAGATTCCAGGAAGGGTTTTTATTCATATTTATTTCTCACTGACTTACATTATGCTCTCGTCTGAGTGGAAAGCGTCCCTGTAAACACGGCCGTACTGAGAAAACAGGATGTTGTGTTTCAGGCTCAGTAAAAATGTTCATTATGAGGTTCTTCTGGAGCTTTTCTTCATCTATTGAGCCGTGTATTACTCCTCCCTCTCAAGAAAAATAAAAATGTATTTATTTTGCAAATGACAACACGTCTCTGAATGTGACCCCCCCCCCCTCCCCTTTAAATAGAACGTCTTGCATCAATCCCTGGTGAGCATTCGGCGATCTGGAAAGCGACAAGGACAAACGGTGGCGGAGTGGTCGCTGTCAGCGCCGCTCCACAATCAATATTCCTGACTCTGTAGCTGTGGGGGAAAACACGGAGGGGAGGTCTCCTTCATTACGGCCGTCTCAGAACTCGGCTTTTTCAAAAACACATTAACCCCAGCAGGAAAAAACCAACTCCATTTTTCCACGTCTACTTGTCATGAAAAACAGGAGTGATTAGAGGAGGAAAAAACAGCTGAAATGGGAGCATGACTTACAGAAGCACCAAACCCCTGAGCTCTGTGATGTTAACTGTCCTGATTGGTTGCAACTGGCGGTCATATATCATCTGCTTTTATGCTGTTTATTAGGGGTGCAGAACTCAGAGCGCAGTGGAACGTTTCCACAGCGCAACTTTAAAAAGTGACACCTAAACAAAACAGAGACACAAACAGCTATCACTAAACTCTGTTTGGGAACAATCATGGTTTCTCATGCAGCTACAGTAGAACAAGAAAGATGGAACGAACCAGAACTTTGTCAGCGAACGCATCTTTCAACAGCAATAAGGTTCATAACGCGCTCTGCACTGAACTGAATGATTCACCTGAAACAATGGAAACATCACTGATACTAGAGAAAAACCAGCTGATGTCCAACATGGCTGCCAGTAGCATCCAGTCAGACCAAACTCCTTATTCTGGATAAAATTCAAGTCGGTGGAACAGCTGCCCATGCTGCATTTAAGTACAGCTGGGAGACTAGGATGTTGAAATATCAAAACAACTCCAAAGTGAATTAAGCGTGTTTTATTCACAAATTTGGGCAAAGCATTATTTAAACATTTCTAAACATTAACTGACTGTTTTCAAGTGGTTCCATTGTTTTCTACTCTGGCTATGTCTGCTTGTACCATTTTATTCGTTTAAAAAAATCCAATCAAATCTCCAGTAAGTTCTATACTTTCACTTTTTTAAAGTTATACAACATAATAAAATCAAATAAATTGAAATATAAAAGAAGTAATTCAGTTTAATAATGATAAAAGTAAAAAAAAAAAAACAAGGTCAAATGCACATTCGTATTTAATTTTCTTGACTAAAGTGTACCGAAAACATACCAAACTGAGATTTTTGTGTACCATTACACCCTTTACTGTTTATGCTGTTTATGAATACTAATAAATAGGCAGAGTGGAAGACACTGAAGGAAACCCAACACCAGGAAAATAACGGATTTCAAACTTCTGCCGTCGCCCCATGAAGCTCTCATCCGTCGACGCCCGCAGAGAGGGGGGGGGACAGCGACATGCCCAGTTTCTTTTAATTGTCCGTCGAAAGCTACGGATAGCGCAAGCGTGTGATTGTTCAACGGTGGCAGGACCTCCCAAGAAAAGCGCTACGCCCCCTGCTGTCCTGGCCGTGAATAGCTTTCCAACACTTCCCAAGCAACTGCAAAAGTCTGGTAGGAAAGCGTATCTGTATATACGTGTGCATTTGAATTGCTTGTCATGTAGGAACCATGTAGACCCCTCAGGTCTTCAGAGACCTGTGTACTCTTTTCACCGAGCTGGTTTCAGTGCTAGTTCCTAGCACCGGTTCTTTGGTTTTTCCACCACTAAAGCAACCGTTTCCTAATTCCAAACCAGTGCTTAACCTTGAACGAACTCCTTGTCTGGGCCAGAACTAGTGCTTGTTGGAAAAATCCGGGAGCGGCGGCTCAAGATGGCTGCTTAAATTTCAGCTCCTCAACCCATCGCTTACAATTTCGTTTATTAAGACCGTTGAGTGACTTTTTTTTTGGACAGCTAGTCGATTCTCTGTTGAATACTGAGCCTCGACGTTTTATAAAGGACAGACTTTGCCTAATGGTAATTTTGAGATCGGGAAAAGGTGCAATGACGGACTGGGAAGCAAAAATGGACACTGTGCTATCCAAGCTAACCAGCGTGGACGGTGTGCTGGGAAAAATTGACGCCCGTATTGCCAGTATTGACTTCCATCTTGCTGGCTTTGATGCACGCCTCGACAGTCTTCAATGTGAGGTGTCTGGTATTCGAGCGGACTTTACATCGCAAAGGAAGGAAATCGGTGAAATCAGAAACGAGGTATGCGCACTGCAAGCAAACGTGGGAGCTAACACCAACGAGCTAGTGGAGCATGACACCGGTCTGGAGGCGATGCGCGTTAAGTTGGCAGACATGGAGGACCGAAGCAGACGCTGTAATGTGAGGATTAATGGACTGCCAGAGGGGAAGGAGGGATCTAATGCCATCCAGTTCCTTACTCAAAACCTGCCTAAGTGGTTTCCCTCTCTCAGCAACCTCCAGGGTGAGATTATGAGGGTGCACCGCATCTACGGTACCGGAGCCACAAACATCACGGGGCGTACTCTAAATTTCTGCTGTCTCCGGTACACGGTCAGACAGGACATTCTCGCTGCTGCAAGGAAAAATCCCCCTGTAGTCGCCGGTCGGAAACTACGATTTTCACCGGACTGCAGTGCCCACACACTGAGACGTCGTTTGGCCTTCTTCCCGGCCATGAATAAAGCCAGGGCCAGAGGCATCGAGTTCTTCCTAATCTACCCGGCGACACTCAAGATCAAGTCCAAGACTGGCGCGATGGAAACCTTCCAATGCCCGATGAAGGCTGAGGAATATCTTGCGTCGCTGCTGAGAGGAGGAGCGGGGGTTGGTGACGCGGATGACTAGCCGGTAACAGTACTCATAGCCGACTTTAACGGCTGCACTGCACATCACTCTGTATATTTACACTTCTGTCAACTTTCAGCTGCGGCTGACCTGCAAGTTAACCTTAAATGCTGAATGTTATGAGGGCTCTTTTCACTCCTCACTGCCATTAGGCACGTTGACTGGTTTATGGTTATTAACATGTGATCTGTTCTCGAAGACTTTTAGTTTCACTCGATCCATTTGATACGTTTTTATTTCATATGTGCCTCATCCACTAGATGAACTGCTCCCTCTCAAAACGAAGGCGGATTTATAGTCCACTGCACGGATTGCAGTTTTTGTTCTTCTCTATGGTTGAGAGACTGGGATGCTCTTTTTCCCTTTGTTTTTGTTTTCTTAATTTATATGACAGACTGGGATGCTCTTTCCCTTCGTTTTTTGCTCTTTCCCCCCCTGTTTTCTACTGTTTTTTTTTGTTTTTTTCCCTTCCTATTATAGAGCTCAGACTGGGATGCTCTTTCCCTCTGCTTGTGTTAATTTTATTAAACCATCATCTGGGGACTGGTCTGATGTACTGGATTTAGGTAAAGAAGACTATTGCTGTTTTTGGATATATTACACTTTGTCTGTTATTTTCACTCAACGGTTCATTGTGTTAGCTAAGTATTGGGTTGGGTCTTGCTGTTTCGCAGCCCTATGTTCATACCACTCACGGATCAATATAAAATCGTTTGTTCTCTTTACTACTTTGTATGCGCTAACATTATGTTTGGGGTTTTTGTTTTGTCACTGGGGTTATGGTGCCACCTTGGGGTTGTTAGGAACAATGCGAGGGATGTAACTTTTCTATGTTTTAGGGAACATGCACAGAAACTGATGCTGCTTAATAAGAGGAGATCCTATTTAAACTGTATACTTATGTTGTTTGGAACAGTGAGTTTAATGCAAGCTATTGGGTGATTTGTCAATACTGGTATGGAATTGTGATGGTTTGAATATACCCCACAAACGAACTAGCATCTTAACTCTGCTAAAACGGAGGATAGACAAAGCTTTACTTCAAGAAACACACCTCTTAAAGAAAGACTCAGCTCGCATGGCCAATAAATTCTATCACACCATAGCATCTTCCTCGGCAGATTCAAAAAGCAAAGGAGTAGCCATCGTTTGTAGGCGTAATCTTGAGATTAAAGTTTTGGACACATGGGCAGATAATAATGGGAGGATGACAATTGCCAAAGTAAAAATGCTCGGGAGAAAGATAGCGATTATCTCAGCCTACGCCCCCAACAAATATGATAAAGAATTTAACAATACCCTCACCCAAGAAATGTTACATTTGACTGAATATTCGTTTAATGTCGGTGCAGACATGAATGCTGTCTGGCAGGCATCTGAAAGATCTAGTGCAATTGCTAATAAGGACCAGGAGATGGCAACAGCAGCTTTACAGGCTTGTGTGAAGAGCTTAGGACTGACAGATATCTGGCGCGCTTTTAACCCTACTTTGGTAGATTACAGCTTCTTCTCAGCAAGACATAAAACTTCTTCAAGGATAGATTTTCTTTTCTCTTCACCTCAGCTATTTCAGAATATTCATAATGTCCCTCTTCTTCCTATGGCGCTTTCGGATCATAAAGGGGTCTTTGGTAATGTGTTAATTAGTGGTCCATCTAAAAAAGCAACTAGGTGTCGCTTCAATTCATCATTGATGGGGAATGAAGCTTATAAAACACAGTTTAACGCCCAGTTGCAGGACTTTCTAGATATTAATGTGGGCTCAGTAGAAGATCCCCGAGTGCTATGGAACGCTGTTAAGGGATTCATCAGGAGTAATGCTACACTATTTTCTTCGAATCTGTGCAAGGCTAGAGCTGCTACATTACAAAATTTAGAAGCAGAATTCACTAGATTGGATTCGATATTGCAAACAAATCATTCGAAAAAGGTCGAGACACAGCGTGATATTGTTAAGAAGGAAATAAATAATATTTTCAAAAAGCAGTCAGAGTTCTTGATACATAGAGCTAGACAAAAGTATTACTTCCATAGCTCAAGGCCCAGTCATCTTCTGGCTTCTAGAATCAGAACCAATGAATCCTTTGCAGATATTCCATCCATCAGGTCGCATGCACGTAATATCACAACTGATCCTAAACAAATAAATGAAACTTTCAGAACCTATTATTCTAAACTATATCAGTCAGAGATTCAAGCGGATGGTAATAGGTGTGCTAACTTCCTTGATCAGATAAACCTTCCAAAGCTCTCAGAAGGTGATGCTGCAAATCTGGACGCTCCAATTTCCTTGGAAGAATTGAAGGAGGCAGCTGCTGCTATGCAAAGGAATAAATCTCCAGGCTTTGATGGAATACCTTCCGAGCTATATATAACTTTTTGGGACAAACTTGGCACATTAATGTTGGATATGGTGAGAACATCAATAGACAAAGGAGGTTTTTCTAGAGATGTTAATCTTGCAGTAATCTGATGATCACATGCCTGAGTTAGTTCATTGCGACCAGACAGGATTTATTAAGAGCAGGATGGCTGCTGATAATGTTAGACGCCTCTTACGTGAAGTAGATTCCGCAGCAGGTAAGAACACACCATGTGCAGTTCTCTCCTTAGACGCTATGAAGACCTTTGATAGGCTTGAATTGCCTTTTCTGTGGGCTGTTAGAAAAAATGGGTTTTGGAGGGAATTTTATACACATGGTTAAGGCTCTGTATTCTAAGCCTTCTGCTCTAGTTCTCACTGGCCAGTTGTCATCTGCATTGTTTGCTGTCTCCAGGTCTTCCCGGCAAGGTTGCCCCCTGAGTCCGGCGCTGTTTGCGCTTTCTGTAGAACCCCTAGCGCAGATGATCCGTCAATCTACTACCATGACGCCCTTCTCAGTTGGTCGTACCTCTAATCATCTGGCTTTATATGCTGATGATGTGCTTGTATTTATGGAAAACCCGGCCCAATCCCTTAATATTCTACTTGACATTTGCAGTCAGTTTGGCAATCTATCTGGCTTCAAAATTAATTGGAATAAACCCCTTAATGACACAGCTAAAGCACTGCAATTCCCAGCTAATATACTTGTAGTACAACAATTCAAATATCTTGGAGTTCACATTTTCCCGACTTTGAACCGCATTGTTTCCCACAACTACTTGAGAATTTGGAATGCAGTTGAATCGGATCTGAACAGAGGGTCCAGCCTCCCTAACTCTCTTCAAGCCCGTATTTCCATAGTGAAAATGAATATCTTACCCTAGAATTAATTTTATGTGCTCTGATTCCCCTCGCACCTCCTGTCAATTACTGGAAGAAAATTCATTCTTCTGTTTCACAATTCATCTGGAATAAAAAGCGGCCCCGCTTAAAACTCACAACTGTACAGAGGGGTAGACTAGATGGGGGTCTAGCAGTACCTGACTTTAAGTTGTATTTCTATTCCTTTGTTCTTAGACCTCTTTTTGTATGGGCTAATACTGGAACACCTGTCTCTTGGCGGGAACTAGAGGAGGATATCGTTCAACCACTAACGTTGTAAGGGGTACTCTTTTCTAATATGTCCAACTCACAATATAAACTCCGTTTCGGTCCAATAGTATCTTTTGTTATTCAGACCTGTCGCGAGGTTGAATCCCTATCTGGGATTTCCTGTAAGTGGCATACGCTCTCTCCAATATTCCACAATAAGAGCCTTATGATCGGCAGTAGACCAATCACAACATCTCCTTGGAGTAACAGTAGCATTCGATGTCTGGTTGACATCTTTAACGATTCAGCTTTACGCTCCTTTCAGGATGTGAGAGACACGTTTGCCTTACCGCCCTCCTCATTCTTCTTTTATTTTCAAATTAGACATGCTCTTAATGCACACAGTGTTCCCCTGCAGCAAGCCTTATCATTCATCCTCTTTATAAGTTGATTGCTACACAAAGAAATAATAGCGGCTTAGTTTCCAAACTGTACTTTTTTTCCAGAGATCTTCTTACTCTGATTTACCACTGGACAGGATATGGAAAATGATCATCCGGCTTTAGATCCTGAGTTTGAGTGGGGGTAGGTCTGGAGAGATATCAGGGAGGCTTCCCGCAACCCAGATCACCAACAGATTCACTTTAATTTTGTCCATAGAACCTATTTGACTCCACGCAGATTACATGCTATGAAATTGATAAACAACCCATCTTGCAGCCTTTGCAATCTGAATTCTCCAGGTACTTTTATTCCAATATTAGGATTTATCTGGGCTGGGTCTTGCTGGTATTACGGCTGCTAAAAAGCTGGTTGCGTTGCGATGGAGGCCTCCCCACTGTCTCGCCCTCAAATACTGGATTCTTACTTTTTTAGACGTTGTTTTCATGGAGATGTCAACTGGTAGAATTAATGGTGCAAAGGAATCCACACTGAACAGTTGGCGAGTGGTGGCCAACTCACTAAAGGATTTATTAAAATGATTATATCCTGATCCTGTCCAGCCATTTTTGTTCCCTATGCAAATGTTCGTGTGCTTAATATTGACCGTTCCAATACTAAGGTGTACAATATCTGGGTCGTTGGGTTGGAGGGAAGGTGGCACATGTCTCATGTCTTGTTTGTTTTTCTTTCCATTTGTGTTTCAGTGGACACAAATTGTTTATATTTTTGGTTAATACGGCGGCTCTTGTGACCTGAACAATATTACAGGTCATAGATTTTGCGTAATGTACGTTTTAGATGGACACAACTATAAAACTGAAGGTGTGGTGTAGATCCTGAGGGGAGCTGAGGGAATAGCTGAGGCTGGTCCTGGCTTTCCTACATGCTCTAGCAAATGTATGCCTGTTTTCAGCATATGCAGCTGAGTCTGACTTTTTTTTTCTTTCCCCCAGTCTATTTATTTTTTTAATGTTTAATCTTTTTAATTTACTTTTTTTCTCTCTTCTTATGTCTTTATTTTATGTATGTGTGTGTATATACATACATAGTATATATATATAAAATTGTGTTCACTTTTTTTTTTATTTGATTAAATTCTATTTATTTATTTTTATAACTTCATTTTGGCTTTATTTTGGTTGTTTTTTTAATTTTATTTTTATGTCTGTTGTGTTAAATATGCTGTTGTATCTTGTTTACTTTGAGTCATTCAATTAATAAAAATAAAGAAAATTGATAACAAAAAACAAGTGCTTGGTAAGAACCGTTTCCTTTTATACTTCTCCGTTGTTGTGAAGCAATTCCCCACCAGGACAGCAGGGGGCGCAGACCTTTTCTGGCGGGTCTACCTACCATCTACCATCTGGTCGAGGACAGTTTATTTACTTCATCTTGTTTTGATTGAGCTGGAAAGCTTTTTACTAGAAGTGCAGATCATAGAAAACTCTAAAAACACAGCGTCTGTTTTGTTGTTCTTTACACTTCCTGGTGTACAACATCACCAATAGATAAATAGCTAAAATGGCCTTACAACAGGCTCAAAGGGTGTGAATACTTTTGCAAGGTAATTTATTAAAAGCAAGGTGAAGGTGACTGAAGGACAGATGGATACGATGGCTTCGGGTTCTCGCTGTAAGAAGGTTCCCCCTGAAATTGGCTGCAGGACGTTTCAATTGAACAAGCTTTTGGGCGGGGACTTCAACATTCCTCCATCTGCAAAGAATTCCAGAATATCTTGGCTGGAAAAATTTGACTTGCATTCTTTTGCTGCAGGTCTAAGCTGTCAGAGATGAAGGTCTTTATTGTGCAAATAAAAAATAAAAAAATTAAAAGAAGCAGAGTGAGATCTGCAGATCTCTGTTTGAAAACATCGACCTCGGCAGCAGCGGCCCTGTTGCTCGATCTGTGTTTTAGATGAACTTTTTAAGCTCGAGTTCATGACTTATTTCATTAAGAGGTGCATTCCATTGTTTTACATCATGCAAACTGAAGCGTTTTAATACTCGGGTCAAACTCATCACTCAAGTCCACCAAAGCTGAGAGTCAACGTGGAAACATCTGGTTGCAGACTAAGCCGACCCAACCCGCCTTTCTGTTTGTCCGTGACACAGTCGGATGCAGCGCGGCCGTTCCGCTCCACACTTCTCTGTTATATCGGCCGTTCTGACTGACAGCGGCCCTGCTGGGCTTGTTTTAATAGCTTCCTGTCTGGTGATTCAACAGAATCCCTGTGGGAGATCCGCTGACCCTGAGACACACACACACATAAAGTTAACACTGGGCTGCAAATCTCTGGAGTCTCGCTGAGGTGGTTACCAGCTGGAGCAGGATTCGTCTGCAGAGATCCAGCTTAAAACTGTAATGTATGCAAAAGTGCTTAAATGTTTAGTTCAGAACAAAAGCTTATGAAATGAGCACCCACATGCACACAAAGTTAACACCGGGCTGCAAAGGTCCCTCTGCAGAAATCTGTCCGCTAACGCTAAATTAGAACCATTTACTTCCAGTCAGTCTCTGTGCAAACAAGAGAACATTTACCTGAAACATATACAATCCAGGCTGGGAAATAATCTGAAGCTGCTGAGCTGAAAGAAAAAGAATGAACTCAGAGTTTTACGGCATCAGGGCTGGAAAACTGTTTGAAAAAGTTCTGAATGCCTTAAAGCTTACTCACTAATCTCAGCCATATGTGTCAAGAAGGAAGCAGGTTTCTAACTCTGCATTGTGGTACCAACATGCCTCAGAGGGGAAAATCAGCACAGATCCTTTCTTTTCTCCCACAGCGCCCAAAAAAACCAGAGCCATCACAACTACAATCGGAATTCAACCCAGAATTCCTCGTCTGTATCCACTGTAGTGTCCGATCTAAACGCCCGGCTCGCTCTATCAGCGCCCCGTCACGTCGACTCCACTGAATCAAACGCACCACCATGACTGACCTTATCAACAAAAAGCTCATCTGGCCTCTGCAGCGAGACAAAAACATGGAGATAAACAGCCAAACAACAGCAGAACTCCGATAAAAACTTACCAACCGGTCCTAAAAACGGCAGTGGAAAACAGAGAGCAGGACGTTCCAGCGGATCCTAATGGTTTTCAGCTGCGGACCAGATGGTGCTGCGCTGAAGACCGCAGCAAGGAGGGATGATGAGGTCTGCAAACTCTACATGAGGTTTCTGCCTTCACACAAAATAGTCGGCGTCCAAACCCAACTTCCTCCGCCCACAGTGAGTCCAAAAGGAGCTTTGCACGAAGGAAAGGAGAAGGGACCCCCTTCCGGCAGGAATTAATACACTGAGGCAACGAACCCCCGAAATGATTCATCAGCCAAAACTCCCCCACTTTCTAAGGTTTAACGTAAGAAGACATGATAAATTAACATTGATATCACCACCAGATGCTGCAACTATGAAACTGAAACTAATTAAACCAACTTTTCTTTGTCTAACAGAAACTGGGCTACAGCGTAGAACCACTGTGTGGAAAACAAGCTACACTTTAAAGCAGACCTGGGCATATTACGACCCGCGGGCCACATCCGGGCCTTTGTGCGTCCCCGTCTGGCCCGCGTTATCCAGGTTGCCTTAAAGATGTCAGCACACGCTAAGAAAAAAAAAAGTTCAAAACGAATGTCGTGTTTCTAAGAATACATGGACTGGCAAGTACTTCTTCACAGAAATTAAAGGTAAAGCTGTGTGCCTGATCTGTGGTACACAGGTCGCTGTGTGAAAAGATTACAATTTGAATCGCCACTACACGACCAAACATGAGGATAAATACCAAAATCTGTCTGAAAAAGAGCACGCAACGGCCTCGGATGCGTTGCTAGCAAAACTTCAAACCCAACAAGGACTTTTTTTTACTAAACTTCACACCCCCAGAGAAGCAGCCGTTCGGACAAGTTATGTAATGTCTCACAAAATCGGCAGGAAAAGTAAGGCATTTTCTGACGGAGAGTTTATTAAGGCGTGCTTATTGGACTCGGTTGCACTGATATGCCCGGAGAAAAAGGACGTCTCACTCTCCCGACGTATTGGGACGAGCCGGGTTGAGGACATCGCTGGGAACTTTGAGCTTCAGCTGAAGAACAGAGCCGCAGACTTTAACTGTTTTTCTTTGGCTTTGGATGAGAGCTGCGATGTGCGTGATACCGCCAAGCTTCTCCTCTTTTCTTACGTGGAAAAACTGCAGACTTTCAAGTCATGGAGGAGCTGGCAGCCATGCAGTCAATGAAAGGGACAACCACTGGCAATGACTTATTCACAGAGGTAAACGCATGTTTGGACAAGTTAGGACTGAAATAGGACAATCTGGCAGGTGTGACAACAGATGGTTGTCCAAATCGGACGAGGGAAAATGTAGGACTTTTAAAGAGAATACAGGATAAAGTGACAGAAATTATTCATGATATACAAGGGACAGTTCAGATTTGTACTATGGAAGACCAGGATGGCGGGACCAGAATGCTACTCCACCCCTGTTCAGTCCGCTTTAATCGAACTGTAGTTCGTTTGTCCAGAAAGTCAGTTTCGTTTGGGGAGGTGTGAATCCGTAATCGAACTCTGATGCGGACCAAAAGAGCAAACTCTGCTCCAGCCTAAAAACCCAGGTCTTGGCTTGGTTGAAGTGAACTCTTCACATATGTGAATATCAAGCGGGCTGGGGAACGCTCCAAAAGCATGAAGCGGACCATGGCGCAGGGCAATCTGGGTAAATACGACCAAATCAGCTGCGCAACAACAACTCTGCTCATGCTGAACCAATTGCTGCAACGTATTTGTCCGACATTCCTCGGATGCGTCCAAACGAGAGACCAACAAGAACGTAGAACACTGTAACTGGATCACCAACCTCCAAAAACATTACAAACGTAGCTCACCAAACACTTTTCAGCTGTTTTACAAAGGCCATCCTGAGGTAAAGACGGCATTTCTGGTTTCTGGTTTCACATTCTGCTTGCACACAGTCTTGGGTTGTGCTGGTGGAGGTGTGTTTTTGCTGGCTGGCAGAACTTTGGTTTCTGCGTGAGAGAGAGAGTTTAAAGCAGGGAGGGTCTCACTCTCTGGGCGGCTCTATTCGCACTTTATTTTTCCTTCCTCTGTCCAGGATCGTTGCATGTGTGAGTCTGTATGAACAGCTGGGGAGAGGTGGGGAAACCTTCCAGACAACTGGGCCACTTTGGACCAAACAGGGTAAAAATAAAGACCAACTTACAACTCATGTAATGAAGGTGCACTTACACAACCAGCACTCAGCCCCAACATTCCCATCGCCCTGCAGAAAAACATTTACAGCTCTCGCTTCCTCACAGATTTACACACACTCTGACTCCAATTATTTCAATCCCATCCTGGGATGTGAGTATTATTTTCTGAGTGGGTGAAGAAGCAGGAAAGTGCATCTCAGTGAGGAGCATCTCTGTGGATTTTCATTTAAAGTTAAAGCCAGCACATGATTAGGGCTCCTTACGAGCAGCTCAGTAGAGGAGAGATGTGTGATAGAAAAGATGGATTTCAGCTGGAATGGTCGCTTCAAACAACAGAACCTTCTGATGGCTGTTGGCAACACTCCACATTATTATTACATGTTCTCCACAATACATACATGTTTCTTCTTATATTCTGATCATTTATCGCAAACAGGGCGTATATTTTTAAAAGTCTTGAAGAGATTCAGATGTAGTGTCCTCAGGTTGACTTTGGTTTTACCATAATTTTCGGACCATAAGCCGCTACATTTTCCACACGGTTTGGACCCTGCGTCCTATACAACAATGCTGCTAATTTATAGATTCTTTTACTGGCTAATGGCCTCCGGGAGGCACTATGGCAGGAAGCGTAAAAGTGAGACAGACATGTGGGGTAGTTTTCATGCACACACCCTCATCATGGAAAACACACGAAAAAATGCAACTTTTAAGTTAAAGTGAATCGAGCTGGCCGTCAAAGAAAGAACTAGCTACTGAACGTTAGCTTGACATCAATGAATCAATGGTGAGACGGTGGAGGAGGCAGAGGGAAGAACTGAGTCTGTGTAAAAAGACGACAAAAGCTTTCAGAGGACATAATGAAAATGAAGAAGATGACTTGGTGAAGAAAGCGACCAATGACTTTTCTGGCAGGCTAAAGTGTGTTTTATGTTCTAACCAGACATGTTACTGCAATGTTGTGTTGATGCAGTCATGCCGATTTTCAGGCAGAGTTTGAAAAAAAAGCACGTCTTAAATTAAAACCTAGTTCTCATGTTGTTATCTAATTCTAACTTTGTTCCTGGTTCCATTGCAGACATTTCCTGAAAATGTATTCAAAATCCGTCTCTAACTTATTGAATTATGTTGCTAACAGACAGACGGACAAAAACAAACAAACTTGCACGAAAACTTTACCTCCTGGCGGAGGTAATAAAAAATACTTCTGTGTACCATCTTTATTTGTAAATATCTCATGTTATACAGTAACATGAAAACGTGCAGCTTATACTCAGGCGCGCCCTATATAGGTAGAAAATTTATTTTCTTTAAAAATTTAGCTGGAGCAGCTTATATTCAGGTGCGCTCAATAGTCCAAAAAATTATAGTACATTCCTGAAATAGGGGAGTGGCAGAAGCACAAAGCATTCTTTTAGGAGAATGTAACTTTGAAAACTTTAAAAACAAATAAAATTAAGTAACTGTCCATCAACCTAACCCATAACAAAACAAGAATTAATCCATAAAAAAAATTTATCCTATTTTCAGTCGGGTACATGACCATTTTCAGCCATTTAACTCTGACCCAGTGAATCCTTCCAGCATTAACTGGTTATCAAACTCAAAGGATGAGCCAGTGATGTCAGCATAAAACATAACTCAGTTCTTTGTTACAAAAACCCTGAGCTCTAACATTTGTTCTTAGAGGTCTGATGCTGGCCAGACAGCATCCCGGACAAGCCCCCAATGTTGAATGCAGCAGTGTCTCCATATCAGTGAATTCTTCAACCCCTGAGTGAGGAACATTGAAGAACCAGCCACATAACAAACGTCCATACTTTCAGATGAAAAAGGTAATCTATTGGTGCCAAGCGGGTCATGAAATGAAACAAAACAAATGGAGGTGTGCAGGATATGTCTCTGGTAGCATCACGTTGTGGGTATGGGGGTGTGGCTCTGGTGGCAATACCTCCCAGCACTAATAGCTCACTAGGTGGAATGGTACTGTGCCTTTCCTCCCTTGGTCTGGTGCATGCCCGGTAAGTTGGGGGCTCTGGAGGGGGGGGGCCTGACCTGCTTGATGCTGCTCTGAGGAGGCGCCCGCTGCCTGTCCTTCTGGGGCTGCCTTCAGGAGCCGAGGCTACCTGCCCTTTGCTCTTCTTGGGTGCCGAGTGTTGCAAGCATTCTAGCCGACTCACCTATCGAACAACTTAACACCTTCAGGTGAAAACTTTAGACCTTGAACCCAAATGACTGAAGTTCGGTCATACAAGACAGGCCCCTATGAATTCACTCACGTTTTCTCTAGTGGAAAATTCTGAGTAGGACTTCCAGACGCCAGCGTCAATGGACAGAACTCATCCCTGGTTAACAGAAAAGTAAAGAGCTATTCTTCTGTACGATCGGGAAGAGATAAAGCCAATTAGTCCCCCGAGTCTCTTTCCTCACAGTCAACATGTGCTGTTTTTATTAAAAAAAGAAACGCATCATCTTGAATAGAATTTGCCTCCAAGCTGTACAGGAGGAAAGCTCAATAGGTGGTGAACTGGCCCTTTTGCTGATTCCACACCGGGAGGCTAATTAAAAGAGACAAGTGATCCGATATCATGAGGTAAAGGCAGGGGGGTCTCAGCCGCTAATTTCTTTCTTGTTTCAGCAGAGCCACGCTCTCGCCCTGACCAGCTGAAAAGGTCAAACAGCCGCTTCGCTCCAATATTGATTGGAATAAATTAACTGTTCTCCAACTATTTTAAATCAATCCTCACCCTCTGCTGCATGATGGGAACAAAGAAATACGCCAAATAAGTTAGAGAGCCATGTAGCAGCGCCAGCTTCAGGAAACTGATTCAATAAATTAAGCAGCCACATCTAAAAGCTACATATCAGGACGAAGATGCGACAAACTACATTCGAAGAGCAAAAATC
Organism: Valencia hispanica; assembly: GCA_963556495.2. NCBI lineage: Eukaryota > Metazoa > Chordata > Actinopteri > Cyprinodontiformes > Valenciidae > Valencia > Valencia hispanica. The sequence goes on from OY747707.1 coordinate 4,679,192, forward strand.
TTGTTTACATCTGGAAAGATTTATATGTTGTTTAACGCAGATGACTGGAGACCTAACAAACTGCCACCTTACCCTGGAATTTAAAAGCTCTGGTCTGCCTTTAATTTACCATAGTGGGGAACTTATGGAAGAAACTTTCATTTGAAACACTAAAATTCAATAGTAGTCATCTTATAGTTGGAACGTTTTGGGTTTGATGCCAGCTTCCTGCCCTGTCCCATGTCAATGTGCCGGGGATGGCGTTTTTATTGTATTTTTATTTAATCTTTATTTAATGAGGAAAAGTCCCATTGAGATTAAAAACCTCTTTTTCAATGTAGTACTGGCCAAGAGGCAGCAAAGGTTAGTTACACAAATCAAATTACAAACACAATGACGAAAAGCAGTTACAATACAGGGAAGCTGTCTCAGGGGCTCTCAGTCTGGATTTAAATGTGTTCAAAGAAATAAGCTCAGTTAATTTCCAGTCTTCTTGCGACCTGTTCCACAAAGAAGGAGCAGAGAAAACCAAAGTCCTCTTTTCACAGTTCTGGGCAGGCAAATGTAACACAAAGTAACAACTGATCATTTGCACGCAAACATACTCCCAACCTGCAAACAGATCTTGTGACCCCCAGAATATCCCTCCCCCTTCCCTTTAGCCCCACCTCAACAATTGTGCACGTGCGTCACCAGTGGCGTCCCGGTGCGTCAAAGAGGAAAGCAGCGAGCGCTGTCGAGCATCAACGGATTGTATCTTGTTTTGCACATTTCATAGGTGAGTTGAGTTCTCCATGACTGACACTCTCTTCCAATATGGCGACTGTAAACAGGCGCGCCTGTGTGCGCTTCCCCTGTTCTTTCGATGTAGCCTTCCCTGTCAGAACAGCATACCGGAAGTTTATTTTTATAGCGCCGTCTGTCAGTTTACTTTATCGAAACACCATACCGGTGTTTGTGACAGGTTCTGGGTATGCCATTTTGACAGGTCTTTGCTTCATAGAAAAATACAGCTTATAAAAAGGTATGCCGTTTTGATAGCCACTTGTTTAATAGAAAGTACAGTTCATGAAGGAGCATGATGTTTTCTCGACTTGTTCATGGTGAGTCTGAACCAAGGGAGAAGTCGTTCTGATCCCGAAAAAGAGCCGCATGAACCCTTCACGCCTTTAAAATGATCCACATGCGCATCTTGTAAGTTTAACACCTAAATCTTATAGGACTGGCATTTTTTGTCGGACATAACTGGTTTAAAATCTCAGCAAAGTATTTTTCTCATTTTTTTCTGACCTTACAATTTCAGAAAAATATCTTAGTTTAAATATCAAAAATTTCCGACTTAACAGAGTATTTCCAAGTTTTTTCTTGAAAATGTGTGAAATTAATCTCAAAATCTTTTTATAGAAATTTACTCCACTTCTTTTTTTCTTTTTTACTTACAATGGCCCGAATACCCCTGACATTACACAATTTTACGACTCCACTTGCTCAAAATAATATATGGAAAACTTCTGTTAACATTTCTTCTGATTCTATAAGGCGTGCAATTAGGGAATTATGTGTATATAATATGTGATAATACACCACGTCTTACCACTTGTAGCCTAAGGTATGCTGAATTGATGGTTTAATTTTAATGCATGTGCAATTCCACAAGTTTCACTGCTGCGCATGTGTATTACTCGAAGGTCTACCGTTCTGATGGGTATGGAGTTCCCTCAGAACACCCCATCACAGGTTCGCGAGATGCGCAGGAAAGTTGATTGACAGCCGATGAGGCGGAAACCCGAATTCTATTGGCTAAAAAAGTTTGCCTGTCAGTGTGAAATGCATAGGGGTCCACAGGAGGAAGGGGGAATTTAGGAATAATAAAAAATGTTGTGGAGCACCAGCCTTTTATCATAGTATTAAAGCCTATCATTTTAAAGATGTATAAAACTTTGATACATAAATATATTCTCCAGACTGCTGCTTTAATATCAGTAGATGCAGTAACTCTTGTTGCTTGGTGTCAAAGTTTGCTCGCAAAGCGCCAAAACCATGACAGGGTCGTCACCATACACTGCAGCCCTAATCCTCGCTGCAAATGACCAGAAAAATAAAACAAAATGAGTTTAAACTAAACAGAGAAAACCATGAAACCAGAACCTGGTCTATGCCTGCACTGCATGGGGGAAAAATAAAAAAAATCCGTTGATAATCTATTTCTACCCGTCAAATGTTAAAAACGACATATTGAATAGTATTTGTATTTTATTTAATCCAAACAAGCTGACAGGAGATCCGGGTGCAGCAGACGCAGGTAAGAGGTGATGATTATTTACTGGGGACTTGATGATGACACCAGACCGACATGCGACAGCGGGGAGGAAAAGGTATGAACTGAGAGGAAGTGAAGGGCTTAAATGAAGGGGGAAATGAAGATTAGACACAGGTGCAGACAATAACTAAGACAGGTGTGCTGACGGCTCTGACACAAGTGGAACAGAGAACTACTTATAAACAAAGAAATTCAACGATTGCACTAAAAATACAAACAGTTCACCTGCTGTGGCCTGAACTCACCGTCTCATAACTTCCTTCTGCTCCACATGGAACTGAAATGATCGTAATCAAATAGTGGGATCGCTGCAGAGCTTATTCTCATGAGGTTTTGAGTTTCTGCCTCGGACAGATGAATTCTCATGTTGGTTTAGATGTTATTCTGTGTGGCTCCGCTGCCACACTGGAGAATGGGATTAAGGGTCACTTTAGTCAAAGTTTTGAAATCAGGGAACATTTCTCCAGTTGAAGCGATCAGAAGTCAGAAAGACTATCTGGACGAGCCGTTCTGACCCACAAGCAATCGCTTCAGCGGGAGGAAATCCAGCCGCATGCACCGGTGGTTGGGAGCGACGTGCTCCAAAGCCCCAGTAACTCTTCCCCATGCTGTCAGCTCCCGGTTAGCGAGATGTATTGAGTACGGTGTCCAGGTCTGAAATGATGCTCAGATGCTCTCATGGGAGTCTTTTGTTTTATTTTTTTATTGAGTTACCTGTACTCTGTGCATAAAGTTAAAAATGTCTGCGCGTCTGCATCAAGTGCTCAGAGGTGTGAATACTAATCTGTCAACATGACCGACAGACTTCAGATCTTTTCGATACCGTTTAAAAAGAAACGGTCAAATATGGAAAATATTTGGCTAATGCGTTCCCTGCTACAGGCTTACCCTCATCTGCCATCTAACAGTTCCTGATTCCTGTCTCTGTTTCTGCATTAGAGTCTGAAAATGAGGATATTTTTAAGTCAAAGAAAAACTCAAAGCTCCCACAGGAAGAAGATTTCCAACATGATCTCATCCTGTTCCTTCAGAACAAACAGGCGTTCTGCATGCACCCAGGATTCTGCAGCCTGGATCTGTTTAACAAGCTGACAGGTGAACCCAGATCGTCTCCTGCAGGAAGACAAAGCTTCGCTCTGTGGTGCACAAAGGCGACCGGGTAGAAATCCTGCAGACGATGTTCTGTTGAGCAGAAGTTTATGGTAAATATTTGGTTAAAATCTTTTCTAAAAAATGAGATAAAAAGCTACCAATAATTGTGCAAAGGTAGCAGATGGATATGAATTTAGAGCTTAACTGTGTCAAAATATGTTTTATAATGAGCTGATTTAATGCCGTCTTTGCAGCGATATTCATGTTAGTACAGCCCTGTGATCAGCTCAGGTGAAGCTGATTCATCTAATCAGCAGATTGCTGCATCAGAGAGACAGGTGTGCTGAAATCATTGCTGTTAGTTCTGAGCAACAGTTGCCTCCAGAGAGAAGCTGCAATTTGCATCAAAAATGGGGCCAAATGCAGGGATCAGCAGCTGAGACGAAAGCTCCAGGACCATCTCCTCCTCAGGAAAGAGCTGCAGGATCCTGTAGCCACCAGTGTAGAGCTTGTTCAGCGATGGCAGCAGGTGTACATGAAGTAAGACAACTTGTCTGCTGTCAGAAGTTTGAGAAAATCGACAAAGATCCTGAATTCTTACAGGAGAAATAAATCAATCTACCGGGATGTTTCTGAACCATTCAGACCCATTTTTAACAGAAACCGTTCCTCCTTCATCCCTGCTTTCCTCCAGACGCGTAAGCGACGAGTCCCTTCCCAGGAGACGCGAATCGGCTACGCATGCGTTCCACTCAGCTGGTCCTGCATAATTTAAAGAGTAGTATGCAGAAAAAAACATTTCATTCTACATTAAAAAGTATCAAAAACTAACAATCCACTCCCAAGACAGGAGATACTTCTGCCCATGCCTCCTCTCTCCTTTTTCATGTTGTCCTTGTAAAAAGGATCACGGGTATCATATAAACTGGGTGATTCACCACTTCAAGGATTAAATTCTCATCATCCATGATGAAAACCAACAAATTAGACCCAGAGAGGGACTGACTTTAACCCTGGTATCACAGGTTTGACATGACATGTTTCCACCGCTTTCCACCATCCCAGTAGTAATAATTTATGTGTCGCTGCCCTCTCCTAAATTTACGCGGTGGGTCTATTTTTTTTTTTAATGTGCTACACTTCCATAACACGTCAACAGCGAAATATTCACTCCGCTGAAACCCATGAAATGTATTTAGTTTTCCCCAGTGTACATTCAGAACTAGCCAAGCCCTTTCAACCACCAATTATGATACAGTATAGTCACTCAGTATTTTTATCCAAAGAGTTTTTAATCATCCTTTGGCTTGAAAAACATCCAGTTATATTTAATAAACGAGGATGTGTCTAACGAGGCTCATTTGTAAGATTAAAAGACCCTTTTGAAAATAACCTTTAAAGAGGACATATTCTGAATTCTTTTAAACAAGTTATAACAGGTCTATGATCTGTACAAAACATGTTAATGAAGTTCTTTGCACCAAATCTCTCTCTCATAAAGCGATGTCACCAGCTCAATTATTCACAACTTCAGTCTCTTTCAGAATGAGCTGTTTAAAAGGCTAACATGCATTTATGCAAATTAGCGGCTGCAGACCCCGCCCAGCCATCGTGTTACTAGGCTGAGGTTTTTACCACGCATGAAAATGGCCTGAAATTGGAGTTGGTGGGCGAGGTTTGACAGGTGAGGTGAGGGGCGTTTATATGAAAATTCGGCTTATTGTGGCCTCACAATGAGGCACTTTTTTAATTTGCAAATTTGCACACACAAACAAAAAATGGAACAAAATGTTTTGTTCATGTTTGGACTGTTTATGGAGGCAGCAGAGACAAAAAAGGCCACAGAAAAAGGATAAAAAAAGTTATTTTTGCATAATACGTCCCCTTTATGCAGGATAAATTATGCAAATTAATCTAAATAATTTTTCACTTAGTGAAACTAAAATAAAAGATGTTTTCTATAATATTCTCATTTATTGGATAAGGCTGTACACTCATTTTGAATTGTACTTTTCAAACTTTTAATGTGTCGGGTATGACAAGCACATTAATAACATAAAAACATTATTGTAAAAGTAACAAAAAACACATTTTACCATTTTTAAAAATATTGTTTAGTGGAATAAAAACATGAAAGTTTGAAGTTATTACTACTTCAGCTCTTCATACGCTCCAACTTCCTCCCGTTTAACAGAGGGTGTCTTGAATTTCCACAACAATAAAAATATTATGGTGGTAAACTAAAACGGATTGTGAGTCATAAATGAACTCAGACCGATTTACAACTAAGGAACACAGAAACAAGACATTTTCACTGAAAAAAAAAAAAAAAAGATATTTCAATGTTATCCAAGATTTTTCTTCTGACTGGAAATAAGAACATTTTGGAGCGGCCCAGCCAGAGTGCAGCCCTTAATCTGGTGATGAAGATTAGGGTGATGGAGGGGAGGCCTTTCAATCATCACTACAAATAAATGGCTAATCAAAATACAAGAGGAAGCATGGAAAAAAAGATGCAAAGCTTTCACTGTTGTAATGTCAATAAACCTTTAGATTGAGATGGGTGGAAATATATATTTTTATTTGCCATAGGTATTAAAATTGACATTAAATTGACAAAGTCATTTAGGGATTTGTTGTTATTTATTCTATTTAAAGAGATGCCAGTCTGTCCGTTCACCCGCCTGCCTGCCTGCAGACCCTTCCCAAAAATTAGAATATCATGGAAAAGTTTATTTATTTCCATAATTCCATTCAGAATGTTAAACTTCCATAGATTATAGATTCAGGGCCCACAACTTAAACGATTTTAAGTATTTAGTTGTTTATTTGTACGTAATTTGGGCTTCCGGCTCATAAAATCCACGAAAACAGGAATTCGACAAATTAGAATACTGTGAAGAAATCACCATTTACTTCTCAGTTTTTGCAGGAAAAAAAGAAAGAAATTAGGATCAAATCAATCAAAATATGCTACTTTTAAAAAGATATGTCAATCTTCAATGCTTTGTAGGGAAGCTGACTTAATCACTGCCTCGATGCGCCGTGGCATTGCCTGGAAGTTATGGAGTTATGCTACTAACTAACAGACAGGCAGGCATTTCTGCTGTTCTGTTCTATTAAGTTCTTTGCAGACATTTCATAAATCAGAAAAAACTACCTCAACTGCTTTTGCATTTAAAATACAAATTGCTCATTTTACGTTTCAGAGTTATTAGGGGCAACAGTAGGAGGTGGAGCTGCAGGCAGCAGACCCCAGCCTTACGAACATAATCAATCAAACTTTATTTATAAAGCGTTTTTCATACAAGAGTTGCAACTCAAAGTGCTTTACAGATTAAAATTATACCGCACATAACTCCCATGCACACAAACACTTAAGAACAACAATGAAAACGACATAAAAAGGACAGGTTTGATGCTAATTGGTCTCCATGGTCCATCAGATGAAGTTTTTAAACATCCTTCAGAAAACTAAAAACACTTCCTGCTCATCCAGAATATATCCATTTTCTCTGAAACCACGGTGATGCGTTTCTACTGAATGCAAAAGATCTTTAAGATGGTTTCTCCAACATCAGAGGCGGGGAAGCATCTGCCCATTTCAACTCTAAATGTCTGCAAGAACTCATCCCACACCGACGTTTATTACGCTTCATAATAATAATTCAGCGTTATGACCGTTGTATAAAGAGCACCAGAGGTGACTTCTGCAGAACATCGGCTGCTTCGTGCATTCCTGACACGCGTTGCTCCCCCGCCACAGTAAACATGTCACAGGTTTGCACAATGGAAGCATAAATACAGCGTGTGTGTCTGGGCTGTGGAGACGGGCTTTATCATAATAACAACATGCTCCCACACGGCGTAGCGGCAGCTCGGAGCAGGAAATGTTTGGCTGTCAAACTCTGGAGGAAAATAGAAAAGCAGCAGCCCTGGAAGCAATCTGCTGTCACAGTCTTACACCCACCAGGACCGATGTTGGCTCAGTCCAGTTTCTCTTCTTTCCAAATGTATGGACGACACACACGACTCCTTCAGAACTTTGACAGGGAATTTATCCGTCACGTTTCGGATAAGATATGGTTCATTTAAATGAGATAAACAACTGCAGCAAAAACATATTTACAGAGCGGCGGCAGGATGGAGCAGGAGATGGACGGGTGAAAGCTGAAGCTCCAGCCTTCACTGACAGTGTTGTGGAAAAGTGTTGGCGCCTTACAGGTGATACAACATGCAAAACCTATTTAGTATCATAAATAAACCAACTGAAGCATTTTTTTGTCATTTATGTCGTACTTTCAGTTCCTCAGACCTTCAAGGCGCTTTTAATTTGAAATCCATGACTTTCTGTTTCCTCGGGTCTTAAAAATGATGAGCCCTTTTCCTTAGCCACCCTTCAAAATGGAAAAGACAAGAGAACACACCGTTCAAGTAACGCTACGGTCAAAAAGGTTCTTACAAACAATGGGTTTGTATGAAACCTGCAGTTCGTAGACATTTGTGGAGGGGTGGGGCGGGGGGCCGGGGGGCGGGGCTTCCTCCAGCCTTTTTATGAAGTTGGTGCGGCTGCCGCTAATTCCCAAGAGCAACTTGAGGTATTCTTGAGAAAATTAAGTGATTTTCTCTTTTTACACTGGCTGTAAAGTGCTTATGTTCTTCGCAAGGGTGCCTTGGAACCTTCCTATGGTTTTCCTACGGCCATCTTACACATGGCACCCCCATGAGCAACTCACGACATCTCAAGTCGTTGGTGGGAAGATCCTAGGGCTTGTTTGGTCGGGATAGTGGCGGCTATTTTATCTTGATCATCACATCTGCTGGAAAATTTGTGAAATAGATTGTGATTTTCAAGATGGTGATACTGCCGAAAGGCTACAACTGCGTTGTTCTTCCGTTGTTCCTTTTTTTTTTTTTTTCTTGTCTGGAAGTGTGGTACTCACAATTGATGTCTAGAGCAGGTACCAGGTAGAAGCCCAACAGATTTACTTTCCCAAGTGCAGCATCACGCTTTTTGCTATAATACTCTAAATATATGTAAGAATCTTTAATAGAAATTGCTATGGGTTTGTGTTTTTTCAGACATTATGGAAACAGAGATGGAAAATAAAGGGGAAAAAGGAAACAAGATCAAGAGAGGTGGGACAAAGATTTAAGAGAGAAAGGGTGAGTTGAAGATGTAAGAGCGGAAATGGAATAAAGAAAATACAAGAAAACATCCAGGTCTGCTTCTACACCTGCAGGATGACAGAAAGAGGAAAAAAACAATGATAAACCAAACCAAACAAACAATGGGAACTGAGAACCACACAACCACAACCCACAAATAGATATATAATACATATATATAATTCCTTAAATAGGAAACTTTTTAACTGATTGGAATGTTTGTATAATTGTATTGAAATTACTTCTTGTTAAGTGCCTTGAGATGACATCTGTTGTGAATCGGCGCTATATAAATAAACTGAATTGAATTACTATCACTGAAAAGCTCATGGTACAGATTATTACAAGATGTATTTGTGGTAACCTCAGCCCAAGAGTGCATCTGTAAACACCAGAATCCCCACACTTGTGTGTGTGTATGAGCATGCTGGTGCATATAAGGTTTCTCCATACGAGTGTTCAATAGCTGGTGTGAGGATTCATCGATTCGCCTCCCAGGAATCGACGCAGACACGAAGGAGATCGGAACAACAGACCTCCAAAGAACCCCCTAGAGCAGTGGTCCCCAACCTTTTTTTCGCCACGGACCGGTTGAATATAAGACAATATTTTCACGGACCGGTCTTTAAGGTGTGGCGGATAAATGAAACCCGTATAAAACGGGTTATTTTTAAAATTATAACAATAGACGTAAATCCAATGTGAGTTTGCAGCTTTATTAACAGCATCCTCCTAACATCGAGCAGACAACATAATAACACGAGTAACACTCAGCCCCCTAACGATCTCTGGTCGCCATGGTAACATGTAAACATACCTTTAATAATTCAAGATTTACCACAAAAACAAATACAAAGTGCATGAAAAATCTAACTCACCACAACGCTGAATCAATGAGAGCCTTGGGTCTTTTCCCCTTTCCAAAGAAACGTTTGTTTTCTATCCATCTTGCTAGCTTGTAGGATTACGTGTCAAGACTGAGCTATGCAACGGGGATATCTGGTTATTTTTCAAAATAAAACAGCGGTCACCCTCAGATAATAAATAAAACTGAAATACTGGAAGTTATTTATTCTTTATGTGTGGCTCGCGGCCCGGTACCACATGACCCACGGCCCGGTACCGGTCCGCGGGTTGGGGACCACTGCCCTAGAGCACAGGAGCCCCAGGCGGACCAATGCAGGGCTGACCGCATCCCCCAGGGCCAACATCCAGCAGCTACAATGCAGGAGGCCCCAGCGACGGGCCCATGGGCTCCACCGGCAGTCGGCTACGCCAGGGCAGATCCAGTCATGGAACAAGAGACCCGAGGCGCCCATCCCCCCAGCAGAGACCAACTGACAAGGAACCCCCCCCCCCCCCCCCCGCCGCCACTGCCAAGCTGCAGAGGCCATGGCCAGCCGATGCCGGACATGCAGTGCCGTCACCCTGGGCCAATCCCCACAGCCCACATCCCAATGCCCCTCTGCCCTACGTTGGGGCGCCACACATATTGCCACAGCGGACGGACGGCATTCCCAGGTCAAGCCCAACCAACACCCGAACACCTAACTCAACTAACCCCAAAACTCAATCCCGCACACTGCAGAGCACCAAGACCAAACCCACCAATAAACCAACTAAGCACTAAACAGGTGAACAAATAGAGACGCCAGACCCCACCTTCGACAAGCCCCTTAAAAACTACCACCAAACAATAAACCCCCAGTATCCCTGCAGCGCATCCATCCCCACCTCAGCCCACAATGAACACCCCAGACACACCCGAACAACCACACCACATAGGGAGCACTGCGGCGCACCAAAACCCCTCGACAGTCCATCCTCACTGAGGTCACCCCCGTCGACAATTCGCCCACGAATCGCAAACCAAACCGCCATGATCGGACCACAGAATAAAAACAAAACAACCCACCCATGCCGCACACGGTTCTTCCTTTGTTCCTAAGGCATTCGTACAGATGCCCTAGGAAGAGAGTTTTTGTGCCGCGTTCATAGAAGAACTTCGACAAGACGATCGACCTGGCCAGGAACTTACGAACGGGTTACAAACACTGGATTCTTATAAGGCTGCCTTAAGGAAGCCATGGGAAACGGAGATTACCGATTGGGCAAGTTTTCTTACTTAAAAAGATGAGAGGTTTGTAATTTTAATCATCGCTTCACTTCAACTGTGAGAGACAGAATGTAAAACAAGAAATCTAGGAAATCAAATTTTTTAAACAAAAGAGAATTCTCTCATCAAGTACCTATGATGAAAATTACAGACCTCTCTCATCTTTTTAAGTGGGACAACTTGCACAGTCTGCGGCTGCCAAATACTTTTTGCCCCAATGTATGTGTGTTGATCTTCATAAACCAGCAAATGGTGGCTAGGAAACGACTTATGGCTTCGAGAACTGCAGTAGAGACTTGCCTCTTATGGCTCACCAAGTCTTCAGAGCAACCATTAGGTGCCATCTACAGGCCTACTAGTTGTTTGGGGGACATGGCAGGAAGAAGCCTTTTCTGTCCCATCATGATAAGCGTAAATGTGTGGAGTTTGATCAACCCTAATGGACTCAGATCGAGGTCTTCAGCACCCAACACAGATATAGATACAGACTGTATAAAATACGCCTCATCCCCAGCTGTTAAATACAGTGGAGGATGTTTGTTGTTGTGTGCTTGTAACTGCAGAGTACATGGCATCATGAGACACTTGAAATGTGGGGACATTTTGAATAAAAATCAGGTGGTATCTGGCACAAAACTTGTAATAGGTTGTCTATGCATAGCTAAAACAGCACTAAAATGTTTCAGCAGACACACAGTCCACCTTCTTCCATGAACATCTCGGTCCTCAGACCTCAGTCCTGTAGAAAACAAGTGAGCCGAGCTTAATGCAAGCAAAGATTTGTTGAATTACTTTAGTTTTCCTTCCAGCAGAGAGTCATTTCAGGTCGTGGTAAATTATATCTCGGGTCTGGACTCATCGGAGGGCAACTCATGTGTGAAAATTGGTTTTCCTGATCCCTCAACCCCACTAACAGGATGCGAGAGTGATGATTCCTTAACCATCCATCTGAGATGGTCGGAGTGAGACGCTGCTCACCGCACCAGTTAGGGTTTAATAGCTTGTTTCACCAGATTTCCAACTCTATATGCTTTAAATTTTCCCAAATTAAATCCGGATGCTGATTTTTTTTCTTCTGTGTCAGTCAGGCAGAATGGATCATGTTTTAAATATATCGCATATGTAAATATCTGCATCCTCGGGTAAAATATGGCGCTTTTACGTAGAGGATTCCCCCTAAACTTCAATCATGAAATCTCCACAAATCCAGATGAGTAATCCTTGGATAAAAATGCCCAGTAATGGGAGTCTCTTTCCAATTCATGGTTCCCACTTTCAAGCCTATTAAGCCGAGTCTTAATCTCTCTATAGCTAATCTAAAATGCATTTCCCCAAAATCCCAAAAATATAATGCAACTGCAGCAACAATTTAATAGCAAGGATTATTTCTTAAATCTTCTGCAATTCACAGAACGACTTAAGCTAATTACCTGCATGACAGAAATGACTGCAGCAGGTTACAGTGCAGCTATTCATTGCACCCCTTAAGTGTTCTGCCTGAACGGAGACTTTGTTGGCTGTTTTTCTCAAGAAGGGCAAGAAGGATCTCCGGTAGCAGTCAGTCTCGCAACAAATCTGAAGAAGCCTCTGACTGAACACCGTTGCTGTATAAGAGTATCATAAATGTCGTGACATGCTAACAGCTCAATATCCAGGCAGCAAAGCTGATATGGCTTCATTTTCCGTCTGGTTAGTCTATTATTTCCTGCATATGTTGACTCTACTCCACAATAACATACAGATATATAATGTTTTTTTTGTTAAAAAAACCTTTTACATCTCAGTCAGGATTCCCTGAAACAAGAGAAGTTTCTTTTCACAGGCACTGCTTTGGTTTAACACAAGCAAATGTATAAAAATTTATGCATTTTTATTTTAATATTTTAACCGAAAAGATGAAAATCATCACCTCTAACATTTCCTCCTGTTTCTGCTTGATAAAACGTTCCCGACCTGCAACATACAGTCATTTTACTGTCTGAATCTGCCTGAAATGCGCAGATTCGCTCTGTTTATCATCATGACGTGGATTTTCCAGGTCAGCTTTAACTTTTATAGAGGCTCGAGATGTAGAAGAGGCAAATGCGAGCAGGAGGAGCGACTGAAGAGAAGCCGAGAGGTTCAAACTTGCTTAAAAGGCCGAGGTACGCAGAAAAAGATGCCCTGAGCTCGATGAAAGGCTCCGGTTTTAAATGGTTTCCATGTTTCAATAAAAGGAGCCGAGTCCTCTCTCGGAGTGCAGCCGTAAGAATAAATAAAAACCTCTTTGATCCCAGTGAGAGAACATCAAAGATCCGTTTGTCTGGTTTCTGCTGGATCACCATTAAACCACCTTCAAGCTTTAGTTTGCACTGAAACAGGTGATAAAGACTAATGAACATGTCCTATTCATCCCTTTATCACATTAATAACCCGCTGACTGAGCTGCAGAAATGATAACATTATGAGATGATTAATCATCAGAGAAACTGATAGTTAAAAAGGGAGCAGGAATCACCGAGAGACTCGTCCCCCAATGCTTGCACAGACCAAGTCTTCCTGAAGCTGCACGAAAACCAAACAAAGTAGGAAAGCTTTGATGCGCGCTCCAGCTGCTTGTAATGACAGCTCGTCGCAGCAGCCTGCGACTCTTTGCTGTCAGCAGCCGACAGAAACCGCTGTGAGAGCGAGACACAAAGTCATGTCTGCAGACAGCGTAGAGACGTTCGCAGCTGACCCCCCAGATCCCCCCCCTTTCTTGCTTTCTATCTTCTGGGTCAGCTCCTATTTTTGGTAATCTTTATCTGACTGGAAATTATAACTTTGCCTTTTGAAGCTTCCATAGTTTTATGTTGGTGCTCCTTCAACATTTCCCTCGTAAACGTCGGTGACTAATGAGTCACCCTCTTATACCACTAATAACCTTTTAAAAGTTATCAGGACAATGCTTTACCATTTAGGCCATAAACATGGAAGCTTTTATTCACTAATTCTACAGGGCGTACACTAGGGGTGTAACGGTACATGTCCGTTGCACTTTAGGACAGCAACACATTTGACTCTGCAAACAAATACAGCCCATCCTCCTGCTAGCTGAAGTTTTGGCCAGCGACTCCTCTGTTGTTAAAGCCTCCTGTTTGGGAAGGCTTTGGCTTCCCGGTGTTACGGAACAACGCATTTTAATGTTAACTGGTGACCAACAACACCAGTTGGTGTTGCCGAAGGACCTCGATTAGCTGGCCTCGTTGGTGCCGTTCTCTTAACGTAGCAATAAAGTACAAGCAGACTGGAAATCTGACTGTAATGACGTGTTAAAAAAGTTTCTTCCAGGAATTAGTCAGTGACGTCTGCGTTGTTTCGCCGAAGCAGGAGGAGCACCGACCCCACCACAGTGTCCCACATAAATACTAAAATAAAGTTATTTATCCAAAATTGTTTATATGTAGCTCTCTGTTCAGCTTGTTCGGATTGAATATTATTCAAAATGAATGACAGAATGAAAATAAAAATACGTTATCATTTTAACATTTTTAAATAATTATAATTTTAAGACAGATTTTTCTGACCCCTTTGGGTCGAGCGGAGAGATGAGCAGGCGGTTTTATGAGCTGCTTTAAGCCCTGTGCTGCTGTGCAGCTCCTGCTAGCTTCTGTCTCATCGTTTTTCTCATTGGCTCCAGGGACACGTCCCGTGATCTGGCGGTCAATAGCAGCAAATCCAGCATTTGCTTCTTCCTATGTGTCACAAATGCAAACAAATATCAAAAATGAACATTTCCATCTTTTAAAAAATTGTGGTATTGATTTGTGCTTTTATTAAATTCAAAGTTAAATCAAATAAAACAATTTGACACACTTTAGCTTGCAGAAATTCCACATGCATATCATTTGTCATCCACAAGGGGGTGCTGAACCTGAGGGCCATGGACAAGAGACTTAGAGAACTTTTTCCAAGGCAGAGTGACAAAATATGACCAAATCCAAATCTGGGATGTTAAACACACTTATGTATCCAGGTTGTAACAGCTTCTTTAGGGCCTAAATGTACTCGCTTTAATCCTGTGTACGAGGGTTTATCATGGCTGCCTCGCATGATTGCGTTTGTTTGAAGCATTGTTTGTGCAAGTAAGTTTTGTCAGGATGTGGCATGGACCCAAACGCAGGTGTTGGTGAGGTGCAGCGATTCTTTATTGGTGATGATGATGATGACGACAGGAACTACAAGACGGGACACCAGGCTGATACGAACAAGCAGGAGGAAGACAGTAGGATAAGACTCAGCGTAGCAAACAGTATGATCCAACTAAGAGTGAGAAGAGGTGAAGGGTTTAAGTAGACCGAGGCAATGAGGATCAGGTGGTGGTTGAGATTAGAGACAGCTGCAGATAATGATAAATTAGGGAGTGCTGATGGCTTGGATAGCGTCCTCTGAAATTAATATTGCAATATGCGAGTAACCTGTAGGGGGAGTGCAGAGCGCCGGTCAACGACGGCAAAAGCAGTCGGAACACAAGCCACAACAGCGGTAAATATGGTCCTACATACCGTCTACGAAGCTGCTGCCATCTTTTTTCTGTCAGCTGATGATCTCCTCTACGGTCGAAACATTTGTTTTGTTTATACCCTACAAATCCAGCACTCTATCTGGTCTGAGTTCTGTACTCTGCCCCCTAGCGCGATTCTCCAGTACTACGGGCAGTGCAAGACAAGACGCAGCGTGCCGCTTGCGTCAACGCGAGGTGGAAAAGCAAGATTACTCTCTGCCTTAGTTTTCCTCCAATTAGTTTGACGGTTTTACAGGATGTCTTTCACATCGAAGGTGGAGAAAGTTTAAAATATTTTTATGATGTTACATTTTTAAATCATAATACATCTGTCAGGTTGCACGGTGGCGCAGTTTGTAGCTCTGTTGCCTTGCAGCAAGAAGGTCCAGGGTTCTGTTCTCCCTGTGCATGCGTGGGTTCTCTTTGGGTACTCCAGCTTCCTCCCACAGTCCAATAATCTAGCTAGTTGGGTATGAGAGTGTGCCTGATCGATGGATGGATAGAATATGTATACATATCGATCATATTTACTGTCTGTATATGAAAAGCAGCTTCTATAAAGCCTTTTCTGCTGGAGAGGAAAATAAAACTGTCAAGAAGCAGTATCTTGTTTTCTAAATGGAGGCCAATGAAAATCATCCCACTTCTGTTTTTTTACTATGTAACTGAATTTAATAAAAAAATAAAATAAATAAACATAGAGACAGAATAAGGGAAAAAGTTATTTATATTTTTCCTCATTGGGTCCTAGTTAGGGCTGGGCGATATGGCCTCAAATCTATATTGCGATATAATCTAAAGCGTGTCCGGTAACGATATCTATTGCAATCTATTCTTTCCTTTTCTTTATATACGTGAAAATGACTTTTTATGAACATTCTCACTTTCCAGATACATCGCAGCAGAACAACTTCAAAAAAGTATAGAATGCCATTTAAAAATCATTCATTGTGCGAAATGCATGAAAGACTTTTACAAACAATGCTACACAAAAATTCTCATAACATAAACAAAGATGAAGATATTTTAAATAAATTAAAAGCTAAATTTTATGTAAACACAAAGTTCAAAATTTTATGTTTTCCTGGTCATTTGTTGTCGTTTATAACCTGCACATATTTGAATTAACAAATACTTTAATTTCAACAGGATTCATTTCCCTTAAATGGAAAACAGCAAACTGCGGTAGGCTGGTAAAGTCAAAATCTCTACCTTTGGCTAAACGTATATAATTTCTACTTTATACCTTCTATTTAGCCCACTACTAGTTCTAGTTTAAGTTGTTGTTATTTTAAATATAATCAGCTTAGTTGGTCCAGTTACGGTTTCCTCATCACCACGAAGCATACATGTACCTTTGTGACACACATGGAAAGAAAAATGAATGTTTCATCAAGCTGCATCTTCGGCCCAACATGACAGAGCTTCTGGTGGGCCATTAAGGAAATTTATGCTGATTTGAACTGAAAATAAATTTGATTTCTTTGACCTTTACGGTCAGATTTGTTGAATGCAGCTGGGCCCCGCACGTCACCAAACATCTCTAAATGTGACTGTGGGATCTTTTCAACCACAGAGTCCCAAACTCTCAGCCAGGCATCCTTGTATAAGACGGCACAGATCAGGATTCAGTAGCCTGAGCAACACAAACCTCTGGACAGATGGAGTAGAAGTCACTGCTGAAGATAAATATGTTAAATAAACCAACATCGAAATAAAAGTACTACCTAGAAATGGTTTAAATAGCTTGATTAAATGCTTGTAATGGAGAAACACATGCAAGTAAATGCATCTCTGCAAAATGCTACGCTGGGTCAACTTACTTCTTTCTGTATTTTGAATCCATCTTCTGTTTGTTTGTTTTTTTAGCAAACTGGACGTTTAACAGTCCAGAACAAAAAACATGAAACAATGAAATATTGGTTTTAAAGCAACACTTAATAACTTTCCCGCTTCTCCTCCCTGCTGTTTGAAAGCAGAATTACAACTGTCGTAAACAACCCTGCTGCAGCCTTCTGTTGCTCGCACCGCCTTTACAGATAACGACGTCGTCAGACAAGGTGTTATTATGAATGTATGATTATTGGCAGTTCAAATGAGGTAAGGACCTCCCATTAGTGCCTACCTGAACCACCAAAGTTGTTTAGTGCAGCTTCCGGCCAGCAGAGGGCTGCAGACTGCTGTCCCATGTGAAGCTGCTCAAGTTTCTGGCTCAAGAACCACTGAAACCAGTTTGAAAGCAATAGCTTAAAGTGGTAAAGACTCTTTAGTGTTGCTTTAATTGACTCATAATCTGTACAAAACGTCCAGTGGGGAACGCTGCCTGGAGGTGTATGAAAAAGTCTGTAATTACCCCGCTAGCATTACGGATGGATTAACCTGCAGGCCATGCTAGCCACTTGGAGCAGGAAAATCTATACGTAGCGCTTTCTTCTATCAAGTAAAATATTGCTATTTGTCAGCAGAGGGGGAAATTAATTTTCATTTAAGCCAAAAAGAGCAAAACACATCTTCCCATCAGTGTCGTCTCTCTGTCACAGACGAGTGCCAACAGGTTTAAAACCAAAGCTGGGGCTGTGAGTTTGGATTGTAAGGACAACAGCATCTTCTGCAGTGATATTTAATCCTTCAAAAAGGAAGAAGAAAGAAAGGTCACCAACATGCAGCTGATACATGAAGTAGCTTTAAAATGTCACCACGCTCCAATCCAGGTTCAAAACGAGCCGTGGAAAAACGTAGACGACAATCTGCTGTAGCTGTGACTGCACCCTTACGCCCCCCGCTGTCTCCTAATGTTACTGCGATGTGAATTTCTCCGAACAGCAAGCAGAGGCAGGATCTGAGTGGACGGGGACAGTGTAATGACAAAATGACATGTAATAGGTCTACACAGGCAGATACCTTACTGTTGCTGTGGGCCGCCGACGCTCAGGACTCCAGCTTGTGCTTCACTCATTGAAACTCTGAGAGCTGCTCATTAGTGCTGCATCTTCTGTGGGCAGATAGAGAAACACAAGTAAGAAAACCTTCACTCAATATTAGAAGTTTACCAGCGGTAAAATATACACAGTTCATACTAGTTGTTTAAAACGTTTAGCTTGAGTTCATTAAATTCATTTCTAGTCGTTAAATAAATGCCGGGAAATAAAATGGCAGAAGTTTACAAACACTACATGTACACACGTAGCCGGGTTAACAAGAAAAATAATATTCTCACCACCTCGTTTAAAGGAACAGGGGGCAGGATTTGTAAATAAAATAAACATCCATGTCCAGTTTTTTAATGCTGTTGGGTGATGAAGCGTTATAAACCAATAAGAATGAGCCCGCCCACGTATCGCTTCATTTTTGTAAACTGGCTGTGTGCTGCAAAATCTGCTGCAGTTCGGGGCCCGAAGTTCCCGCGCTGGAGGAAGAAAAATAAAACGGTCGCAGATCTCCATTGATTTAATTGTGAGTGGATTCTTCTCTTCTGCAACTGGGAAACGACCAAGGACGACTCACAGCCTCCACAAGGGCGGACCAACCCCAAAGTTGTATCCGTTTTTCCTGGTCCCACTGGGGACATTTCCAGAAGATTTCATCGAAATCAGCCCCAAACCTTTTGAGTTATCTTGCTAACAGACAAACAAACAGACAGATGGGCCCGAGAACATTACCCCCTGGTGGAGGTAAACATCGACAGCTTGGGAAAGTTCATCCTTCATGCCGTCCAGGTAAAAGACTTGTGAAGCTGGTGAGGTCACTGCCATCATGGGCTGAAGGGAGGAAGAGGCCATTACTCCAACAGCAGATAAAACGTCAGGTCACGGTTCATTAATGCACTCAGGGACACGCGCTAGATATTTCTGTTCTCCGTTATTTTGACCGACGGGGTTAACAACATTTTTGGGTCATAATCTATTTTTAGCCTTGGATTTTTTTTAATTACAACATATTCATTGGTTTTTATTTGTTATTAATTTTAAATAATACTCAATCCGAATAAGCTGAACAGAGAACCACATATTAAAAATTGGATAAAACGATTGCATTTAAAATACAAACAGTTCACCTGTGGCCTGAACTTACAGTCTCACATCTTCCTCCTGCTCTGGATGGAACTGAATAGATTGCCTGATTGTGCGTAATCAGGTAGTCGGATCGCTCCCAAGGTTTTTGTCATGAGGTTTTGGATTTCTGCATCGGACAGACAACTTCTAATGGGGGTTTAGATGTTGTTCTGGAGGCTGAATCCGTGCTCCGCTGCCACACTGGAGACTGGAATTAAGCGCCACTTCAGCCAAAGTTTGGAAATCAAGGAACATTTCTCCAGTTAAAGTGGGAAGAAGTCTAAAAGACTCTCTGAACGAGCCGTTTCCTGACCCGCAAGCTATCGCTTCAGCGGGAGGAAATCCAGCAGCAAGAACCGGTGGTTGGCACGACACCGGGCTGTTGGGAGCGACACGCTCCAAGTCCTCAGTTACTCTTCAACACGCTGTCAGCTCCTGGTTAGTGAGATGCAGGTCTGAGATGATGCTCAGATGCTCTGTGTGTAAGTTGAAAATGTCTGAGTTTCTGCACCAACTGGTCAGAGGTGTGATGACTAATCTGTCAACATGACGGACGGCCTCCAGATTGCTCCGTCACTGTTTAAGGAAATATGGTTAACGTGACCCCTGATGTCCATTATGACCATCGTTACATTAGGAGGAAAAACGGGCAAGCTTGCTATCAAATATTAATACAGCAGTATGTTAAGAGATGAACCGATCAGGCTTTTTCTGGCTCCTGCCTGACCTGGCTTCTTTAAGTCCTGACCTCCGAGTTCTGATTTCCCTGAGGACTAAGACACTAGAAAGACCAAATGTGCTGCAGGTTATTTAACAGAGCTCATAGTTGGGAATCCAACAGAAAATGACATGATTTCAAGTTTTCCCAATTTAAGGCAAGGCAAGGCAATTTTATTTGTATAGCACACTTTCAACAACAGGGTAATTCAAGGTGCTTTACAGGATTTGGTGATTAAAAAACAAAACAAACATAGAATATAACATTGGAATTTTAAAAGTAAAAGTAGCAAATTAGCATGAAACACACATTAAAGATTTTGCTCAATAAACATGCACAATACATGATACACAAAGCAAGAGAAAGATCAATAAAGCAAGAGAGCATTTAAGGATTAAAGCAGGTCCCAATCTTTTTTATAGAACTAAAAAACAATTCTGTTTTTTCGTGCATTTACGGACCAAAAACAGAAAGGAGTTCTTAGTTTTAATGCATTTTTTCACTATTTGGTCTGTTGAACATCTGCTTTATCACTGGTCACCTTTTCAAATATTTATTTGATTACCGTAAAACCATAGCTCCAAACGTCTGATGCTAAACATGGGAAGAATGATTGTGTTTGTTAGGGACATGCTGCTGATGCGAAAAGATAATTAAACATCGAATACATTTAAAAAGGTTAATTTATCCGACTGAACAAACAAATTTGATCAGGTTTCAACATTTTACTGTAACGGCTGGTTCCTATCAGCCTGGTTAAGTCTAGCTTCAAAATTAGCTTCACAGTTAGGTAAATGCCGCATATTCACTGCAACTGCTTTTAACAGGTTTTATAGGAAGTTGAATGAATACGGCAGACAAATGTAGACAGTTCAGATTCAATTTGGGTTCGTTAGATGTCTTCCCTGTCGGTAACAGATGGGCAG
Source organism: Valencia hispanica (assembly GCA_963556495.2). Classification (NCBI taxonomy): domain Eukaryota; kingdom Metazoa; phylum Chordata; class Actinopteri; order Cyprinodontiformes; family Valenciidae; genus Valencia; species Valencia hispanica. The sequence continues at coordinate 4,700,086 of OY747707.1, forward strand.
AACAGAGTAAAATGCTAAAAGGGCTGTGTGCATGTCAATCAGTTTGATTGATTTTAAACACGTCCCTCATTAGAGTCTCAGCTGGCTTTCTTACTGCCATCCAATGTCACTGGATGTCGGCCAAATCCTATAAAAGTGTCTGTCCTGCAGCCGTGAGTTTTGAAGATGTGGGACATCCTCTCATTTTACACATTCCATTAAAAGTCTATGCATTCCCTCAAAAAGGGGACATTTGGTTAACCTGCTGCCTAAAAAAAGCAACGGACATAAATGAAACCAGCAGCATGACTGAGAATAAATCTGTTTCTGTGTGCTAAATGCCAGAATACTGAGAGCGAGTTTTTTTCCTGTATCAACATGGGCTGAGAGACCACTTATAGAGGAAGAAGCCATTACTCACACAGCAACATACAATGCCAGATTATATGAGGTAAGAACATTATATAATCTAAAGACACCAGCCAATTTATCCGTATAGGGTCTTCCAACTAGACCATAGCCCTCAGCATAGCACCAGATTGGTAACACGGTGGCTTTAGGACAATAAAGTCTATATCAGTCCTAGAGACCTTGAGTGACATTCTGGTCCACATTCCATACCAGTAGGTGGCGCCAATGCACCAATTTGTTGTTTGTCAATAAACATCACAAAGAAGCAGAAGGGCGCTGCTATGTTATTTTTAGGCTAATATGAGCATGCTAACGGTGGTTATGAGGAAAACGTTATGAGAAATAAATACAAAGAAGGATATTCCAATGGTTTTCAGCAGCAGGTTGTCTTTGATTGCGGATTTATTGTGGACTAGCTATTTTACTGAAGGACATTAACTGGACCCTTGTGGAAGTTAAAAGGCGTTTTTTGTTCAAGATGGCTCTGTTCTGTCAATGAGATTAAGGCTTCAAATGGAGAGTTACACATTACCTTGTTTTCTGAGTGGTTTGACTAATGTGTTTACTGTGTCTACAGTTATGATTGTATCCTTGATTGGCATACATTATTCGAATCACAAGAGTCTTAGCTTTTCAATTATGTATAATATGTATATGTACATAGAAAGGGTGTGAAAGGGTGAAGTGCATTGGAAAGGGTGAAGGAGGAGAGATAAAGGCAAATCTACCAAATACTGAGGAAAGATACAGTACTGTGCAAAGGTTTTAGTCAGGTGTGACAAAATGCTGTAAACAAAGAATGCTTTCAGAAATATAAATGATTGTTTATTTTTATCAATTTACAAAAGGAAGTGAGCAAAAAAAAGAAAAATCTAAATCAAATCAATTTTTGGTGTTTCTACCTTTTGCCTTCAAACCAGCATCGATTCTTATAGGTACACTTGCACAAAGTCAGGGATTTTGTAGGATTATAGTTAGATGGATGATCAACCAATTATACCAAACAGGTGCTAATGCTCATCAATGTCACATGTAGGTGGAAACACAGTCATTGACAAACAGAAAAAGCTGTGTATGAGGCTAAAAAACTGGGTGAAGAACAAATGGTAAATGGCCTGCATTTGTATAGCGCTTTTTCAGCCAGAGGACCGGAAAGAGCTTTACACTACATTCAGTCAGTCACCCATGCACACACACATTCACACACTGATGGTAGCAAGCTACTACAATGTAACCACAATGTAGCAACATTGTAGGCACACTGACAGAAGCAAGGCTGCTGGACACAGGCGCCATCGGACCACGACCAGCAGGGCAAGGCGGGTGTAGTGCCTTGACAAAGGACACAACGACCGAGACAGACTGAGCAGGGATTGGCAACCCACCGATTACGGGACAAATTCCTGCCACCTGAGCCACGGTCGCCCCAGCCAAACTCTGCTACCAAGGTGAGGCTGGGGAAGATAGTTTCCTGTCATGGAGAGATTGAGCACAGCAACAAGACACAAGGTAGTTATACTGTATCAGCAAGGTCTTCCCAGACAAACATTTCAAAGCAGACTGGGGTTTCTAGATATGCTGTTCAAGCTCTTTCGAAGAAGCACAAAGAAACGGGCATAATTGAGGATCGTAGACGCAGTGGTCAGCCAAGGGAACTTAGTGCAGCAGATGAAAGACACATTAAGCTTATTACCCTTAGAAATCAGAAGATATCCAGCAGAGCCATCAGCTCAGAACTGGCAGAAACCAGCAGGACCCAGATATACCATCTACTGTCCGGGGAAGTCTGGCCAGAAGTGGTCTTCAGGGAAGAGTTGCAGCCAAAAAGCCAAACCTCTGATGTGGAAACAACGGCAAACGACTCAAGTTATGCATGAAAAAATAGGAACTGGGGCGCAGAACAATGGCAGCACGAGCTCTGGACTGATTAGTCAAAATGTGAAATATTTGGCTGTAGCAGAAGGCAGTTTGTTAATCGAAGGGCTGGAGAGCGGTACAGTAATAAGTGTTTGCAGGCAACAGTGAAGCATGGTGGAGGTTCCTTGAAGGTTTGGGGCTGCGTTTCTGCAAATGGAGTTGCAGATTTGGTCAGGATTAATGGTCTTCTCAATGCTGAGAAATACAGGCAGATACTTATTCATCATGCAATACCATCAGGGAGGAGTATGATTGGCCCCAAATTGTATCTGCTGCAGCACAACGACCCCAAACATACAGCCAAAGTCATTAAGAACTATCTTCAGTGTAAAGAAGAACAAGTCCTGGAAGCGATGGTGTGACCCCCACAGACTGAGATTTAAATTTCTTTTTTGTTCATTCACTTCTTTTTTGTTGATTGCTGAAAATAAATGATTAACACTTCCATTTAACTGCAGCTTTTGGATACCATATGTTACCCGATTCTCTTAAATCGTCTAGCTTCCATTGGTATACAAAACACTGCATTGTCTTGGTTCTCCTCATATCTGTCAGATCGCTCTCACTTTGTTCAACTAAAGTCTTTCCAATCCCAACCTTCCCCAGTCATCAGTGGCATGCCCCAGGGCTCCGTCTTGGGTCCCCTTCTTTTTGTTATTTACATTCGTCCCCTTGGCAATGTTTTAAGAAAATATATCAATTTCACTACAACTCTACCTCCATCCTCCCTTCTTGATTGTTTACAAGATATTAATATCTGGTTCTATCATAACCTCCTCAAGCTTAATGGAAATCAAAATGAAATACTTCTCATTGGCAAAAAATCCACAATCTGCAAATCTTCAAAATTCTCTTGACAACTTCACTGTACTCCCTTCCTCGTAGGTCAAGAGTTTGGGTGTCATACTGGACAGCAATCTCATTATTTTTGACAATATTGTACTGTATGTAATTTACAAGAAGGTAATAAAACAGTCTTGTCTCTCATTATTAGTGAGACATAATCAAACAGGAATAATTTTGATAGTCCTGAGTGACCTGTAAATGGAACAGTTTCGTCTGATTTATTTTCAGACAGCGAGGAATAAAAAGTTTGGTTTATTTTAAACAAATAGATGTAAATATCTGGTTCGAACTGTCCAGCATGAAACAGCTAAATGGTTAAGGATGCAAACAGAAAATATATTAATAATATTCAACCCCATCAGATCGGGGTTATGACTGAGAGGCTGACTCAGCTTTTTGCTCACATGAAAAACATTGTTATCCAAACAGCACGAGCTCAGAGTCACTTTCTGTTCAATTAAATATTTTACTCATTTAACCCGGATAATTTAGAGCCGAGCGTCTGCTGTGGTGATTTCTGAGCCATCGATGTTTATTAACGGCCCAAAAGAAGCGAAGAAACCCATCGATCAGATCTGGACAAAAATATCGAACAACAAAAATCAAATGTGTGATTTATACTTTTATTGGCAAATCCAGAAGCAACCCCCTTCGCTTCAGCTGCTTTCAGAAGTCAGAATGAAATTGTCTGCATGCTGAATAAATGAGGGACAAACCTTTTCTATTACATGGCTCCCTGTAGCGTTTCAAATGTTTTTCTGGAGATGGCTTGCAGAGATGAATTTAAAAGACAAAGAGTGCAAAAAAGTGTTGCATTAATTTAAAGCATTCAACTTCTGCATCCAAGTCAGCAAAAGGAGTTCAGAGAAACTTTTAATGTGTAAAATACAGCGTCGAGTTCTGCAAATTCATGCTCCTGACACGGTTTGGACTCTTGGAAAACACATTAATATTCTTCGAGCGCAAACAAAATATGCTGAGGAACAGAAGTTGATTAGATGAGGAAAAGGCAGGAATCAGAAATCCTACTTCTAGTCGTGCTGCAGTAACTCTTCCTGCTTTAATTTCTGCTCCAGCACAAACAAACTTGACATGATAAGATTTCTCCTGCCTCCAGCTGGGGAATGACTCCAAATGGATTTTCTTCACTGTCGGGCTGCCTATTGGCCTCCCACGGTACACATTACAGCAAATAATAGAGAAGAGGGGAAAAGTAAACAACTGTCATTCCTACCGACCCTGAAGCTACCAGGTTTTGTTTCATAACACAGGAAACAGATTTCTTTAGGCTCCAATGTGTAGAATAAAATCTAAGGCATTCCGATGGATGCAAATGAAACTGAAAGCAGGAAGTGTAAAGAGCAAACCTGGCGTGGGAGCGTAGAAATAAACACAAAACATCAGATCATCCGAGATATATTCTGTCCAACATTCTGGGTCAGTTTGTTAGAAACGGATGAACTAAAGTCCCTTAGGATGTTTGCAGGATTTCTGCTGAAGTAAAACTTTATGGAGCGTTTCTGCAGCGAGGAAGAGAGTCCACGCTTTCAGGAATGACTTCCAGGGTTCTGCAGAACTGAAACATGAACTCTGGTCAATCTTGCTGAGTGAACAGAAGAACAACAAGAAAAGGGGGAATGAATATATCCGCAGCAGCAACAACAAAAAAACCAACTTCAGAAAAGTTGATTTTATGGATAAACAAACATTTTAAGAGTGATGAGTAAAACCTGTTTTATTATGCAACTGTAATTTACTGCAAAATGATTTGTTTAAATTACAGAATTAGTTTGGCTGCAGCAGAGAAGCATGCAGACAGTGGGCGCTATCATATCGAATGCCTCATTAATAGAAGTGATGTAAAGAAAAAATGTCCTGGTAACCCGGATCCAGAGGCAAACGGAGCATTTCATGGTCAACTAAACATCTTTACGGATGTTGTTTTCTCCTTCTAGCAGCGGTTTTTTCAGCGTCATCTGCAGTCATTAGGTAGTTCCACTGGTCTGCTACGGTGGAGCTGAAGCGCTTTATGGGTCCAAATAAAGGAGATCCTGATACAAGCAGCTGAAGTGAGATCCTCTGTAGAACCAAACTCTGGTTTATAAACAGGATGAGGAGGCAGGAGGATGAGGAATGAAAGGAAAATAATTTCTTCCCATAACAGCTGGCGCCCAACGTGATCTTCAGCAGGCGAAACCGAGTGGACAGGGGATGTTTGTTTTCTCTCTCCAGCGTCCGAGTTTCGGACAGAGAAAAGAGTCACCGTCAAAGAAATCCCTGCTTCGGCCGCCGCCTGGAGGAGAACCCTGATTTCTGGGTGAGGCTCAGTCTGAAACAGTTTGGGAATCGGATCAAGATGCCTCCTTGATACTGCTGCTCACACCCCACTGGGGATGGTCCTCGGGGCAGACCCAGAACTTTCTGCAGGAAAATTTTTTCCCTATCTGGCCTCGGTACGTCTTCCTCCGGGAAGAACCGGAGTTCGCTGCTGCTTGTGAGACGCTGCCCGGGTTTCCCTACCTGGAGATAACAGATGGAGGTTTGCAGGACGGAAATGATAAACTGTGGATACGATTTTCTGTTGTTGCTCCAATGACAAAAAAAAAAAGACAAAAAAAAGACTGGAAATACTCAGCTTTATGGGAACGGTTATCCTGGAACTCTGCATGTTTAACGAGTCACTGATCAATACGCCCAGAACCTCAAGTCTCAGGCTTTACCTGAACTTGTACCACAACCTTCTGATATCCCGTCTAGAAAACCTCATCGGTATTCGAGGTTCTACCTTGGAAAGATCGTTTCGTGTCCCAAACAAAGTTTCACATCGCCCCTGTCTCCTCTCCCATGTGGGGTTCCTCAGGGATCACTTCATGGCCCCTTGTTATTTTCTTTGTATTCATAGTCAGTCTTTAGTCTTTAGGAAACATGGGTGTTCTTTTCATTTTATGCTGTCCTTGACACCCAGGTTTACGTACCTCTTAAATGTGACCACTCTGTCAAAAAGAATAGTAGAGGTCATGCTATTCAATCCTAGTGTGTCTAGTGGTCCTTGTGTGAATGACTTTGGCTTGCTGGCTCCATACTTAAAATCTACTATGACTAACCACGGAGTAAAAATGGACAGTAATTTTACTTTAGACAAGCAGATAAGTGGAGTGATGAAATCTTTTTTTTTTTTTTTATCAGCTGAGGAAGATTGCCAAGGTTAAACATTTGCTTTTAAAACAAGATTTTGAAACAGTGAGTCATGCTTTTATTACATCACCTTGATTACTGTAATTCATTGTACCTTGTCTCCCGATCCCACCTCTACTGTCTATAACAGAAGGCAGCTGCACGCCTGATATCTGGTGCAAAGAAGAGAGAACACATAAACCCAGTTCTAGCCTCAGTTCACTGGCCTGTTCATTTTAAAGTGATTTTATTTGTTTTTAAACGAGAACTATTATGCAAATGTCACTTTTTTCATCCTTTTGTGTCGCCATTTGGGTCTCTGCTGCCTCTATAAACGCTCCAAACATGACGCTAATTTGCATAAAAGTGACGGAACCCTCCGAACAGCTCATTCTGAAAGGGACTGAAACCGTCAGGAATGGAGCTGCTGAGATCGCTTTATGTGAGAATGAAGAACTTCATTAACATGTTTTTGTTTGTTTTGTTTTTTTACAGACCACAGACCTGTTATAACTGGTTTAAAAACAGACATAATATGTCCCCTTTAAATCTCTGCATGGTCTCGCCCCACGCCATCTTTCAGAGCTTTTGAAAGTACATTCCCCCTCTCGGTCCGTGAGGTCAGGGCAGGGCAGGTGAGGTAACTTTTCTTCACTCTGCTACTTTTCTCTCCTACTACTCTCCAGTTGTATTCTTTGCTGTTATTTCGACTGTTAACTTTGTTTTCTCTCAGTGTTTTTCTCTCTATAGAAGCTCCACCTGGTCTGGTATCCTGCTTAGCTACAATGCCCTGTTGGACGGGGGGCATCGAGCGGGGTGAAGCTCCCAGTAGCATCCCCCGTGTCCTGTTATCAACTTTTTACTTTCTTTAACATAGAAAGTACTCTTACATCAGTTCTGTCGCTACATGTTGTTTAAGCGCTGCACTTGTATTGCAGTTGATTTGTGCGTTATATTTTTACGTCCGCCAAAGAGGTTGTGTTATCGCCAGGGTTTGTTTGTCTGCCTGTCTGACTGTCTGTTAGCAGCATGACTCGAAATGTTGTAGGTGGATTTTGATGTCATTTTCAGGAAATGTCTGCAACGGGACCAGGAACAAGTGATTAAAAGTTGGGGGTGGTGGGAAAACCGCCATTATGGAAAAAGTGATTTTCGTGAATAACAACTCGACTAATAATGATATCAGTGTGAATCCAGCTGATAAAGGTATGTTTTCATGATCAAGGAATCTAAAAAAGCTGGAATTAGATCCCAACATCGGCAGTTTCTGCTGTTGTAAAGTTCTATATAAATAAAGTTGGCTTGCCTTGCTTTTTTTGTTGTTGAAAGATCCGTCTTCAGTTTGGTTCTGGAAACAGAATCGCCAACACTCCGGACCTTACAAAGAAATTCAAAGAGGAACGGGTTCAGTTTGGACCTAGTTTTTACGATTCAGATTGAAAATTTATGTTTTGAGGCTGCTTTAGATTCAATCTGAAGCCCCCCTGATAGTTGAAAATAAGAGCGCAACCTTCTTTAACATATAACGCTGCTAAACCAGCTCCTCTGGGCTCTTCTGAATGTGCTCAGAAGAGCAGGTAGATAGGAGACAGAAGCTCGCTCCGGCTCGTTTCGCTTCCTTAGGGTCAGATGTCGAGGGGTTTGTGGAGAAGGTACCATGCTGCAGGGTGCATCTTAACGCCTGCAGCTCTCAGAGACAGGATGCTTCAGTTCTGTTGGAACGTTTGAGTACAGAGGCTGTCAGGAAGCTGGCTGTCAGGGGACTTCATGGTTCACTCATTGATCATTGATCACAATCTGCCAAAACAAGCCCAAATCATCATTCCTCCACCACCGTGCTTGACAAGAAGGAACAGCTTCTCTCTGCTGATCCGCGTGTTTTGGTTTCCACCCTCCTGGTCCAACATCTCTACTCTAGTCTTGTCCGTCATCCAGATGCAGCTCTGCTAACCTCAGTTCTGCTGCCATCTTGTTTCTAGAGAGCAGAGGGGTTCTCATTGTCATGACCTTTAACCTTTGACCTGCTAACTGTAGAGTCTATGATGGAGCTCTGGGGTTTCTGGCCATTTATCTGAGTTTCCCGCTCTGACCTTGGGCTGAATGTGCTGGGGCGTCCACTCCTGGGAAGGCTGGCAGCTGGCTGAGATGTTTTCCTCTCTGGTGGATTTTGGAAATGACCTTTGACCCTTCCCTTGTTGATGAGCTGCAATAGTTGCTTATGTCACACACACACACACCTGGATGCTCCACAGGAGAAAACTGCCAAAAGCTGCTGCTTTTATAGAGGAGCTCACCCAGAACCCGGCTGCTCCTTTTTTCTTCTCAGTCGAATGTAAAGTATGAAGGGTGCACTTAATTTTCTCATCACCGCTCCAACGCTGAAACTGTATTAACAAGAGCAAACTGCAAAGTTTTCTTTGCACTCATTCGGTATGAAATGAAAAACTGTGAAACTGCCAAACAAACAGGACAGACTATATTCATTTATTTACCAGAACAGGATGCAGATTCTCTGTGGTTTTCTAAAAATAAGACTATTTTCCATTCAAGCAATTAGCGCCCCCTGAGGAGCAGAAAAGCTTCTGAGATTTATTCACCCAACAGAAAGCATGGTGCGTTTCTCATTTTAGACCCAGAATGCAGAAATGATCTCCCAAGCACAGCGAGAGGGAGGAAAAATTCAGCTATTCATAGAGACATACATTCTGGATGCAGCATGGGCTCCGAAATACATTATTATTGGTATTATTAACACAATACAGAATGAAATGTTAATATATGTGAGTCTGAAGGAAGGATTCGTATTTATTTCCTCTGTTGAGGCTGAGAGGAAGAAGTTCTGGAGAAAATTGAGTTTAGCAGCTGAGGAATAAAGAAACAATTTATGAAAGATGCAAACTGTGGTAATTATTACGCAACGTCCTGCATCTCAGAGGACGGGGGAAACTTTCCACCCAGGCATATTTTCTGATCCTTTCCTCCACGCTCAACCTGACCCAGTTCAACCATTAAGTGATAGTCCGTGTCGAGTCACGCCTGCCCGCGCTCCCCCCTCCAGGGAGCGGGAAGAGAGTTAATCGGATTTCTCCTCCTCCTGCACACAGGAGGGGAATGTCGGCCGACAAGCTGAAGCAACTCTGGGATTTGTGTTATCGATAAAACATCAGCGGCACGCCCCCCCTGAACGGGAATACGTAAGGAAGGAGCTCTCCGCCGCTCCGGCTTCACTCAGGAGCAGGAAAACCCGGAGCAGTTCCCAGAGTTTGATCAGGAAAACAACTCAAGTCTCCTTTCTAAACGACCAGACAGTGTTTGAATCAGAAGGTGAGCAGAATGAGGCGTCCTGTAAATGTTTAGCTGCTGAAGGAGTGAACAGTAACAGGGGTAAATGTTCTGTCAACCAGCTGCAGGTACTGATCAACTCTCAATTCTCATTTCCACTGGGAATTAATCGCTAATACTCAGGAACCTGTTACCATTGCAGCACCACAACAGGTCCAGTCAGTAGTCATTCATAAACTTAAGATTGCAGAAACGCAGAGAAAATCCAAAGTTCTGAATTTGTTGTTTATTTCCTCCAACCTAACGAGTCAATTTCCTGGTAACTTCTGGTTTGTTTTCCAGATTAAGCGCCGCTGGACGTTTCCTTTCCCAAACCGAACTGAAATCTGTCCACATGGACATGGACACGTCCAACGTCTTCTGGAGAAAGGTTTGGATGGCCAGACGAGACAAAGATGAAGAAAGAAGACACTAGTTTGGATTTTGAACTGTTGTTTTGCGCATCATGCACACACCCTCATTATGAAAAATACACGAAGAAATGCACAAGATGCAGCTTTTAAGTTAAAGGCAATCTCTGGCCGTCAAAGAAGGAAATAGAGCGACTGCACGTAGGCTTGGCATCAATGAATCGATGTTGAGACGTTGGGTTTAGTGGGAAAGAAGAGGAAGATGACTATAGCAACCATTTACTTTTTTGGAAGGCTAAAGTATGTGTTATTTTCTAACCGGGCATGTTACTGTCGTGTTGGTGTTGTGTCGGTGCCGTACTGCAGAGTTTCAGGCAGAGTAAAAAAAAAAAAAAAGCATGTCTTCGATGAAAACAATAGAAAAAAAATCTTCCGTGTACAAATCTCATGTTGCGCGCTATACATGTACAAAATGTATTTTCTTTTTAAATTTAGCTGGTGCGGCTTATATTTAGGAGCGCTCACTGGTCCGAAAATTACGGTAGCCCTTTATCCTACGACAATTCCAAAGGCGCCATAGGCATGCTTAGAGAATCCGACGGAGTTCGGAAGCGGGATTTTCAGGGATGCGTTCATCTCAAAACACCAACCGGAGCGTGCTGGTACCGTTCTTCACCCTGTCCCACAACAACCATGTCCGATGCGGGATAAATTAAATCCGGTCTGCCGGAAGAATTCAGACGAGCCTCTCGGTCATGACTGACGGTGACGCAGACGTTTTCCAACAAAGAGCGGGAGGTAGTTTATGCGCGCGTGATTTAAAATTGAAAACCCTCGAAGAAGCTAGTTTCACACACAGCCATGCAGGTAGGGAAGAAAAACTCTCCATCCCAGGGATGGATTTTTATCCATATTATTTATAGACCTCATGACACGAAGCTGACATTTTTAAACATAACATATAAAGAAATCCAAACCCAATGGACTATTTCAAAGTTATAAACACGCATTGCATAATCCTACTGACTAGCATTTTACCTGTAATGTATCGCCGCGCACTGAACGAGCATAAAGCCGGACGTGAGGTTATTTTCTGTTTTTGACAAAACTCACAGCCTGTTTTGAAAGAAAAATTCTGAATTACAACACACATCAGGGTTCTAAATATAATTTACAAGATTTTGGCTTTAAGTTTTTTTTTTACTTAACCTGTGAGAGCCAGAAAATCTTTCCTGCCCACAGCCATCAAGATCTAAAACAACCCCTTAAAGAATTTATTGTATGAGCTACACCAACACTTGATTTCCCTCTGGGATCAATAAAGTCTTTTTTGAATTGAATTGAATTACTCCCACTCTAACTACCACTTCTTTTTGGCTTCTGCTCAAAAGCTCAAAAGTGTAGACCACCCAAATACCTTTACCTGACAAAAATAACAGTTTACATCCCACATGCTTGTGAAGCATCTCATTTAAAAGCTCTGGACTGCAAGTGCTACACAAAATAGACATTATTTAGAATATTTCTAAAAATAGTAGCTTTTTCATTCTCAGAAATAAACAATGGTGGAAAGAGGAATTTATATCCTACCTTTTTTTTTTAGCTATTGGACTTTCTTGGGCCGATATCTCACACTATATTTCTTTATGGAAAATACACTTAGATACAATTATCCTGTTATTCTTTTCTGTTTATTATTAATTTGGGATGTTTTCAGATGTAATCACTGCACGTTATTATCATTATGCTCATTTATACCATTTTGTTTATTTGAAAATGGCTACGATTAAAAGGTATTTCTAATCCTTACCAAATCTGTGTTTCCCTGACGTCACTTTTTCCGCTGCTATGTTGGCGTCATGGTTTTCTGACTTGCTTTCTTCTCGTTTTTGGCTCGTATCTGTACGGTTCGATGCCACCACCACCTCTAGAAGCACCAGAACCTGCTGCATGTTCCACCTCTAAAACCATCTCAAGGGTAAAACTGGAGGAAGAATCTTCTGAGCCTTCAAATATGAGTGCCTCCATCGTGCCTGACAGCGGTAGTCTTCGGACTGACCAACCTGAGCGATTCTGTCGCTGACGTCACATAATGGATACGTAGTTTTGAAGCCGCGGTTAAGCAAATATTTCTGAAACTCTAATTATCGCGTAAAATCAAGTCTATTCGCCTGATAAATTTACACAACCGCATACTTTGACAAGATGCATTATGTCATAATACATTTACATGAAGTCAGCTTCGTCGGAATTGTATGCCTCAAACATTATCAATGATTCTTAACAATTCTCTTAATTCCAGCTTTCCCGAGTCGTGTTACAATTTATATCACACTCTCTGCAACGAATCAGCCCTTCAGATGAGCAGCATCATGGAAAGGAGGAGGCGATCTAACGCCTCCTCCACCAAACAAGATGAGAATTCTGCCATGTGTAGTCCGTGCAATGCTGTAATTAGGGGTGTCAAATTATCGCGTTAATTCCGATTAATTAAATGCTGCCATATTTAGCGCGCTATGATGTTTAATCGCGTTAATCAAATTTTTAATCTTTAACTTTACAGTTTCTGCATGCGAGTTCCCTTTAAATAAAACCCGTTTTATGCACTGGGCTTCTTTTGCTTGAGTTGTTCGGGGTTAACCACACCCTGAAGTGGACATCGGTTGGCTGTTAAACTCATCAAAAGATGACTGGCTTCCATCGTGGTGGGGAGGGCGAGGTGAGGAGGAACGGTGAGTTGCCGACAATGTTGGCAACTTTGCTATATTTGGAGACTTTTTAGACCCCTCTAGCGATTCTTTCTCAAAAAAAAAACCAAACAAAAAAAACATCTAGTGACAAATCTATCAACTTTTTATGGGGTTATTGGAAACTTTTGGGTGAAGCATGTAAAGTTGTTCCTCTTCTCACCGAGCAGCGGGGCGCTCTCCCGTCTCAGAGCTCACAGTAAGCAACCAGTCTGCACCGCACACTGCAGCTCCGCCTGGCCGTCCAGGTCCACCGGTATGGCAAGCCATCGGCATCAAAAATAATGCGTATATTACATGTTTTAACCCGTAACACAGCTGGACTCAGAAGATATTTTCCCCACTGCGTCCAGAACGCTAATGAATCGCGCATGCTCGAAGCACAAGGTTGCAGGCGCCACTTGTGACTAGTCACAAAAACAGCAGAATGTAAATGGCTGGGACTGCATCTGTTCAAGTGTGTTAAATACAATAAATGACTTCATAAAGCCAATTTTTTAATTACATGCATCAAACTTTTTTTCTACCACAATAATGTAATGGATTTAAAAGAAAATGCCTCAAGATGAGGGCTTTTCTCAGCAATTATTAGGTGAGATTAAAAGAGATTAATTAGATTAATTAATTACAGATCATAATTAATTAATCTCAAAGTTTTTTTAATCTAATGACAGCACTAGCTGTAATATCGTGCAAATACCAGCAATATGCTAAAACATTTGTCTACCCAGCATGAAACGAATGGTGTGTTCCATTTGTAGTCGGAAGTTGAAAATTCTGATTTCCGAGTGGGAAAAATCCCCGGGATAGCCCACCGAAGTCGAACTTTCCACTCGGAAGGTCTGAGATCTTTTCTTCTGCCGACTTTGACTATCAATATGGCCGCTCAATGCACCAACAACATGAAGTTGTGGTGGAAATATGTTTGCTTTGCAAGACACACTTATAAAAGTGTGTCTAAAATCAGTGCAACATGTAGAGCCTGCAACTCTAAACTTAACATAAAAGAGGTGTTTGCATATGGAAAAGTACAGCGTATAACGAGGTTTGTAAAAGAGGTACTAACAACAGTGGCTAACTGGACGTCGCCATATTGATGGCATGGAAGTGCTAACGTAGCTGATCGAACAAGATCGACATTCATATTCTATGTCCTGCATTAGCACACCGACGCCTTGCAACTGCAAGCAGCAGGCACAGATTCATTTCTAATAAAAGCCGAGGTACGTACAGATATTTTACAGTCTCGTGTGTTTTAGACGACGATGATGATGATGATGATGATGATGGCGGACACAGGCAGGCCGACACAGATAGCTCTCAGGCAGCTATCTGTCACCGAGCGGTGACCATGTTCGTTGTGAAGGTCTTACATCCCTTCTCCACTGTGGGGCAACCCCATCTTCAGTAGTGGTTTAGCTAAAGTTAGAAGGTTTACAGCCCATTTTAGCCCATATCTACGGTCAACTTTTAGGAGTAATGTCACAGCATGTGTTTTTCTAGTGGCTAATACATCATCAGAATGATATGTTAAATTGTGTTGTTGATTATATCCCAACCATTGTAAATATTATTGACAAATTATGTTAGGGAGATGGTGAGGGTCTTAAATTCCAGATATGAACCCCCATAAGTTCAATATGTTCATGTTCACAGCCTTGTGCAGATATAATTTGAGAGAAAAAAATGAAATGATTGGCCCTAGGTACAGGAGATTGTGTAGAAATCATTTCTTGCCACTCATTGAACTACTCAGGAACTGAAACGGAATTGGATTGATAGACAGAATCGACAACGGCATTGACATTGATAAAAACGGATCAATTCCCACCCCTAGCAGCAAAGACTGCTTTTGAGAAGCTGGGAGCTGAAGACGGCGGATGGATGGAGCGGCTGGTTGGCTTTGGAGCAGATGCTGCAGCAGCGAACATGGAGCAAGGAAGAGGTTGGAGAGCATGTAATGCCTTTTTCAGATACATCCTATAACACCTTTTGAAAACAACCTATGATATACAATATGTTGTACAGAAAAGCAAGAAGTGTTACATTTTTATGTCACTCATTTGAGTTGAAAAACTCCCTGTACAAAAGCAGGAGCCCTTTGTTCCTTTGCTTTAGGATCTCCTCTACGTACTGTCGAAGACTGTGTACGACTTGATCCCAAAATCTCAGAGGGCGCTCCATGCAGTAGACCAAATATCTCCAAGTCATACATTAAACGCATTCCAGTATGACACAAACTGGACACATTATACATTATACTCACACGCCTATGCATCAAACACATCCAGAACAATGTAAGAAAATAAAGCTATTCTGTTTACGTTTTCACGGACAAAAAATATAATTCTTGTTGTTGTGTGTTCATTATTCGCAACGCTATCGTTTGTTCGTGTGTTCGAGAGATAGTTGGGTGGTGTCTTGGGAAAACAATTACTTTAACAAGTAGATCTTCTCCAAATCAAAAAAATTTAATAAAATGAGAAAATAAATAAATAAAACACATGTAGACCAGAGAGCCATACTCCCATGACCCCCTGAGCAGCCCTGCAAGGATTAAAGATCTGGTCCCCTGTTGCACAGCCTGGACGAAGCCACATTGCCCCACATGGATCCGAGGTTCGACTATCCTTCAGAGCTTCTTCTACAACACCCCAGAGTAATCTTTCCCAGGGAGGCTAGTGTCATTCCTGAATAACTGGTAACTCCTCCCAAGGGGGGGGTAACTGTGATCATGTTAATCTGTAAAGCACTTTGAGATGCTATTTTGTATGAAAAGCGCTTTATAAATAAAGTTTTGATTTGATTTGACCACCTAATTGCATCGAATCATAGAGTTTAGAGCAATCCCTCCTCCTGAACAAGCAGCTGGAGACAGTGGAGAGGAAACACTCCCCTTTACAGTCCTTCCAGGACTTTGCGGTGTGAACCTGCGCTCCGCTCCCCAACTGGAGACTGACGAAAGCCACTTTAGCTTTTAAATGAACGTGATCAGAAGTCAGAAAGACTCTCTGAACGAGCTGTTTCCTGACCTGCCAGCTACCGTTTCAGTCCGAGGAAATCCTGCATCACGGACCGGTGGTTGGTACGACACCGGGCTCTTGTGAGCGACGCGCTCCAAAGCCTCAGTAACTCTTCAACGAGCTATCAGCTCCCTGTTAGCGAGATGCATTGAATCTGTTTCTTTTATTGATTTAGTTACCTGTACTCTGTGTGTAAAGTTAAAAAGGTCTGCGCTGGAGACTGGAATTAAACGCCACTTCAGCCAAAGTTTTGAAATCAGAGAACATTTCTCCGATCGAAGTAATCAGAAGTAGGAAAGACTCTCTGAACGAGCAGTTTTCTGACCCACAAGCTATAGCTACAGCGGGAGGAAATCCCCCAGCATGCACCGGGCTCTTCGGAGTGAAGCGCTCCAAAGCCTCAGTAACTCTTCAATTCGCTGTAAGCTCCCGGTTAAAGCGACACATGGAGTACAGTGTCCAGGCCTGAGATGATGCTCAGATGATTTCATGGATTTTTAAAATTTATTTTACAGTTTTAGTTAACCTCTGTGCGTAAAGTCAGCATCAAGTGGTCAGGGATGTGAATTGTATTCATTTAAAATGTTTTGCGTTGGAAAAATGTTTGTCAATCAAAGACATCCGTTTGTGTTCCACAACAATATTGCATGGGGTACTAAATAATTTACCGACACTTTCATGTAGAGAATGAGGAAACTGTAGCCTAGCAAGGTCCTTGGCAGTGATTTTTGTTGGCAAATGCGACATATTTCCCTCTCGCTTCCTCTCACATAAGAAACAAAAAGTGTTCGTGATACGTGACGGCGTTAACTATAACGTCATGAGACGGAGCATCGCGATTAGTCAAAGACGCGGTAAACTTCCGATGATTGGATAAAATTGCAAGATGTGCAGAATCCCCGGGGATTGGCTGAATTTGCGTTAATAGTTGCGATCGCAACATCGCGGAATCCTGGAGGGACTGAAGCCTTAAACGGCATGAAACCTCGAGCAGAACCAGAACCTGGTTCCGACAGAGATGAAATCCGCCGAGACGAGAGTCCGGTGTTCTGTCGATGTGGCCTACCCTGTCAGAACAGCACACCGGAAGCGCATTTTCATAGCGCCGTCTATCAGTTTAGCCTCCTTTATCGAAACAGCATACCAGTGTTTGTGACAGGGTATGGCATTTTGACAGGTCTTTGCTTCATAGAAAAGGCAGGTTATAAAAGTTTATGCTGTTTACTCTGTTCATAGCCGGTCTGAACCCAGGAGAAGTCGTTGTGATCCCAGAAAAGAGTCGCATGAACCACTTACGCTTTAGAAATGATCCAGATGCGCATCTCGTAAATTTCACACTTAATCTTACAGGACGAGCATTTTCTGTCGGACATCCCTGATTTAAAATCTCAGCAAAGTTAGTTTTTTTTTCGAACTTACAATGTCAGAAAATATGTACACCTGTAATCATGTAAATTCTCTTGCAAATTTACAACTTTCACGTCAGAGAATTTTCACGTTTTTTCTTCAAAATATGTGAAATTAATCTCAATTTTTTTTGGCAGAAATTGACTCAATCTTATTTTATTAATCTCTTCAGATTAAGAAATAATTAAATATGACATTACACAATTTTAAAAATAATATATGGAAAACATCTGTCAACATGTGCATATAAAATGCGGTAATGAACCAAAACTTACCGCTTAAAGTGTGAGGTACACTGAAATGATGGCTTGATTTTAAAGCATGCACATTACCCGAAGGTATGCCGAAAATGCAAAGCAAAATTGAGCCTGGAGTACTTTCTACGGGAAAGGAAAACGACTTCCTCCAGGAACCAAACACAGCAGAACCTAAAACAAACCAGTCCAGGTACATTTTCTATGTGAAAGTCCAAATAAACTCTTAATAAACGTCCAGAAACAAGCAGAGGAGCACAAAACGTCAGAGACGTAAAAG
Organism: Valencia hispanica; assembly: GCA_963556495.2. NCBI lineage: Eukaryota > Metazoa > Chordata > Actinopteri > Cyprinodontiformes > Valenciidae > Valencia > Valencia hispanica. The sequence continues at coordinate 4,717,816 of OY747707.1, forward strand.
TGGCGAGACGGAGTTTCTGCAGAAATAAAAGTATTCATCACTGAGTGCTAAATAAAACAGCCTTTCAACTTTTCATCAGTTTATTCTCTCCAAACCAGACGATGAACATGTTCTCGTAGAACGTTGTTACCTGGAGGACACTCCTCCACCTCAGCTTTAGCTCAGAGGTGATTTATTGTTGGACTCCGAGTGTTTCTGAAACTATTCTGGGATGGTGGCCTTCGCCAGCGTCCAAGCAGCCTTCGTGTCAAACTCAGACTCTGGAACGTCTCCTATTCTTAGATGTTAAGACAAGACTTTCACCAAAAACTAGGAAACAACCTGTTGCTGACCTGAACACGTAACGTTTTTCTATTTTCCTGTTTCACTGGAAGTCTTTTTCACTGTGTTTTAAGACTCCACTGGACTCTCTCCATTCATGCGAAGACAAGACGAATCTCCTGGCAATTATAGAGCTGGGTGCATAGACGGGCCGCTGGCCAGAACAATCTGCCGGTGGCCGATCCGTCTCTGTCAACGAACGGCCACTGTGACACGAAATAGCCTTGAGGGGTAACTAGGGAGGCATCTTCAGACTTCTTCCAGCTCATCTTGATTTAGTGGGTCATCTCAGAGGTCAGGAGTCCTCGGTGCGTCCAGAGTTTAAACTCTCTCTCTCTCTGGGGCTAAACCAAGCTGTCCATGCATTCCCTTCTCTCAGACTTCTCTCTGTCCAAAGCTTGAAACCGACGGCCAAAACTGCAGCGACTGTTCAAATTCAGACAATTAACTATAGATTAGTAAAAAATTACTTCTTCATTTGACTGCTTTCTGCTGCATGTCACCAACTATGAACCTTGAAGACAGAAAGGCAGAGAAAGTATAATAATAATAATAATAATAATGTAAAACTTTGCAGAATCTTCAGACGACTGAACTGGGAACAGCTTTCTTTGAGTTGTGCCCCGAACAACCGACACAAACTCAAAGCTGTGCTAGATATAGTCCACAAAAAGTAAGTACACCCTTGCGTCTTTCATAAGATGTATGAGAAAAAGAGATTGCCTGATTAAACCCAGAACATTCCTGCAATTTTCAGCCAGCCTGTTTTAAAAACGCCTACCCAAAATAAAATTAAAGCTGGAGTCTCTTTGGAAAGAAAACACTTTCGTTTCCCCCACAACAGTGAGAATCTGTCTAAGTGCTATTGTTACCAAGTAATAGGATTTTGAACACACTGGAAAAGGATGACATTTTATGTTTCTATGAATTTTATGCCGCTGATTCATTTTCTTAAAATACACGCTTTAAAAAGTAGCCTTAGAATGGAGTGATGGACTGAAACGCAGTGCAGGTCTAAAGCTTGAAGTATGACCTTTATCCACACCATATTTGACAGCAATAAACCAATAAAATGAGAATTTTGCACATATTTTTCTAACTAAAGGTCAAGGGGTGCCAAAAAATGTGCCAGGAAATGCGCCCTCTGCAGGGTGAATGCAGAACACATCACCCTCTGATTAAAAAAAAAACAACAAAAAAATCATCAGAATCATAACTTTCTCTTCCCTAACGAAGCTCCACGGCTTCCTCTATGTTGTATTTTGTTTTAAAAGTGTGTTTTGCCACATTGGCGAAAGGATCTCTTACTGGAGCGTAATAATCTAACATCTGTGTTTAGATAAGTCCTTTTACGGTCGCTGGTTACAAGTCCAGTGACGAAGCCCGCCCGGTTATGTCAGATATCTGCTTTTGCAGTATTCCATTGGCTATCCGATGCGTCAATCATCATAATTCTGCGCCGCAATTGGTTCGAGAGACACACGGCAGAACGACGAAGGTACTTTTCACCCATCAGCTATTGGTTGCAGATTTGCCACAGTAGAAGGGTGTCACCTATTGGATCAAGTAAGGTGTCAATCAAAAGCCAACACCTCCCATAGGATGCTGTGTAATGTTTAGGCTTATATCAGCATGCTAACAGCAGCTACCAGGAAAACTTTGTGTGTAGCGTTTGCAAGGAATGAATTTACGAAGGTTTTCTGCGGCTGATTATGTTGGATTGCTAACGTCAGACTTGTTGTGGACAAACTTTTTTATTGGAGGACATTTATCGGACCCTTGTGGATGTAAAAATACGTTTTTATTCAAGATGCCTCTGTTCTGTTTATGATATTAAGGTTTTGAACAGTGAGTTGCACATTACCTTGGTTTCTGAATGGTTGGCGAAAAGCGTTTGCTGTGTCTAGAGTAATGATTGGATCCTTAATTGGCATTAATCGCTGGAATCACGAGATACTCAGCTTCCCAATGATGTATGAAGTGAAGAAACCGCTCTAATCTTAGACTCTGTAGACCTTGTCCAACAGTGTCTTCTGGACAGAAGAGACCAAAGTAGAGATATTTGGTCATGAAGCAAAGAACTAAACATCAGATCAGCACGAACATCTCTGAACAGCTGTCAAGCACGGCGGTGGAGGAATGATGACATGGGCTGGTCCTGTAACTGAAGAACCTTGGCTCCTTAAAGTGATTGACTGGACCATGATCCACTGTGTAGACCAATGATGCAACGATGGAACGGCTGGAAAATGGGAGAATTCATGTGTTGCAATGGCCTAGTCAAAGTTCAGACCTTAACGTGATTGAAAAGCAGTGGCTGGACCTTCAGAGAGCGTTGAGAAACAAATATCTGCAAACCTAAAGAAACTGAAGCAAGCTAGCTAGCAGGGTTTACTACGTTTCTGTTATTGTTAAACCTCTTTACTCCACGACAAGCAGCAGTTTGTCCTTGATGGGTTTATTTTATATCGATGGCCATAAAACTTGGGGTGTTTTCAGATTTATTTGGTGCAGAAATGTTCTTCCAGAGGAGCCCCCCGAGTCAAGGAACCGGCTGAACCAACCATGTCTGGGAGCAGAACTTTCAGAACACGGTCCTGATTTCCCCCCCAGTCTGTTTGTCACGAAAAATAAAAGAAATCCAGAGCTTAAAATATATATAAAATAAAGCGCTGTTCTCTGAGTGATTTATACTTCAAAACACAGATTTGAAGACAATCCTCCCTCTATCAGGGTGAGGAAAGCCCCTACTTTCCATCAAAAAAGATCCAATCCGGATGATCCACAGCAGGATTTCACAGATTTCTTCAATAACAATGTATTTTGTAGCAGTGCGGCGGCTGCTTGGTCAGCTACCTGTTGTATAGCCTCTCGACTTAATCAAATACATGACTGGATGGGAGCCCGGCTGTTACCCAGACAACAGGGGTCATCAGGGCACAGAAACACTAAACGATGCCTGAAAGACCGAAGAGGAAACTTTGTAAAGAGATCCGTGTTCTTCTGCGAGCATCACCTTCCTGGCTGAGGCGATGAATGCTTTCACAACACAAACGTATCAATACTGGAAACTTCTTCAGGTGCCTCAAGATGCTAATTGGCTAATTTCTCTGCACTTTGTGAACAGTTCATGAATATCTGAGGAGAACCGGTGGAGGTTTCTGCCTTTTGAACTCCAACATCATTTATGTAAATCGGTCATGGTAAAAAGCAAGAGATGCGATTATAATAAAATGATCTGGTCGCTACCAGGTCCAAGTTCCCAGTGAGCAGTTATTAAGCAACAGTGAATATGAAATAGAAAGTACATCCTTCCACATTCCTTCCACTACACTAAATTGACATAGTGGTTCTGCTGTGTGATTCTGTTGTGGACGACTTTCACCCTCTTCTTAACAACATCCTTTTACTGTAGTAGTGAGCAGATTCACTATTAAATCGATTAATTGTGATGTGAAACGTGCCAAATTCGATAGAGGTTCAAAAGTGTTCAAAATTGATTATTTTAAAAATTTAAATGGCAAAATTATGAACGTCCGATGTGCCGCCCCGGACATTTTTAGGGGGACGGACCGGCGGAAACAATATGGCTGCTGCTAGCCTTTCAGCCATGCAGGGCGAAACCTACAAAATACAGCGAACGTTTTGCACTTTAGTTGTGAAATGAGCGTTTGTGTTGTTGTGTTTTATGTCAGCAGCATCGTCCACTTTTCCCCTCGGACATGTTCCACTTTCCCCCTTGCAGGCCGGGGGCGTCCTCCCCGCGCTGCAGCGCAGGACAGCTGCTGTTTACAAGACGACGTCAGCTCAGGTGTAGCTTTGCAGAAAAGATACTTCCTTTATATCGTACCGGTCCCGACTAATGTGTGGCGGAGTGCAGCGTGTCCATAGCTGAAGACGTTTCTGTGTCGGACAGGAGCCAAAAATCCTGTCGGTCAAACTGATGCAAAAACTATGAAAAGGCTGAGAAAAGGTCAGAGTTCATCTAATAAACTGACAGATAAAAACTAAAAACTGGAGTATACACTTTGTTTTAAGTGTCTTTGTGAGAATGTTGCTTTTTATTTTTATTACTTTGAAAAGTAAATACATTTTCTTCTCAGATTTTCCTGTAATTTCTGTCCTGTATGACTTAAAAACAGAGCTATTACAAGTTAATTTTCTAATACAGAGGATTTTTAATGACTTAATTCAGTCATTTCTGTAATGGTTGAATTGTAAAAGCTGATCTGAAGTTTATTTAAGTATTCTTTCTAACCACATAGAGCGGAAACATTTTAAATATGTTCAAATCTAAAGTCTTCTTTAGGTAAACAGAATAGGATTGAAGTTTTTTTTCCAGGAATGGACCAAGTGCCTTCTTTTATGGAAATCAAAATATGTTCACCCTATATTATACTTCTTGTGCCAACACACATTTCCTGTAGCTTTCGTGGAAAAGTATGACCTTAATATGATTATGAAACATATTTTCGACATGTGTTGCATGTATAAATGAAAGAAACAACATAAATTATTTTCAATACTTCAATTAACGGAAACTGAATGGATTTAAAAGCAGAAAGTAGCCATGGAAGGAATGAAGAAAACACCCTAAATTGGGGGGGATGCAACAAAAATAATTGTTTAATAATTTAAAACATTCCCTCTTAAAACCAGTGGAAGGACCAAGGGTGTACTTAGTTTTTCACATGAAGACATTACGTTGGTGTGGTGCATGGCTTCTTGTTCACACGAGCTTAGATTGTATGAACTGTAGAACCTGGTCCAGCCGGTTCTTCAAAGAGGGATGAAGGCTGCGACAGATGTGGAGGGACACGATCGGCTCGGCTCTGCGCGGCAGGGAGCGGAGGTCGTGACCTCGGTCTGTTGAAAACAAACCCGCACAGCAGCATTTAAAGGTCAGGAGGAGGATGAAGAAGGTGGTGAGGATTAATCAGTGGAAACATTGAATGAGAGTATTAATTAGAAGAGAGGAGGATTCTCCACGTTCATTGAAAGTATATTCCAGCTCAAATGTTGGGAAAACTTCAACCTGAGCTATTCCCATCTGGTTAAATTCAATCTTTTCATTTTCCTTATGAGAGCAGGAGTTTTAACGCCCAATTTAGAAACGGTTGAAGTGAAAGTGAAGCGTCTGCCATTTCTGATTCCTTTCATTATGGAGAAGCAGGAGCTGCGTTCCTTCCTTTGATTATATTCAGTCCAAGAAAAAAAACTATATTCTGCAAATATGTACAGAAAAATAAGTAGCCTAAACAACCGGAGATGAACGGACGCCTCGAAGCGTTACAGAAATCAAACCGTTTCTCCCTTGGTCAATTTATTTATGCACCTTCAGGTACTGCTGAGCAAGCACAAAAACTCCTGCCGGTTTTTTTTCTGCGACTCCTTGGATCCATCTGAACTGAACAGGGAGATCTTCCTGCAGCGCTTCAATTAGCAGCAGAGAGATGATCATCCATGTAAATAACGTGTGGCCTGCAGACCCAGACGACACCGTCGCTCTGTCACCAGCTGGAAAACGCAGGAACCAAAAAGACAATCCGAAAAAAGAGAGAATTTCTAAGCCTTTCTTCAAATTCACAGGTTTACATGCACTAACATCCCGTTAAACTATTTGGGAACGTCCAAATGATTGTGGACCCACACATGTCTGGTTCATTCCTTTGGTCCAATTATATGCTGGGAATGTCCAGCGATGGTACCGTGCAGAACCGAGACGCCAGGGGTCGTGTTGACCGAATATTTTCTCTATTTCACTGTTTTCTTTAAAGATCGGTGATGGGAAAATCCTGAGGCCGTCCGTCATTTTGACAGATTAGTATTCACCCATCTGACCACTTGGTGCAGACGCGCAGACATTTTTAACTTTTCACACTGAGCATCATCTCAGACCTGGACACCGTACTCAATGTATCGCTCTAACCAGGACCTGACAGCATGTCGAACCGTATTTTAGGTGCAATCATTTAACCTCAGCCTCAAGCTGAAACCATCTTAGGTTCTACAGCAGGGCAACGATCCAAAACACAGCAGCAAGTCCACCTCTGATTGGCTGAAGAAAAACAAAATGAGGACTTTTGGAGTGGCCTAGTCAAAGTCCTGACCTAAATCCTATTGAGATGCGGCGGTATGACCTTTAAAAGGCGGTTCGTGCTGGAAAACCCTCCAATGTGGCTGAACTACAACAATTTCACAAAGATGAGTGGGAAGAAATACTCCAGAGCTGGAAAAACACTCACCGCAAGTTATCACGAACGCTGAAGGGTGGACCAACCAGCTATTAGCTTTAGGGAGCAATCATTTTGTTACACCCCTGATGGTTGAGGTTAAAAATCATTAAACCATTTAGCGAAATAAAACTGGTAAAAAAATAAATAAATCAGATGGTTAAAATTAGGATGATTTTGAGTCAAAATTTGTGTCAACTTCAGAGAGCAGCTATCAGTAAAAACCTTCCTCCCCTTATGGAAAAGTCATGTTTTCCCATGTGGTACCAGGTGAACCACATGTGTAGCATACATTTCTTCCACATGTAGGTTTTATATGGAAAACATGTTTCACATCTGGTTTACACGTTACCCCATGGGTTTCACAGTTTATTACCATGAAAATGTTCCAAGTTCACATTGGCAATATGTGTAAAACACAAGTTGTCACATGTTTTCCCACACATTTCACATGTTTTTCTTAACATGTTCTCACGTGTGTATTTCACATGGACCAAAGAGTTTTTACGTGATTACACATCACCTAAGGCCATGTACACACATAGCTGTTTTTTGTTTGTTTTTTTACAAATATCCTCACCACCTCGTTTTATAAAAAATCTCCGTCCACACCTAACCGCATAAGTGTCTTGTTAAGCGCGTTCATAGACATGCCAAACCTGTAGGGGGCAGTAGCTCCCCAAAATCCTATCCACTCAGAGTAACTTTCTATGTTCTAACTTATACATACAGCGTGTAAAAACAAGCAAACAAAAAGCGCTCGGACAATCAATGATGCCAAAACATCTGAGGGCATAACTGCTGTTTCTGAGTGGAAACGCAGGTCGCACATGTGATGTCGGTGCATTTTTGTCGCGGAAAGTGCCGTTGGCGGAGTCTAAAACTCCGGTTATTTCTGTCCACACGCAAACGCTTAAAACGGATAAAACGCAGATCTTCACTTTGGTCAGAGTTTTTGGAAAGATTCGTTTTCGGTGCCGTAAATCTGCATTTTCGTGTGGACGACGGGCCAAATCGTAGAAAAATATCGTCATTTTGTGAGATACCCGGCTCTGGTTCGCTTTGCCTTACGCCCTAAATCACACTTGCCTCAATTTAAATCACATCTAATGATGATGTGTTTCAACTGTGTTTGTCATGTGATTTGTGATTTATTTGCTTGTAAAAATTCGCAATTAAAATGACTACAAATCAGACGTCGCATATATGACGTCACGTTAGCTAGCACTGATCGAGACCTTGTTTTTCTCCCCCAGCATAGCTGCTACTTTCCACATGGTCAGATTTAGAGGTTTTCCCCACGTTTAATGCTCCTTCCTTTGTCCTGGACGAAGGATGCGACGCTCGCTAAACTCACTGCCTTTTTTTTTTTTACACAAAACCTAAATTGACTTTTGCCACCTGTCGAAGATTTGCGTTTTCTCGGCATCAAAATGTGTCTTTAAAATTCAGGGACATCATATGTTAAATCCATGGAACGTTTCAAACGGGATCAGAAAATAACGTTTTATCACTCGGAAGTAGATGGGCGGGACTTAGTTCCCTATAGACCTCAACGCGGCCGTCCAGGGTTCGACTCCTGATCTCGGGACCTTTGCTCCTTGTCTTCCCCGCTTCTCTCTCTGCACCTTTCCTGCTGTACGCCATTAAAAATGACAAAAATGCAACCTTTAAATATCCAACATGGCAGCGGTTACGGAGCTGGAAAATCTGGTGGTGAAAAGGAGCCTCGTGTTGAAACAGGTTGGATTGTGTGCAATTGACTAAGAAAGACGCACAGTAAAGTATTCACAGCCTTTCCTTTTTCCTCTGATGTTCGACCCGGAGAGAAGGAGGAGAACTTCTCCTGATTATACGGTTATGTTGTCCGGATCGACACTGCCAAGCATCAGAACCATAAAGATGTTTCATGCTGGACTCCAACAGAACAACGGTGCTGATGTTTGCCCAGAGAGAACGCACTGTAATGAGTCCGAATAAATCCAATTAGCTTTAATGTGACTGATCTTTATGGAGGAAGCTTCCAGACTGACAGTAGAGGAGGAAATAATAAAATGAGGTGTTTACTCTGCGGCTCTGCCTGCGAGGCGGAGATATGCACCCTGCAAAGAGCCGAGAAACACCAAGAAAAACCCACAGAACTCCTGCCAGTTTGTTTCGGAGTCCGCAGCCATGTTGTCTCAAGCAGATAAAAGAAAATGTTCCCCGTCTGCAGAGAAATTAATGGCACTCATCAAGGAATAAAAGAGCCATAAAACAGCTACCCGTTTTTAGCCACAAAAGGAACGGTTTTGGGAAATGAATGGACAGGAAGGAGCTGCAGGACGGGAGCTCAGAGCCATCGGCTCTCAGGTCCGCTGAACAGACCAGTTGTACGCACAGCATTGTGCTTCTCATGTAAGCAAAACCGGAGATGTGGGGCAAACAAGGCTGGGATGTGTGCCCGCATGAATAAAACAGAAATGTCTCAGATGGGCGTATAACTAATTTAATGCGAACATTAGACTAACTGGAGGACTTCATCATGCCAACTCTGCATCTTAACCAGGAAGTGTCACACGCAGGCATGCAAATATGCAGGGCTTCATTCTGCTTAACATCTACTGTATGATAAAAACTTCCCATACTTTATCAGCACTTTAATCTAAAAAGGTTCCCTATTGCTCGATTATCTCAATGCAAGTTTGTTGAATCCTTATGGAGCTTTAAGAAGATTTTAGACTTTAGAGGAAAAACAAATTAGAGCATCCCACTCAAAACATCTGTTCTTTGTACAATTATTTATTTGCAATTTTTAAAATAAATATTTTTTTTATGTTTTTCTTTATATTAATTTTTTATTTAGAAAACAAAACCAAAAATCCATTCTTTTTTTCAATCAAGTTACTTAATAATATTTTATTTATTTATTACTTTTTATTCTTTATTTTTTTTAAATGACAAAAAACATCCATTCTCTAAATAAAAGGTGGCAGTTTTGTAGCAACCAGAATTTATTAAATGATTACAGCTTTTTACTAAACCAATACTGAGGGAAAACTGCCGAAATGTATGTTTTCTGATGCGTTTACAGACCAAAATAAAGGTGGGACCTTTCTGTACTGCTTTATTTTAATTTCATGACTCACAGCTTTCTGTTTCGCAGAAAAGATGTCCTTGAAACATAATAATCGCAGGCCTCCAGACTTACATTTTTGGAATGAGTGAAGGGTCCACGGCTTTCTATTAAATAGGAATAAATGTCTCCCCAGCAGGTTTGTGGGCAGGACATCAGCGAATTGGACCAACGTTTTTCCCAGATCTCATACTGGCTTTGAATAACTTGCGATTTTGTCGTCAATACCCATTTTAAGCTTCTCTCTAAACTTTTTCCTGTCTTCAGACATTATAGTGCGTATATTTTGGGGATTTCGCCCTGCTAACAGGAAGTGTTTGTCGCCTCTTTACCGCCCGCCATTTTGTTTGTTTTCTTGCCACCCAACCACATGCGCACAAAGATGTCCACAAAGATTCTCCTATTAACAAGAGTCCAAATTGAATATGAGCTTCTTAAATCAGAACAAATGTATGTACGTACACATACATACATACACACATACACTCATATAAGGGCTGGGTATTGTTAGGAATTTCACAATTCGATTCGATTTCGATTCTTGAGGCTTCGATTCGACTCCGATTCAATACGATATTGATTTATTAGCTTCAATATCGATTCAATAATAAGTAAATACACAAGTAATTAAGTACCTGAGTATATTTTTAAATAAATGAGCCAAACGTCGGCTTTTAGCGTTGGTGGTGCAGGCTTGAACGGAGTGCAGCTGCTGTCCACCATCTTGATGTTTTGGTAATGTGCGTCTTGTACAACGCTGAACGCTCTCACTAGAGTGTTGCCCACAGCGCCGCCACTGGCCGGTGGGCTGAATCGATTTAATAGGATTTGATGAATCGATATTGAATTGAGAAACAAATAATTGCAATGCATTGCTGAATCGATATTTTTACCCAGGCCTAATATATATATACACATATATACACACACACGTTATATAGGGATGGTGTCGTTTTTATCATGGGCATTGTTGACTCCTCTCCAAATGTAACGTTTATGGTTGTGGCCAAAAAGTTCAATTTTGGTCTCATCATTCCAAATAACTTTGTTCCAGAAGTTTTGAGGCTCGTCTCGGTTGTCATATTGTAAGCGGGCTATTTTGTGGCATTGGCGCAGTAATGGCTTTCTTCTGGCCACTCGACCATGCAGCTCATTTTTCTTCAAGTCCCTCCTTATTGTACATCTTGATAAACCCACTTTTTTTCAGAGAGTCCTGTATGTCAGCTGAAGTCATTTGTGGGTTTTTCTTTGTATCCCGAACATTTTTTCCTGGCAGCTGTGGCTGAACTTTTTGTTGGTCTACCTGACCGTGGTTTGGTGTCAACAGAATCCCTCATTTTCCACTTCTTAATTAGGGTCTGAACACTGCTGACTGGCATTCCTAATTGCTTGGAAATCTTTTTATATCCTTTTCCTGTTTTATGAAGTTCAACGATCTTCTCCCGCAGATCCTTTGATAATTCTTTTGCTTTCCCCATGGCTCGGAATCCAACAAACATCAGCGCAACACTGGATCATGAATCATGTCAGGAGCCTAGAAACTCACTGACTTTTTATACACACCCACTAATTACAAGCAAACAGATCACAGGTGAGGTGGTTGCCTTTAGTAGCCATTTACACCTGTGTGTGTCAACCTGTGTCTATGTCATCATGCCAAAACTTCCAGGGTATGTAAACTTTTGATCAGGGTCATTTGGGTATTTTCTGTTGTCATTATGATGTAAAAAAAAAAGGCAAAGACAATTGTTTGATAATAAATGGCTTCACCCAACCACCAACCAAAACCTCACACATTCTGCCAGGGTATGTAAACTTTTGAGCACAACTGTAGATGTTTAATAGTTATGCTTAATGTCACGTTAAATAACACTACATTCTCTCAACCATTTTTCCTATTAAAGTTGTCCCTTTGTTTTCTTCTTGTTTTTTCATGTACAAATCTTATAAAGTGAGTGACCAGGCGAGAGATGCTAGTCATTAGCCTCTTCGATGCTAACGGCCTATCATGAATCAGATCAGTAGCTGGCTTTAGAATGGATATAGCCTCCTGCGGCAGGGAAGTAGTATTAATTTTGGCTCTAATACTACTCCAATCCAGCACAGGCGAGGTTTTACCATGCAATGAAAAACGTCAGACCTACATGACGACTTCGCCTCAGGATGTGACCGTATTGAAGTACAAGCGCTGTTAATCTCTTCTAATGGGTCCATGAGGCATCATCTGACTAACATGATTGCTCCACTGGTGCCTCTTCTGAACATCCCAGCTCCCTATAAGTCAAACCATTAACATCCCCATCACTTGTCCGTATGTGAACCAAATTACTTTGTGGTTCCAGCAATGAAGCACCCAGAAGAAATTCTCCAATCTCAAACAGTTGTATGGGTCACTGTTCTGCTGACAAACTTCAATGTTGGTGGTACCGACCCAGAAAACACATCAATGTCCAAACCAATTTAGAGGGGAATCATATTCAAGTTACAGACTGCTCCTAAAAACGTTTTACTACAGGTAATACAGCTGAAACAAGAATAAAAACACACACACAAAAAAAATCTACGATTGATGAGAAATTTAAAAGGACAACTGGATTTAAGCAAAAGAAAATCCTCAAAATCCAACCAGTATTTAATTATTTAAAAAACTTGACAAAACATCATATATTATAGGTTAAGAATAAATCAACATTAACATCAACATTAGAAGTTGGGAATAAATTAATTTTAATTTTATGAAGTCACCTAAATTCAACCATTCATTAAAAATGGCCAAGAAACCAACTGTTAATCAGAAATAAAAACTTAATCAAATGTTTTTTTAATGCCGATGGTGGGGGAGGATGCCGGACAGACCTGGAAGGCCTAAACGTGTTGTGAGGGTCTGCTGGGAACGTCTGGCAGAGTCTCCTGTCAGAAGGAGCTTTAGCTCACACCTCCGGCAGAACTTTGAACACGTCCCGGGGGAGGCGGGGGACATCGAGTCCGAGTGGACCATGTTCCGCGCCTCCATTGCCGAGGCGGCTGACCGAAGCTGTGGCCGCAAGGTGGTCGGTGCCTGTCGCGGCGGCAACCCCCGAACCCGGTGGTGGACACCGGCGGTAAGGGATGCTGTCAGGCTGAAGAAGGAGTCCTACCGGGTCTTTTTGGCTTGTGGGACCCCTGAAGCAGCTGATAGGTACCGACAGGCCAAGCGGGATGCGGCTTGGATGGTTGCTGAGGCAAAAACTCGGGCGTGGGAGGAGTTTGGAGAGACCATGGAAAACGACTTCCGTACGGCTTCGAAGCGATTCTGGTCCACCATCCGGCGTCTCAGGGGGGGAAAGCGGTCTGCCACCAACACTGTTTACAGTGGGGATGGTGTGCTGCTGACCTCGACGCGGGACGTTTTGGGTCGGTGGATGGAATACTTCGAAGACCTCCTCAATCCCACCAGCACGCCTTCCAATCTGGAAGCAGGGTTTGGGGACTTGGGGTCGGGCTCTCCAATCTCTGGTGCCGAGGTCACCGAGGTCGTTAAAAAGCTCCTCGGTGGCAAGGCTCCGGGGGTGGATGAGATTCGACCGGAGTTCCTCAAGGCTCTGGATGTTGTGGGGCTGTGTTGGTTAACGCGGCTCTGCAATATTGCGTGGACATCGGGGGCAGTTCCCTTGGATTGGCAGACCGGGGTGGTGGTCCCCCTGTTTAAAAAGGGGGACCACAGGGTGTGTTCCAACTACAGGGGGATCACACTTCTGAGCCTCCCTGGTAAGGTCTATTCAGGGGTTCTGGAGAGGAGGGTCCGACGGATAGTCGAACCTCGGATCCAGGAGGAACAATGCGGTTTTCGTCCTGGCCGTGGAACACTGGACCAGCTCTACACCCTCAGCGGGGTCCTGGAGGGTGCGTGGGTGTTCGCCCAACCGGTCTACATGTGTTTTGTGGACTTGGAGAAGGCGTTCGACCGTGTCCCTCGGGGGGCCCTGTGGGGGGTGCTCCGGGAGTATGGGGTACCGGGCCCCTTGATACGGGCTGTTAGGTCCCTGTACGACCGGTGCCAGAGTTTGGTTCGCATTGCCGGCAGTAAGTCGGGCTTGTTTCCGGTGAGAGTTGGACTCCGCCAAGGTTGCCCTTTGTCACCGATCCTGTTCCTAACTTTTATGGACAGGATTTCTAGGCGCAGCCAAGGCGTTGCGGGGATCCGTTTTGGTGGCCTCAGGATCGGGTCTCTGCTTTTTGCAGATGATGTGGTCCTGTTGGCTTCATCGGAGCGTGATCTACAGCTTTCGCTGGAGCTGTTCGCAGCCGAGTGTGAAGCGGCTGGGATGAGAATCAGCACCTCCAAATCCGAGGCCATGGTCTTGAGCCGGAAAAGGGTGGGGTGCCTCCTCCGGGTCAGGGATGGGGTCCTTCCCCAAGTGGAGGAGTTTAAGTATCTGGGGGTCTTGTTCACGAATGAGGGAAAAATGGAGCGGGAGATCGATAGACGGATTGGTGGGGCGTCTGCAGTTATGCGGGCGCTCTACCGGTCTGTCGTGGTGAAGAGAGAGCTGAGCCAAAAGGCGAAGCTCTCGATTTACCGGTCGATCTACGTTCCTACCCTCATCTATGGTCACGAACTCTGGGTGGTGACCGAAAGAACGAGATCACGGATACAAGCGGCTGAAATGAGTTTCCTCCGCAGAGTGTCTGGGCTCTCCCTTAGAGATAGGGTGAGAAGCTCAGTCATCCGGAGGGGGCTCAGAGTAGAGCCGCTGCTTCTCCACATCGAGAGGAGTCAGTTGAGGTGGCTCGGGCATCTGGTCAGGATGCCTCCTGGACGCCTCCCTGGTGAGGTGTTTCAGGCACGTCCCACCGGGAGGAGGCCCAGGGGAAGGCCCAGGACACGCTGGAGGGACTATGTTTCTCGGCTGGCCTGGGAGCGCCTTGGGGTTCCTCCCGAGGAGCTGGAACAAGTGGCTGGGGAGAGGGAAGTCTGGGTCTCTTTGTTTAGGCTGCTGCCCCCGCGACCCGACCCCGGATAAGCGGAAGAAAATGGATGGATGGATGGAACAATAATTCAGAAATTGAAAATGGCAAAAAATAAACTTATTTAGAAATAAAAAATAACAAAACTAACCTAAAAGATATAACTAGGGCTGGGCGATATGGAAAAAAAATTATATCATAATATTTTTTATATCAGTGGATCTTGATACATCGGCCCAAAGAAAAAGAGAGAGGCGGCTGCACATGCCGGCCGGCCCCGACACCCACAGGCAACAGAGATGATTAGCATTCATAATTGGAATCACAAACATCTTAGCTTTCCAGTGATGTATAATATGTATATGTTTATAGAAAGGGTGTCCCAAAAAAAACACAGATTTGACATGGAAGTTTGTCATTTACCGCATGTGGGACATTTTCACTGCTTATTTTCACCAGAAAAAGCCTTACATTTATAGCACCCCCTACAGTTTGATAAGAGCATTTTCAGTACTAAAGGTAACAGAAGTTACTACTCTGATATGTTGGATATTTGAACAGAGCTGAATGAATGAACGTCCCTGGAAGAAAAAACTGTTTTCTGTTCAGTTCCTCTGAGAATCTCTCTAAAAGCTCCAGAAAAGCAGCAGAGGAGACAGGAAACATAGAAACTGACGTCTGTTGGGACGAAGGCGGGGAAAGAAACACTGTAAGGGAGGAACAGTTCAAAGGAACTAGACTTATGAAAGGTGACTAGAGTCAGCATTCTTCCTGTCTCGCTCAAATTAAAGCGAAAAGTCTTTGTTCTGTATGCAGAACCCAGTTAGAACCCAGAACCAGTTTCAGGAGTCAGCAGGAAAAAATTCTGCTGTGCAACACAACGCAGCCGGAGCCACATACTTCGTCCTCTGATGCTGTAGCATTTGGTTACCAGAAGAAACATCCTGGTCATAGTTTAACCTCTGTCACTGAACTGTTGCATGCATGTCCAGTTAAAGAGGGAAATGTGAATATTTTGCAGATAGCTGCAGCAGTAAGAGCTTTTGTTTAAACTAGAGGCTTGGAGTTCTGAAAAAATACTGTCATGGTGAAAAGAAAGCACACCAGGCTCCAAAACGATTTAAATCTAACCTCAAATGGACAAAATACCCAAAAGATGGTGATATAGTTTCCATCTTCGCAAAAATAAAGATATCGTCAGTGACCTTAGAGAAGCAACTTTTTGCTGACCATCAACCTGGGAAGGGTCATAAGGTCATTTTTAAATTTCCCAGAGGAACTTTGCCGAGGGATTAATAAAGTTACACCTATCTATCCGTCCACAAGAGCAAAACATCTCAGACATCCCAGCAGATTCAGCCCAAGGTCAGAGCGTGAAGCTCAGAGGTACAGGGCGTTCTGGTGGGGGTACAGGGCGTTCTGGTGGTATAAGGCGTTAGGCAGCGTATTCATTCTCTGCTCTCTTTTTGTCTCTGTCACTCACGCGTCTCTCGCACACACATACACACACACACATATATGCCAGAAAAGGTCCTAAGGTCCTAAGGTGATCCAGCACGTCTGTCTGGATCACCTGTGGAAGACGTCCTCTACCTTTCTGGTTCCTCCTCAGGTGCCTCGCCGTCCGGATCAGATTCCGGATCAAATCGAAACGCCATTACATAGTTATAGTAGCCGATAACTGAGCCATTACTGTCGTGGTGAAGCTAGAGACGTAATGAGGACGGATGGATGTGTGGATGCATGATCAAATATTTTATTAGGCCTGTAATTTGTAAACAGATTATTATTCAACACACAATATAATTAGGCCTAAACCTAATTACATTTCATACATAGGGTAATATTGGAATTTGGGCAATTTGTGGTGCGCAAATGCATGTCTGTCAAAGTTTCATCAGAATGGACGTTAGAGACACAATTGACAATAGAGGCGCATGGCTTGGGCCCCTCCCACCAAAACTAGGTCGTTCTGTGCTAATGCTAAAAGAAGGGCCACCTAGTAGGGGCTGCAATTCTACAACCAAGGCTGAGCTACGGCTAACGATCCTTTGATACAGTATTAAGGTACTTAGAGTGTGACTAAAAAGGGCCCAGACGTCGATGGGAATTTCATGCCAGGGCACTTTAAGCTGCGGTAGGTGTAGTGCAAATTGTGAGAAGCCCCGTTTTCTCATCCCATTAGCTTATCTCTCTCAACAACGATTGACCAATTAATCAGGAAATTGCTTTGCAGAGACTTCCATTAATCAAAAAGGACAACCTTCACGACAAGAGAAGAAGTCCTTGTGACATTCTGGCTTCGATTAGGAGGAAAAAAAACCTTCAAAAAGGTTGAAACACAAACAGGGGAAGGGATAAAAAGCTGATCATGAGAGAAAAAGAAGGAGCCAAAGACAACGTTGGGTCCAACCAGGCGCTGTTGTTTGGTTCTGATCACTGGAAGTGTTTGAACATAATGAGGCTGATCACATCAGTTTTCTCCCCATCATTAGCTCCTCTCATCTCGGCTGTAACCGACCCAGCCGCCGTCTTTAAATGTCAATCGCCGACAGATGGTTCTGAATACTGAAGCATAGTCACCTGAGAAATCTTAGTACAACCACTGAAGGGGGTCTCTAGCTTTGAAGTGGATTGCTAAGAAGTCAAGAGTAAAGTAAGGATGGGGCTGCAGCTTCACAATTGTTCCAGGGTATCTTTATGATGTTTCGTTTTTCTGATATAACCAAGAAAACATCTATACCACGCCTGTAGTTTGCAGCATTTAACAGTGAAACAGGTATGATGAATTTAATTGCATTGCTAAAAAGGTCCAGAGATCCCTGGGTTTGAATCTACGCTGTAGCAAGAAATCTTCCTTAAAAGTCCAGTGAACCACCCGGTATTCACGAGGGTTGGGGACCTCAATCCCTCTCTAAAAACACTCCCAACCGTCTATTTTAATACTTCAGACACCACATATATCTTAATATGCATTAATATTAACAGTGGAAACCGTCCCGGCAGAAGCCAACGTCTATAGTCTTCCTTATCTTCGCTCTTTGGAGTACAGCCAATCAGCAGCAAGGAAACTGAATGCTTAAAATCTATTTGCTCACTACAGATTTCTACTGTTGCAGCTTTGGTGCATGAAGTTCTGCAAGGTTTTACAGGACCGGTACCGGGGGTTGGGGGTACCGCTCCTTTAAACTGGACACTTTCAAGTCGTTCTACGTTCTTCGTCGTAGACTGTGAAGAGAGTCCTCACCAAGTAGGATAAACCTGGTTTAATTCTGTTTGGTCTGGGTAGAGGAGATTAGGTCTAGGATTAATATATCCATTTTCTGTGGTTAAAATAAGTCTGTCAACTTGTTAACCACTGTTTATTCGTGGTCGTCTGTCGCTGTACACCGACCCTGAATGTTGCATGCTTTTGTGTTTTATTATTTCACTTTGGTCGCAACCAGAAGCAGTATATTATATTGTATTATTTCCCAGCTTGTTTTATTGTCCGCTGTGGTCGGCGCGTGTCTGTTTAGACAGGTCGCGTGGCCTCAGTTGAGCCCCTTTTATTGTCATCCCCTTCCCTTTGTCCAAGCCACCATTGCTAATTGAAACTAGCCGGTCTTCCTTTGTCTCCCTTTGTGAACCGATCGCAGCAATTGATAAGGCTTTGGGCTATTGACCGCATTGAGGGGTGAGCTGAACCCCCCCTCATTTGCTCGCTGTCTCCCACACACACACACACGCCCCCTTCCCTCGACGTTAACTTTGTTCTATATTTTTGCATGTGGTGGAATAGATGGAAATTATGAATGAAATGTAATCTGTAAGGTTGACCTATTTCATTAATAAATTCCCTTAATTAACGAGAAGTTTCCTGTGCTATTTCAGTGTGTGCTTTAAAGTTTGTTTTAATCCCCGCGGACGAACTCCACCCCTTTCAGAGAGACTGACAGTCTGGTTTAATTAAAAGTATCTCATTTATGAGATTGGTGCCCCTATATCTTTAATAAACAGGTTAACCTCGAACATCATCAATAATTATATTAATATTAAATTATTGATTATAATTATTGATGCTCAGAAAACCAGACAACTTTTTTTTAAATTAATAGTTACAACACATTTAAAGAACAGTTATTGTGCAAAACGCATTAAAAAAAATATTCAAATCTTTTTTCCCAAAAAATGTAAAACAAAAATGATCACAACATAAAGATGAAGATATTTTAAATAAATTAAAAGCTAAATGTTATAAAAGAAACAAAGTTCAAAACTGTCTACTTTCCTGGTTAGGTATTTATAAATGTAATATGGCACAAAAATAAACCTGCACATATTTGAATTAATAATTTTCCGTTAAATGGAAAACAACAAATTGTAAGCTTGCAATAAGTAGTGTAAAGATGAACACTGTACATCAGTATTCATCCTCCTTCATGACAGCTTGATGACATCATCAAAATGCGCAACTGCGGTAGGTATGGTCAAAATCTCTACCTTTGGCTAAATTTAGATAATTTCAACCTTAAACATCGCCCACCACTAGTTACATCCGCCTTTAACTCACTCTTGATGCATGTCAGGATGATTGCCTCGGTCATGTGATACGTCGCCGCTAAAAACAAACCCACAAGTTCAAGTGAAGAGAAAAAAGAAGAACCTACGACTTTAAAGAAAAAGGAAGCTACATGTAACAGGCAATACCAGAAGTCATACTAAAAATATGGATTTATCGCGCCAGGCGACTTCCATTTACAGAGCCCCTGCTCTGCTTAATATGTGGCAACTGGCTTTCTAATGAGGCAATGAAACCTTTAAAACTGCCCCAGACGGCCCGTCTTGTTACAGAGAAACAGCCTCAGGGCTCCCACTGATTCAGCGTTGTGGCCAATTGTATTTTGCATGCATATTATTTTTGTTTTTGTGGTAAAGCTTATTTTAACGGCATGTTTAAAACGTTACCATAGAAACCAGAGACCGTTGGGGGAGAAAGAGGATGTTACTCACATTATGTTGTTGGCGTGATGATACGGAAATGTTTATCAAGCTGCAAGTACACATTGGATTTACGTTTATTATTTTATTTTATTTTATTTTAAAAAAACCACGTTTTTATGCCGCTTGCTGCAGCGAAACCATTAATAGCTAAAATACTTCACACACACACACCCCCCCACCACCACTAAAAATGTTTCTAACCGCCTAACAGGTCGAGAGCAGGAGCTTGGTATACCAACGATGATGTAATGTTCGGAAAACTGGACTTCTGTGGCTAATTTAGAGAATCAATAGTTATATTTTACTATAAACCTATGAGGTGCCATTTGTGAGGTTACAGTCAAAAGCTAATGGCAACAATTTGGGTAATTTAGCCTGTCAGAGAAAGAAAATGGGGTTCATATTTGCATCCATGGTATAATTTCATTTATCAATGTCACAGTTTCAAACTAAATATTTAGTTAGCAAGCTAAATATTTAGTAAAAATTTTTTATATTTACCTCCAAACTAAACATTTTACTTTGAACTTAGTGAGTTCACCTACCAAGCTTAACTGGCTAGCTAAAGATTTAGCTTCGAACTAAACATTTAGCTTAGAGCTAACATGCAAATTTACTTGACGATATGCGGAAATGGACGACCAAAATGAAAGCCGGGTCTTGTGAACCTCTATATAAGCTGCTGGCGAGACATAATGTCTCCTCTTTATCCATTTATTTTCCTCCCGACATTTGGCTTAAAACGTAGGATGAGCCGTTTTAACAGCAATACAGACGGCAACAGTGATGCACCAGCAGCTGGAGTTGATATTTGCGGGACCCCGTTTTATATTTTAATAGTCCACTTCTGCTTATCAGCCATTTAATTTGCACACTAGCTAAATATTTAGCCCTGAGTTAAATTTATTTTGAGGATATATATTTAGATAACCTATTTAGCTTGCTAGCTAAATTAGTTTGAAGCAAAAATATTTAGATAAATATTTAGCTTCAAACTAAATATTGTGTTTGAAACTGACATTTACAGTGGCTTGCAAAAGTATTCGTCCCCCTTGAACTTTTCCACATTTTGTCACATTACAGCCACAAACATGAATCAATTTTATTGGAATTCCAGATGAAAGACCAATACAAAGTGGTGTACATGTGAGAAGTGGAACAAAAATCATACATGATTCCAAACATTTTTTACAAATAAATAACTGAAAAGTGGGGTGTGCGTAATTATTCAGCCCCCTGAGTCAATACTTTGTAGAACCACCTTTTGCTGCACTTCCAGCTGCCAGTCTTTTAGGGTATGTCTCTACCAGCTTTGCACATCTAGAGACTGAAATTCTTGCCCATTCTTCTTTGCAAAACAGCTCCAGCTCAGTCAGATTAGATGGACAGCGTTTGTGAACAGCAGTTTTCAGATCTTGCCACAGATTCTCGATTGGATTTAGATCTGGACTTTGACTGGGCCATTCTAACACATGGATATGTTTTGTTTTAAACCATTCCATTGTTGCCCTGGCTTTATGTTTAGGGTCGTTGTCCTGCTGGAAGGTGAACCTCCGCCCCAGTCTCAAGTCTTTTGCAGACTCCAAGAGGTTTTCTTCCAAGATTGCCCTGTATTTGGCTCCATCCATCTTCCCATCAACTCTGACCATCTTCCCTGTCCCTGCTGAAGAGAAGCACCCCCAGAGCATGATGCTGCCACCACCATATTTGACAGTGGGGATGGTGTGTTCAGAGTGATGTGCAGTGTTAGTTTTCCATTTTGGTCTCATCTGACCAGAGCACCTTCTTCCACATGTTTGCTGTGTCCCCCACATGGCTTGTGGCAAACTGCAAACGGGACTTCTTATGGTTTTCTTTTAACAATGGCTTTCTTCTTGCCACTCTTCCATAAAGGCCAACTTTGTGCAGTGCACGACTAATAGTTGTCCTATGGACAGATTCCCCCACCTGAGCTGTAGATCTCTGCAGCTCATCCAGAGTCCCCATGGGCCTCTTGGCTGCATTTCTGATCAGCGCTCTCCTTGTTCGGCCTGTGAGTTTAGGTGGACGGCCTTGTCTTGGTAGGTTTACAGTTGTGCCATACTCCTTCCATTTCTGAATGATCGCTTGAACAGCGCTCCGTGGGATGTTCAAGGCTTGGGAAATCTTTTTGTAGCCTAAGCCTGCTTTAAATTTCTCAATAACTTTATCCCTGACCTGTCTGGTGTGTTCTTTGGACTTCATGGTGTTGTTGCTCCCAACATTCTCTTAGACAACCTCTGAGGCCGTAACAGGGCAGCTGTATTTGTACTGACATTAGATTACACACAGGTGCCTCTATTTAGTCATTAGCACTCATCAGGCAATGTCTATGGCCAACTGACTGCACTCAGACCAAAGGGGGCTGAATAATTACGCACACCCCACTTTTCAGTTATTTATTTGTTAAAAATGTTTGGAATCTTGTATGATTTTCGTTCCACTTCTCACGTGTACACCACTTTGTTTTGGTCTTTCACGTGGAATTCCAATAAAATTGATTCATGTTTGTGGCTGTAATGTGACAAAATGTGGAAAAGTTCAAGGGGGCCGAATACTTTTGCAAGCCACTGTATCAATGAATAAATAACATGGACAGTAATATGATTTTGAAAAATGAACCCCCATTTATTTCTGTGATGACAGGCTAAATAAACTAAATTATTTCTGTTGATTTTTGACTGTAACTTTACAAACAGGAGCCCATTAAAACCTTTTGCTAAGACGGCTTGATAAAAAAAAAAAAAGGAAAAACCAGTAAAAATTATTCTGCTGTTTTTTGTAAATCTTAAAGAAGAATCGGAATTGGCTAAAATCGGTACCTGAGAATCGGCCAAAAACCTCTGCTCAGTGCATCTCTAATTATTATTCATTCAACGTTTCATATTATTTTCTCCAGGTATTTCTTACCAACGCCTGCTGCTGCTGAAAGTTTAGCCAATCAGAGGGACTGACAGCAGACAAATAAAGACTATTTGTCGAGAGATGGATCATCACTGCTCCTTTGCACCTTTTCATTAATGCTCCATGCACAAGCGTTTACGATCATTAGCTATTCATTAACCCTTTATAGATGTATTATTACTCCAAACCGGTTCAGGTTTTTTTTTTTTTCTGGTCAAACAGCATCAGAAAGCTGAAAAACACATTCAGCTCCGTCTGGCTGACCTTCAGTCGCAGATCGAGTTTGCTCAGTTGTCATGGAGATCGTCGACTCTGATCTTCAGTCTCAATCTACCGGAGAGCTCCGATTAATTTCTCTGAAGTGGATTGAAATGCATCCATTTTTCTTTTCCATAAACACACCGGTGCTCCCTTCGCCTGAGGAGCCTAGAGGGGGACCCATCTGATAACTTTTACCCATCTCTGAAACAACATCCGCTGCCGGACTCTGTGGTGCCGTAGGGAACATGGAGGATGGACCTTTAGGAGTTCTGACCGATTGTTTCTGAAGGCAACACAGCATTCCCAAGTCAATTCACCGTTTCTATAATATGTTCCAAAACCGGTTTACAAAAACATTTCTAAATTAATAAATGGTCATAGGAGAAACTTCTGAACTGAAAATATTCAATGAAAGCATTTTTGCATGTTCTCCTGATGCATGCTTGGGCTCTCTCAGGGTACTCCAGCTTCCTTCCTGTTCGGTTAATTGGTCTCTCTAAATTGCCTGTAGGTATGAGTGTTAGGGATGTTCCATCTTGGTTGCCTCCCGATCCGATTATTAAAAACAATTATTTTTTGTTTGATCATTTTTAGGGTTTTTCCTTCATTCTTTCCATTCAGTTTCCATTGATTAAAGAATCCAAACAAACTGATGTCCTGTCTTTTATTTATGTGAAACCACAAATAAAAAACACACGTCCAAAATATGATTCATAATCATATCAGGGTCATATTTTTCTATTAAAGCTATAGGAAATGTGTATTGTCACGAGAAGTATACCAAAGGGTGAACGTATTTTGATTTCCAAAAAAGAAGACACTTGGTCCAACACTTCAATCATATTCTGCTTACTTTTGATGTTAATATATTTTATGTTTTTCTGCTCTATGTGGTTAGTTGCGATGGGACTTATGGGTCCTGGGTCTGCCCCAGTGGGACTTGCTGGGAAAACCTCCAAATGGACTCCCAGGCGGTAGATAAATAGACTTCCGGCTCTCCAGATGATGGGTTTTTCTCCCAAGATTCCACTCCCTGCAGATCATAAATGTTTTTATTAGGGATGTGTATTGGCAAGAATCTGGCGATACAATATGTATCACAATACAGGGGGGAACGATACGATATATGGCGATACTATGAGTAAGACTATATATTGTGATTTTTAAAACTGAATTCAACTGTAGAAAAACTGCCACAGCGTTCTAAACCCTCCAACCTGTTTCATACATAACAGATCCAGTTTCATTACTAGATCCAGTTGATCCACTGGAACGAAGAAGGTGAAAACAGCCACAAACTACCAGTTATACTTTTAATTTAACTACAAAAATGACTCATCATTAATGGTTCCGTTCTAATTCAAAAAAATAAAAAACAAGAATTGATACATTGCTTTTGGAATATAGATACAATATCGTGTCATCTTTATTTTCTTACATCCCTATTTTTTATTGTATTCTATTATATAAATGTTTAATTTTAATGGTTTTATTGTTTCAGTTTGTAAGAATAGCTTTTTAGTTGCTCAGAGTTTCATCATGAACCACAATTCAATTAATTAGACGATTGGACACATGGTTGACAAAGACAAATAAGGACCTGAACATGTTCCTGCTCACCAGCCTGAAGAACCTTTCAGAAGTTTTTCTGGACCAGATTTCTGAAGCACTTTCAGGCCTTGTCCACACGTAGCAGGGTATCTCACAAAATGGAGATATTTTTTCTACGATATGGCATGTCATCAACACGAAAACGCAGATTTACGGCATCAAAAACGATTCTTTCTAGAAACGCCGACCGGAGGAGAAGATTTGCGAATTCTCCATTGTAAGCGTTTGCTTGTGGACATAAATGATGATTCGGGGTTTTAGGTTTCGCAATGTCACTACCCGTGACAAACATGCTCTGACACAGGGCTGGGCAATATATTGATGTATCGATTTATCAAATTTTTCTGTTTATGGAGATTTAATTTTTGGAACATAGAGAAAAAATAATAATTCACAATTGCAGGACTTGAGTTTCCATAATTCAAAGGGATGTCAGCCTGCCCAAGGCCTTGCATATTGTTTTACAGCGTGTATTTATTGGACTTTGAATTCAGGTCAGCTCCAAGAAGGAATGATTAAAATAAAAACAAGTTTTAAAAAAGGATTTCCTGTCATTTCCTTCTAAGGATAAAAAGGGAGAATAAAAATGATTCACATCAAAAATCGAATTTGCGGGCAGATTGTACATAGAGGTAGAGCAGCCGCCCCATATTCAGAAGCCATTTGTCCTCTGCGCAGCCGTCCAGGGTCCAAATCCTGACCCTGAGGCTCTTGTTACATGCCCCCCCCTTCTCTCCCAGCCCATTTCCTGACTGTCTACTGCAATTAAAGGCCACTAGTGTCACCAAAAGACCTCTAAAAAGATGCATAAAAAAGGAATTTGGCATGAAAAATCTACTTTTTTAAAATCTTTTATCCATATTGCCCAGCCCTAACCTCCTTGAATTTCTCCGTAACAGTTGGATAACGTCCGATGACATGTTCAACTTTTGAAAATAATTCTTTGACTCAAAAATAGCCTTCTGATATCTTCAAATAATACCAGGGATAAATATTGACAAAATATCGTTATCTATACATCTATAATCGAGAGAGAGAGAGAGACAAAGAGAGAGAGAGAGAGAGAGAGAGAGAGAGACAAAGAGAGAGAGAGAGACAGAGAGAGAGAGAGAGACAGAGAGAGAGAGAGAGAAAGAGAGAGAGACAGAGACAGAGAGAGAGAGAGAGAGAGAGAGAGAGAGAGACCGATATGAAAAATATAATCGTGATATAATTATTTTTCCATAGCACCCAGCTCTGTGTAGACGTGTAGAAAGTTATTCTAAATGGATAGGATTTGGGGAACTACTGCCCCCTACAGGTCTGGCATGCCCATGACTTAAACGGTTAGGTGTTGAAGTTGTTTTTTTTGGGGGGGGGGGGGTTCTAAGAATGAGGTGGTGAGGATATTTGGTTTTCAAACAACCCGGCCTCAGCTTCCCCCTCCCAATCGTTTCATTGGAGATTTTAACGCCTGTGACGATTCATCCGAAGCCTTTGGAAACATTTTCTGTCTTCAGACCTCTCTCTTTCTCCTCAGCATTATAAATGCACCATAAATTCAATAGCTTTTCTTTCAGTTTCTCGTGCAGCCAAGTCAAGGATCTTTCTGCTGTATCTGCAGCTGACCTTTAAAAGAACCGTCTACAGGAGGGAAACTGAGTGTTAGCAGAAAGCAGAGAGGAGCCAGCGTTAGTTTAACAGTGAAAACAGGTCGCAGCTCTACAGAAGCTGCACAGAAGCAACAGACGCTGATCTGCTGCGACACGGACAGGAAGCTCCATTGATCATGCTGAAAGTTTTCATTAGGTCCAGCTCCCGGTTCCGTTCACTAATTAGGGAGAGACTTATTTACCTTCAGGTCATTAAGCTTTCTGTCGAGAACAGAGGAGTGTCCAGGAGACCGACTGCTCTAGGTGTTCAGGTGTAGCAGGAAATGGGACTGAAACACTTTAACAGATCTGATTGTTTTGAGGTTTTTAAGTCTGGTTTTTCAATCAGAAAATCTGCAACTTCATTAAAAATAACGCAGATCCAGGGTTCCAATCCCAACATCGGCATCGCATCTCATTCTGCTGGATCAGAACCAGGAACATGAGTGAAAAAATGATTAGTATCCGAACTAAAAGTGGGATATTATTCAGTTAAACTCCTCCTCTCCTCCTGCAGAGGTCATCCGTTTCTGCTGCCTCAGCGACTTGCGTTACCTGCACATCAACCTCCGATGACGCCACCATGAGGGAACAGGGTCTCCTCATTAGCTCCACCTGAAGAAGCTCTGGTTTACTCAAGCTTAGAGGGGGGTGTAAATATAGCGCTGTTTTGTTGACAT
The DNA here is from genome assembly GCA_963556495.2 of Valencia hispanica. Lineage (NCBI taxonomy): Eukaryota > Metazoa > Chordata > Actinopteri > Cyprinodontiformes > Valenciidae > Valencia > Valencia hispanica. Next base: position 4,744,520 of record OY747707.1, read on the forward strand.
GTTGGATCATTAATGAGGTTAGATGATCGCTCCATCATCTAACCTCGATCTTGCTCAGAGTGAACTACGCCTACATCTTGATGCTGATCGGATGTTTCCACAGATGTTATCATGCAGCAGAGGGACGAGGAGGGGGGGGTTAGCTAGCATTGAATCTCAAATCAGCTCTGCTGCATTTAATATAATTTCCTACCATTAATATAAGCAACTGTCAATAATATTAATCCCATTAATCTTCAGCAGTTTGGATCCCTATTAATACAGTCGACCCCCCCGAGTGTTTGCGGATTTTTCTGTGGAACTTCATTTCAAATTATTCGTGGTAAACCCACCTATTTGTGGATTTTTCATAGGGCAATATTGGAAAGAAAATGCAGCTTGGGAAGCTGGAAAACCGAGGAACAATGCTACTTGACATGCGATTCGCTGGCACTATCAAAGCAGCCAATCCAGGAGCTGCATTGAGCTTGCTCGGCGCTGATTGGCTTTGCCCCCATAAGCGGAGATAAGGATGACTGTAGATGTTAGCTTATGGGGTAGCGCTAAGACGCTTTCCACTGTGCATATTAATGCATATTTTGTGCTTGATTGACTAAAAATAGTTCGAAGCGTTTTAGGAGGAGGGGGGAAAAATGTATGGCTTTTAGCTATTCGTAGCTAGTGGTGGCAGCTAACCGGTGTGTATACCAGGGGTCCACTGGGATCAGTTCGAAACAACTGGAACCTAAAGTTCTCTTCCACCGCGCAGAGAAAGGAGGACAGTACGACAGTGTCACCAAGTTTCCATAACAACCACTCGATGCCAAATGGTTATTTTTGGAAGCATGACAGGATAAAGCCTTTTCTGTCACACGATCACAAACGTAAACATGTAGAGTCTGATAGTGGTGTGCCCATTTACTATTAAATCCATTAGATTAAATCGATAGCAATTCAAAAGTGTTCAAAACCGATTATTTTTCATAATGATTAAAATGACAAAAACAAAATTCCGGCGTGCCGCCCGGACATTTTTTAGGGGACGGACCGGAGGAAAACATCATGGCTGCTGCTAGCCTTTCAGCCGTGCAGCGCGACATTTACGAAATACAGCGAACGTTTTACACTTTAGTTGTGAAATGAGCGTTTGTGTTGTTGTGTTTTATGTCAGCAGCATCGTCCTCTTTTCCCCTCGGACATGTTCCACTTTCCCCCCTGCAGTCCGGAGCGTCCTCCCCGCGCTGCAGCGCAGGACAGCTGCTGTTTACAGGACGACGTGAGCTCAGGTGTAGCTTTACGGACGAACCGTTAAAGACACTTCCTTCATACTGTCCCGGTCCCGACTAATGTGTGGCAGAGTGCAGCGTGTTCATAGCTGCAGATTAGTTTCTGTGTCTGACAGGAGCCAAAGATCCTGTCGGTCACACTGACACACAAACTAGGAAAAGGCTGAAAAAAGGTCAGAGTTCATCTATTAAACTGACTGAAAAACTGAAGACACTTTACACTTCAGGTGTCTTTGGGAGAATGCTCCTTTTTATTTTTAATTGTTACTTTGAAAAGGGAATAATACTTCTTTTCCCCCTCAGACTATAATTTAAGATTTGTGAAATTTCTGTCCTGTATGACTTAAAAAATATGAGCTTTTATTGTTACAGGTTAATTTTCTAATACAGAAGATTGATCATTATTTCTTTTTTTATTTCCAGAGATTATTTTCAGTCCTTTCTGTAATGGTTGACTTGTAAAAGCTGATCTGAAGATTATTTAATTATTCTTTCTAACCAGATAGAGCAAAAACATTTGAAATATGTTAAAATTTTAAAGTCTTCTTTAAGTAAACAGAAAATGATTGAATTGTTGAAGGATTGGGCCAAGCGTCCTCTCTTGTGGAAATCAAAATATGTTCACCCTATATTATAATTGTAGTGCAAACACACATTTCCTTTAGCTTGCATTGAAAAGATGAGCTTGATAAATCAATTTGTTTGAATTCTTCAATCTATGGAAACTGAATGGATTTAAAAGTAGAAAGTAGCCATGGAAGGAATGAAGAAAAAACCCTAATTGGGGGGAAAAAATGCAACAAAAATAATCGTTAATTGAATCAAATAGTCACTCAAGAGGGACACCCCTAGAGTCTGATCTACTCAGCTTTGCTCAGACGAGACTAAGATGCATTTTTCCCCCAGCAACAATCACTCCAGGTGGGTCTGCTGTGAAATAAAGGATGTATATCTGTTAGGTATAGTGGAGGATCTGTGATGCTGTGGGCCTGTTTCTCTTCCAAAGGCTGTAGGCAGCTTGCTAGGCTACATGGTATCCTGGCAGAGCAGTTCTGGTTGCAGCCCTGGTTTTTAACGTCGCTGTGGGCCGACGACAGAGGCTGAAGCAGATCTGGAGCAGGCAACCCGACCGGCAGCGCCCACCTGATGATGACACCCAGAAGGAGAGCAGATCCACTGCAGCAGGATGTGCTCAGAACAGCAGGAGATAAGATGCTCTCCTCCCCACGCAGGAACCTCAAGCAGCATGATTAATGCTGCTCAGAGCGGCACAAAAGCATTGTATTCAGACATAAAAGCACTAAATCTAAACTTTCATTACTGACCGGGACTTTAGCTATACTTATTTATTTATTTAGTCTCTTTGTGGGTCTTAATATACACCCATTTAAAGAACAAAGGAGCTCCATTAGCAGCAGAGAGAGAGATAGAGGCTCTATTGAACTGAAACAATACCCGGCTCATCAAACCGAGACATGAGAACAGGAACCAGAAGCAGCCCGCTCCGAGTCCCTCAGCTGAAAAAACCCCGCCATTAATTAAGAAGTCTAATAACCGCTCAGAGAGTTCGTCCATTTACAGGGAAAGTCAGCAGCCAAGCAGGATGAACAATATCAGTTATCTGTCCGTAGCGCCTGCAGGAGTCTTTTCACTCCTACCTAAAACCTGCCGACGTTCCCGCGGTGGAAACATCCCTGATGTTTCTGTCTGAGGGCGACGGTATCGGTCACACCGAGATCGACGGCTGATAGATGGAGCGTCTGCTGAGCGCTGTGAGGGGAGGAGGAGGAGGGATAAGTGGACGACTCGGTGGAGTGGAGCTGCAACCAGAAACCAGAGCTGGGCGACATTCTGGGTCCGTTTAGAGGAGTCTAGAAATTAACTTTGATATCTGGTGTACCAAAATTATGAATATATAAATATGATATAATATCAGTTGATCAATGTAAACATTTATTGAGGAAATTATTGCATATATTATTTATTTATTCAATTCTAACTGACAAACTATTTTTTTTACATAGTTAACATGTTTAGTTAACATAACACAAATTCATATCAAATTATATAAAATATTATTTTAATATATAAAAAATATACAAATATAATTATTAGACTGATACATTTTTTTACATGTATTTCTAATATATTCAAAATTATGATAAATCAGAAAATTAACATTTTCTAAATAAATTCAAAATATATATAAATGATAACTTAACACGTATTTTAAAAAAATGTATCATTTAAACCAGTTTCTTATTATATAATGTAATATTCTGATGTATTATTTCATCATCATAATAAAATTATTAACAATACTTATAATAATTGCATTTCCAATAATATGTGTTTTAAATGCAACATATTTGAAACTTTAATAAAAATTAATAATAAAAATGTATTTTATTAGTTTCTAATTTTATAGATCTAATATAAATAGTAAATTACACGACTGTGAGACATAACTCAGAAGTTCCTCTCAAACAATGACCCCAGCTACCCTCATCAGAAATGATGATGATGATTGATGGGGGTTGGTGGGAGTGGCTCCTAATTTCAAGTATACGGACAGCGTGAGGTTTAAGGGGGTTCCAAACATAAACAGTATATAATTTACAACTGGTATCACAGTTTCTTATCCCAAAAATCATAAAGCATCTCTCTCTCTCTATTACATATAAAAACACACATACACACACGGCTCTGAACTCTGAAGCTGATCAGAGCGGCTCTCATGATCCTTTCTGCTAGTAAAAGCCCAGCAGTCACATTCAGGGTCGTCTCTGATTATCGCCCCTAGAAACTATTCTGGTCCTCGATGCAGCAGATAATATGCAGCGGCTGATGACTCTGTGAGAACTCTTGTGGCAGGCCAAGGTTTCTACCACACTGTCTCTAACAACATGTGCAAACCGTCCAACTTGAGCATCCGCACGCTGCCTTGCAGCAAGAAGGTCCTGGGTTGGATGGACTGCTGAGTAGGAGACCAGAAAACTCTGAAGGCCGTCCGTCATTTTGACAGATTAGTCATCACACCTCTGACCATTTGGTGCAGACATCAGCTTTACACACAGAGTACAGGTAATTGAAAAATTCAAAAACAAGATTCCCATGAGAGGATATGAGCATCATCTCAGGCCTGGACACCTACTCGACCCATCTCTCTAACCGGGAGCTGACAGCGTGTTGAAGAGTTACTGAGGCTTTGAAGCCAACCACCGGTGCATGCTGGGGGATTTCCTCCCGCTGAAGCGATAGCTTGCAGGTCAGGAAACGATTCGTTCAGAGAGTCTTTCCGTCTTCTGACCACATTAATTGGAGAAATGTTCCGATTTCCAAGCTTTGGCTGAAGTGGCGCTTTCATTCAGCCTGCAGAACAACATCTAAACCCCCATGAGAAGTCGTCTGTCCGAGGCAAAAATCCAGAACCTCATCATGACAAAAACCTCTGCAGCGATCCCACTATTTGATTACACACAAGCAGGAGATCATTTCAGCTCCATGTGGAGCAGGAAGAAGATGTGAAACTGTAAGTTCAGGTATTTTGAATGCAATGGTTTAATTTTCTAGTATGTAGTTCACTGTTCAGCTTGTTCGGATTAAATAACATTTCAAGTGATTTTGAAATTAGAAAAATGAATACTACTAAAGATATTATTTTAAAAAATTGACGGGGAAAAAAATTGATTATGACTAGATTGTTTTGACCACGTCGATCAAAATAATGGACAATCAAAATATATAGCGCCACCTCTGATGGTGACCTATCCAGGGACCCTGGATCCAATCCAATGACCTCTGGAGATAGCTCCTCCCCCCCAACCCTGCACAGAAAAGCAGGTATAGACGATAGATGGCTGGATGTAGTTATAAAGAAAGCCTCAGGGAGACACACGTCTTATTTTCGAAAGAAAAAAAAGATATCTGAATACATGTGACAGAGTGAAGAGCTACTGCTGATAATGATAATAATAATAATAATAATAATACATAGCATCGACACCAGCAGTAAAACCAGTAAGCCCTTATGTGCAGTTTTCATATTTTTCAACCCCGTTCATCACCACAATGCCATACCACCACACATCCTGTCCACCTCAGGTCCGAGACCATCTGACTGAAGCCTAGTTTAACTAATATGCAAATTTCACTTTAAAAAAATATGGCATTATAATGTGATCTATATGGAGGACTGATCCTGCCAAAATAAAGTCAATAAATAAAGAAATGTGGAAAGTTGTGTGTAAATAAAGACATAAATGTGTAAGCAAAGTCGGAGGTAAATAAATACATGTACATGAGGAAAAAAAATGAGATACATAAATAAATATGTGGAAATACATTTTTTTATTGTGTTTCCACAAGTATTTATTTATTTAAATACACATTTATTTACTTATTTCCAATCGTAATTCCAAATTATTATTTTTTTATGTTTTTTATTACAAATTTTTTCATTTTACATTTTGGCAGGATCAGAGGCAAACCCGCAGCCTAGTAACAAGATGGGTGGGCGTGGTCTGCAACCGCTAATTTGCATAAAAGTGACAGAGCTCTAAACGCCTCATTCCGAAATGGGACTGGAGTTGCCGAGAATTGAGCTGCTGAGATCGCTTTATGTGAGAGAGATTTTGTTCAAAACAAAAAACAAAACTTTATTAACATGTTTTGTACAGAAGGTAGACCTGTTATGACTTGTTTAAAAAAGGCATTTACAAAAAAACCAAAAGACTTCTATAGATATCTAGCAGCAGACATGGAGCAGATCGAAGAATGTTTCGAATAGGACAATTTATACGTGCTCAGCGTCCGATACGACAACGAAAAGCGATCAGCTTTTTCTCATATGTGGCCACAAAAAGCTCTTTTGAGTATTAAAAGAGGCAGAAGTTGTTCAAGTGAACAGTTTTGTACTTTAAAAGTTTAAAAAAACAGGTACAAAACACCCGATGATCAGAGACGTGAAATGCACGGGTTGGCAGAACCTTCCATGAAAAGCGCTACGCCCCCTGCTGTCCTGGCGGTGAATTGCTTTTCCAAGACTCCCCAGGCAACCAAGAGGAATAAAAAGGAAAAGTCTCCGCCGATATGTGTGAGCGCAAACTGGCCAAAACAACAAGTAAAGTCGAGGTGCCTTCAATTTAACCCTCCGGATTATCTGGATGACTGAGAATCTCCATCCATAAGCGATGCTGTTTGCACATCGTTTATTGGGATCATAAAGTAGAAACTCCCACTGGATCAGCAAATATTTAGAGAGAGATTCATTCGCCATCAGATCTAATTTGAAGGGTTATTTTTCATGCACCAACCGGCAGAAAACATGCAAAACCTTCATTCCAACCCAACACCTGCAACTGTGTGGAGACAACAACAACTCCGCTGTTCCTCTCTGTGGAGAGCCCCGATTCCTGTCGGATGGGACCGAGGCGAACACCGGTCCTCCAGAACACGGAGCGACCAAACGACTCAGAGCCAGAAGCAGAACCGAGCCGCAGAAAGCAGAGATCCAGGGAACGAACGGTGGCGATCAGAGAGGATGGGGAACATGTGAAAGAAGCTGCTGGAGGATTTCTGAAGGAATGTGGCCCGTTTCTCACCATCTAAGGCGATTATTATAATAAAGTTCATGTTCCACAAGCTGGGATTTACAGCCGAGAGCAGAAATCAGCAACAAACTAACAAAACCAACAATGTTCAAACATTCTGCGGCAAAAAACAACAACTAAATAAATACATACATACATAAACGTTCCTGCAAATGCGCCACACGAGAGCGCATTTCTGGGAGCTGAAGGCGATCCGAACATTGTCAGGGTTTTACAACAGACCCAAAGAAAAGATTCCCGACCGGAGCCGATCCGGACTCGACAATCAGCGGAGAAAACTCCCGAGCCGCACTTTTTTTTTTTTTTTTTTTTTCAGCGACTTGCGCAAACTAAAGTTTCCCCGTTAGGTTCGGCCACGACCTGCGTCCAGAACTCCAAAACTGGACTCGTTAACCCGGCCGAAACACCCGTTTCTGTGCAGTGGACAGCGAGCCGAACCGGTACAGGCGCAGAAAAAAAAAAAAAAAAAAAAAACACGCAAAAAAAACACGCAAAAAACCCCCAAAACAACCCCGCAGCGCCGTGGGATTAAAGACCACGCGTACTTACAGAGAAACCCACGGAGGTCCGGAGAGTCCAGCAGAAATCCAGAAACCTGCACATCCAGCGTCCTCGTTCCTCCTCTTCTTCCTCCTCTTCTTCCTCCTCTTCCTCCACAGCTGCTGGAAGTTTACTGACGTCAGCCGGACTCGGAGCTCTGCGCTCTGAACGGGAATAATACGAGGAAGGGTTGGAGGGGGGGGGCAGGAAACAATCAGGGAGGCAGGGGCCACATCAGAGCCTCTCAGTCCACACAATCACCATGTTGAATAGAAAACATAAAGCCTGCATCATGCCTGGACAAAAGCCCCAGGAGTGTTTCACTAAAAATCATCCGAAAAGCTCTCCAACAGGGGCGCAGCTAGGGCCCTAAAACACGGGGGCTCAGCCCTAACTCACAAATATAGGGATTTTTTTTAATTTATGCATTTATTTTTAGTTGGTTTGATCTATTGGCTTTGATGGTGCAATTAAAGTGTTTTATTTTTAATCAACCACGTTGAAAATCTTGTTTATTTATTTACATTGATCTGTCATGTTTCCGTGTTTAAAGGGCCCAAAATGCAGCAAAGTGAAATAAGAATGAATTTTTTTTTTTTTTTACAACAACAAAGCAAGGAACGTGAACTTACAAAACTCAGGAGGATCTAAAGTGCAGCGACGGGAAAAAAACAGGAACCAGTCGGGAAAGTTTGACGACACACCAGCGAGTAATGACTGACAGAGAAGGGTTTAAATACGGTGAGGGGGTGAGCAAGTGACAGGAAGGCCAAGAACAAAGCATAAGAAATGACTAGACAGAGAAGTATACTGAAGAGAAATGAAGTATAACAGAACTAATGAGGAAAAAGCAAATAAGACTAAGCAAGGAAGCAAAAAGTTAGAATGTCTAAAGATAGGAAGTGAACATATAGAAGACAAAGCCCAAAATAAGTAAGACTATAAACCTAAAGTATAATTTAACAGAATCTAACACCGAGGAATAAACTAAAATGATAAGGTGAACTGAATAAGGAAAGGAAATAACTGAAACTCAACACCTAACATAGTGACATGATCATGTGGTCCTTGTTTGAAATAATAGAGGGATTATGTGTTTATCAACATGTGTTTGTGTCGCAGTTGTAAAATGGCGGAACCCAGGCCCAATAATGTTGTTTGCAGGCACGGCGCGCGCTCTCCCAGCTCCCAGCAGCGTCGTCAGGCAGCTTTTTCATTTGAATATGTTAAACAAATGAAAATAAAGGCAAAAAGAAAATTGTGCACAAGTTAGCATTACTAAGGTATCTTAATATATAATGCAAAAACAATTAAAAGAAAATCTAAATTATGTACAAAGTACGGAAAGCATGGTCCCTGCTTAATTTAACTGGCAAACAGAAAATATCAGTGTCCCTCATAATGTAAAATAGAGCATAAAGAGGCTATTATAAAATGCAGCCCTTCAATAAAAATATATAAAACTACAACAAGCAACAGTTTGAATTCAGAACATACCTATAAAACCAAGTAAGTAAAGTAAAACTTTATTTACATACTGTAGCTCTTTTCTAGAAATGATCGCAAAGTGATGTACAAGAAAACATGGCAACAGTCACAGAGCATATACAATGTAAAACTTAGGGTTAGACAATAAAACAGTAAAAAAAATCTCAGGCTGAGAGGAACGGAGCCACTACTGCAAATGACCTCTGACCTTTTCGTTCTTAACGCGTGTTTTTTTTCACAACCAGCAGATGCTGACCACAAAATCCTAAGGACCTGCTGGGGATGTAAGGCTGCAAAAGCTCCCGAACGTAAACAGGTGCAAGATCATTTAAAGCTTTATACGTTAAAAATGCACTCTGTATTGGATGGGGTGCCAGTGCAGCTGGAACAGTTTCAGGGGTGACATGAGAATACCTGGAATATCTTGTTAAATGCTTTGCTGGACAATCTTGGATTTTCTTCTGCTTAAATATGAAAAAGGTGAGTTGCAGTAGTCGAGACTTGATGAGATAAAAGCGTTGATTAACATCTCCAACTCAGATTGTGACACAATGTGACTCAGCTTGGCAAATTATAAAAACAGGAACCGACCAGTGCTGTGACATGAGAATCCAATGATTACTCAGGATCAAGAATTACCCCAAAGTTCGCCACGGACGGCTTAACACACAGGGCAAGAGGGCCGAGGCTCTCTATTACCCCAGGGAGGAAATCGTCAGGGGAACAAACTAGGACTTCAGTGTTTGACACATTTAGTTGAAGAAAATTATCCTTGACAGTTTCCAAGCACCTAAGTAAAATCTGAATCTTTGATAGATCTTGAGGTTTAAAAGAGATTTAAAAAAGCTGGATATCATGAACATAAAAGTTACAGGAAATGTCTTTAAAAGAACCTAAAATATGATGGAGGGGAAGGAGATATAAAATAAACAATAAAGGCCACAAAACAGAGCCTTGTGGCACACCATAGACAAGTGGTGAAGAAGAGGACAGAAAATTAGCAGCAGACTATCTTAGATAAACTCAGACAAACTTAACAAAAGTGACAGTGTTTTGTTTTTCTCCAACCAAACCTAAAGTAAATCTTAAAAACAACTTAGTAACTGTTTACGTGACCTTTTTCAAGTAAAAAAAACCCCATTAAAAACAGATCTTAATATCATAAGCATCATGTTGTGCAGCCCTTGTTGCAATTACAAAAGAAAACAAATTGATTGGATTGTCAGTCATTAGCTGCCTCCACCCCTGTGATGGAGAAGAAACAAATAACACAACGCTGAAAAACATGCAGAACATTGTTTCCTGCAGCCAGAAGAGCCGACTCCTCTTTCTGCAGCCGTCACACAGTCACAGTAGTTTTACAAAAATGTAAGCGCCTGAAAAGAACGTATTTAAGATGCAGGCAAACATTTTAATACCTTTTAATAACGTCATGAGAGAGGACATAGGCTACGGTAGCCTGAGCAGCACAGCAAACTTCTACAGGAAGTTAGAAAACTAGCATTATGATATTTTCATAACCCATAGGATCTCTAACCCTAACGTCTAACCCTTTATGTTGGATCAACCCTAAAATGTAATCAGTTGTTTCTGCTCGCATTGCGCAGATTTCCCGAAAATTTCATCGAAATCCGTCCATAACTTTTTGAGTTATGCTGCCTAACGGACAAACAGACGGGCAGGAAAACAGTACCTCCTGGCAGGGGTAATAAAAGAACTGATGTAGGAGTACTTTCTATGTTAAAGAAAAAAAAAAGTTGATACCAGGACACAGTGGATGTTCAGCCACTGGGAGGATCATCCCAATCGATGCCCCCCGTCCAACAGGGCATTGCAGCCAAGCAGGATACAAGACCAGGTATATCTTCTATGGAGAGAAAACAAAGTTAACAGTCGAAATACGGCCAAATAAGGCAACTGGAGAGTAGTAGGAGAGAAAAGTAGCAGAGTGAAGAAAAGTGGTAAGTCTGTCCTCCAGCAGTCTAAGCCTATAGCAGCATAACTACAGAGATAGCTCAGGATGACCTTAGCCACTCTAACTATAAGCTTTATCAAAAAGGAAAGTTTTAAGCCTGGCCTTAAAAGTAAACAGAGTGTCTGCCTCACGGACTAAAGCTGGGAGCTGGTTCCACAGGAGAGGAGCCTGATAACTAAAAGATCTGCCTCCCATTCTACTTTTAGAGATCCTAGGAACTACAAGTAAACCTGCAGTCTGAGAGCGAAGGGCTCTGTTAGGAACATATGGAACAATCAGATCTCTGATGGATGATGGAGCTGATTATTATGGGCTTTATATGTAAGAAGGAGGATCTTAGATTCTATTTTGGATTTAACGAATGAATGGCTCGTTACCATGCCTCTGCCAAACTTGATGGCATGCTGTAGTTTCATTTTTCTCAGCTGTGTTGGAGCAGGGATGCATCTAAAACATGCAGGTCAATAGCTGAGGATTGTTGTTCTTACTATATCAGATTTTTTCCCCCTTGAAACAACCTTTGCTTTGTCTACATACTTGCTAAAGAACCTGCTATGATCTCCAGGACCTTCAAGATGTTTCAGAAAGAGTCTTTTGAAGTGCAAAGGAAACCGAGAAACCTCCACGCCTCGAACATCAGCAACATGTTCCCACGGTGATCCTCACACATATGCAGAGAAACTCCAGAGCACGTCCGGTTGCTAACACAACACTACGGCCATGATGGGCTTTTATCCTCGGCATCAGGCCAGCGTATAAGTTCCAGTAGGTGTGGAGTCATCTGGAATTGCATCAGTTTGACCCAATCAAACATCTCGAATGGTTCACTAATCAACCAGCAGGTAATTTACCTGGTTATATCAAGTAAAACAACAATATCTACCATTGGAATCATAAAGTATTTCAAAGATTCAAAGAAAACACAAAAAACAGGTGACTGGTTTAAAGTCTCCTTTAAAAGAAATGTGTTTTCTCCCCCAGCTGCCTGTATGTGATGTGGATTTTACACAGAGGATTAAAAATGTGTTTTATGAAAGCTGGCAGGTTGACAGTGTTCTGTCTAATGACCTTCTGTGCTCCAAAGTTTGAGGTGAAAAAGAAAAGTCTGGGGGAATCAGAGGAGAATCACCTCGGGTGCTGTCGCTGTATTTATAGGCTGACCGACTCCAGGGACTGTTCTGATGACACTGCAGATAAATTATGTGCCTCCAGGTTTCAGTTATAGACGGGCGCCGTGTTCCAATATCAGCGCTTAAACAAGTTGAAGACAGCTAAAAATACCAAGATGGACCGCCTTTACTCTCTACGAAACGTTCCTGCTTGGCTTGATTCTTCTGTCATAAATCTAATGAGTTTTCTGCGGCAGAAATCTGGATTTAGGCTCAGAACAAATCTTCTGATAAACATAAACATGTTTAGCCAAACTGTGGTTAATTGTTTGTCTGAAGGGGCATCCAGTAGCAACTCCGCGTCAAAGTCTTCAGAGATGGTTTGTTATTTTTCTACTGTTCAAACATGATCCTCCAGATTCAGCTGGTTCTCCAACACACCATCCATTCCAGCAGATGTCCAGTTCAGAGTGACCAGTTCATCACTGCATCGTTTCTGGACTGTGGAAAGAAAGCTGAAGCAACCACAGGCACATGTTTTGGGGTAGAAAATTGGCAAGTGTTTCCTAGCTAAAGGTTAAACTGAACTCCATTCATTGTCTACGCCTGCTTGTCCGTGCAGGGTGGCACTTAAAATACGAACAGTTCACCTGCTGTGGGCTGAACTCACAGTCTCATATCTTCCTCCTGCTCCACATGGAACTGAAATGATCGCCTGCTTGAGCTTTTTGGATTTTTACCTCGGACAGACGACTTCTCATTGCGGTTTAGATGTTGTTCTGGAGGCGGAATCCGTGCTCCGCTGCCACAATGGAGATGGAATTAAAGCGCCACTTCAGCCAAAGTTCAGAGAACATTTTTTCCAACTGAAGAGATCAGAAGTCTGAAAGTCTCTCTGAACGAGCCGTTTTCCTGACCCACAAGCTATCGCTTCAGCGGGAGGAAATCCAGCAGCATGCACCGGTGGTTGGCACGACACCGACGCGCTCCAAAGCCTCAGTAACTCTTCAACGCGCTGTCAGCTCTCGGTTAATGAGATGTATCGAGTGTCCAGGTCTGAGATGATGCTCAGATGCTCTCATGGGAATCTTTTCTTTGGTTGATTTGGTTACCTGGACCGTGTAAAGTTGAAAATGTAAGCGCATCTGCACCAAGTGGTCAGAGGCCAATCTGTCAAACTGACAGACGGCCTTCAGATTTTTCCATCACTGTTCTAAAAAAAACAATCAAAAATAGAAAATATTAACGCGACCTCTACCTAACGGCCATGTTTTTGGAACGTGGGAGAAAGCCGGAGCACCCAGAGAGATTCTACACATGAACAGAGAGAATGCTGACCTTCTTGCTGCAAGTCAACAGTGCAGCTGTGAACTGAACACCCTCAAGCCTAGTTTATATTCCTCCATCTGCGGAGGTGCGTAGACACGCAGCGCCATTATCCATCAACGCAAGGCCTCACCGACAGGCAGGCAAGGACGGACGGAGTAGAGCCCAATTTTTTTAACTATTCATCAAACGCAATAGAGAGCAGACATCTGTGATTGGTCAGCCCAACATTTCACCAGAACGGTGCTCTATAGTCGATGTAATTAGTAAGTAATGCAGCTTTTGGCCACTAGATGCTTTATATTGCAAGGCCAGTCTATCTAATCTGGTCTTATGGTGATTTTGAACAGCAGGAGGTGTAGAGAACAACAAAACAGAACGCTGTGTTTGTTTGTTTCCATGCGTTTTACTGAACTTCTAGTAAAAAGCTTTCCAGCTCAGGGAAAACTCGCTCTCCATCAGCCATTGGTCCTTGAGTGGATGTACGTTTACAAGCTGAAGTAAATATTCGACCAGAAACGTCACTGCAATGGTAGGCAGACCCGCCAGAAATGGTCTACGCCCCCCTGCTGTCCTGGAGGGGAATTGCTTTGCAACAACGGAGAAGTATAAAAAGGAAAAACGTCTCCATCAATACGTGTGAGAGTGGGTGCAAACTCGCTGACAGAGAAGCATAAACTAGGTTTTAGTGTAAATATTCTGTGTTTGCTGCTAGAATGACGTCCAGATCCAGATTATTTGGGGGTTTGAACCTCCTGCCGCCTGCAACCTTTAATAAACAAATGTCAGGAAGCAAATATTCCAGTTTCAGCTTCTACTTTTAGTTTTTACTCTTTTCTAAATGAGATACTATTTCAGTTTCAAACAGTGTAAAAGACATATATATATATATTTTGTCTTTTTAATGCCAAAGTTTGTTGACTTGATTTGTGTCTTGATACATTTCGGTTTACAGTCAGCAGCTCTGCTGTCTCCAGGTTAAGTATTCCTCTGAAGGTCTCTGTGCTTTCTGCAGCTGGGGGCTGCTTTAAAATGTATGTAATCATCAGTAAGATCAATTCCTCTGTTTGTAATTGAAGAGATGGAGCTTTACATTAGAACTGCGGCTGAAAAAAAACGGTCCACGCAATCCATCAGTCCTGCAGCTCATCAGCACAGCCTTCACCAGAGGAGTTATTGATCAACAAAGGAGTAAAAGCATGTCTTTCCTCATGGCACTCAAATGATGTTCTGTCTGTTTTCTTCTTACAAGGAAACTGTGAAAATGAAATGTGAAATGTGCTGACAGCAGCTACTTTCACTGGTTTCTGGTTAATTAGCATGCTTTCAGACTCCTTCAAACTCCTCCCACCAATGCCAACTCCACGCCATTCTCATGTGTGGCAAACCCGCAGCCTATAGCAACAAGATGGGTGGGCGTGGTCTGCAACTGCTCATTTCCATAAAGGTGACAGAGGGACTGAACGTGTCAACAACTGAGCTGGTGAGATTATGTGTGATTAACGCTTTATGTGGGAGTGATTTTGTGCAAAGAAATTCTTTAAAATGTTTTGTACAGAGCATAGACCTATTAAAACTTATTTTAAAAGATGCATAATTTTTCTCCTTTAAGTTTAAGCGTCTCTATGTAGACTCTTATGTCAAAGAAAGAGAATCTAAATTAGAAATAAAGAAAAAACCAATTATTTTCATTTGTCTCAGCTTGTAAGATACCATTCTATTTATTTCTGCAGGATATTTAAATTTCTGCAGCATCCGCTGCTGATGGGTGAATTGATGAAATACCAGGAAACAGTTTGGGAAGTAAGCTTAGGCAACTTTTACTGCTTAGTGTGATTATTCCTGGCTAAAAATGTCGAGATCATAACTTGCATTGGGGTTTTTTTCTACCCTGAATTAAAAGAGTTGTCTTCCGTGGATGCTTCCTGGAAGTGCCGTTGGCCTGTCTGGGTTGTAAACCAGCTGATCAGAGTTAATAAAACCTCCTTATAGAGACAGGTGCAGAGCTGCATGCCAGGCCCGGTGGCAAGATCTTAATAGCTTCGCTCGGCATGGAAAACGGCCTCTCATGAATCACTGAAGAACGGAGAGTTACAACACAGTGGCAGCACCATAATAGAGTACTTAGGAGACGCGACGGAGGAGACTTGGTGAGCACCGCCGTCAGGATAAACAAC
Organism: Valencia hispanica; assembly: GCA_963556495.2. Classification (NCBI taxonomy): domain Eukaryota; kingdom Metazoa; phylum Chordata; class Actinopteri; order Cyprinodontiformes; family Valenciidae; genus Valencia; species Valencia hispanica. The sequence goes on from OY747707.1 coordinate 4,760,012, forward strand.
AACATAAAGCTTCGGGGTTCTCAGATCGGCTCCATAATCAGTCTTACTTCATGAACTAGTTTGTTGGTGATGCAAAGCCTCATGAGGGTAAATCACCGCCACTCCCAGCCAGTTTCACTTCTGTTTTTTTTTGTTTTTTTTTTGCATGAATCAAACTTCTGGTCAAACTCGGTGCATCATTTGTTCTGTAATTCTGTTTAAAGAAGGATTTAATCTCCGTGCCTCCCACTGCTTCTAACCAATCATTTCAATTGTTATGACCTGACTAACGAGGTGTTGACAAAAGAGAAGATACACTAATTCTATTTGCCTGTTCAGTGGTTTTATTGATTTACTGTTGCCGTGGAATCGACATTCGTGACCACTGGGCATCCTCTCCATCCCCAGAATCAGAACCAAACATGGAGAAGAAGCTTTCAGTTTCTATGCTCCTGTAATCCGGAACAAACTTCCAGACCACTGCAAAGCTGCTGAAACACCGAGTCCTTTAAATCAAGGCTGAAACCCATCTGTTTAGAGCTGCGTTTGACTCATAATAACTGGAATACCATTCATTCTCGTCTGTGGTCCAATTTTTTTCCTGTCCCTTATTGTGCCACTGCAATCAATGTAGGCTGGATCGGGGCTATTGTCTCATTTTTTACTCTCGTGTATATTGTTCATCATCCAAATTCATCATTTTATCATTTATCGTTTTTTAATTGTGACAAAGACACTCTGACCCACTTTGACAACCTGCCCCATGTTGGGGTTGGTTGGATCGATTAATTTCAATAGGGCTTTTGCTTTAAAATTAAAATTTTATGAAATTCTGTTGACTCTAAATCTGGCAACAACCTCAGACAGCGATGATCAGTTTAAAAATGTTTAGTGAAAACAGGGAAGCGATCAGAGAGAGAGCGGGCGGCGTGGCTGGACTGGAGAGAAACAGGTAGGTGTTTAGAATTGATCTTGAGTTGGTTTTCCTCTGGAAGGATTTTGAAAAAGAGGGAACACGAAGGATCTTACTTTGAGGCCGAATGTCGGGTCGCTTGGAGGAGGCGAGTTGAAAACAGTGAACTGAGATCGGCTGGGGACGGGTGGCTGGCGCGATGATTGATCTGGTGTCTCCTTACTGCAGGAGGTTAGGCGTTGGAGGGGTAGACAGGCAGGAGGGACCGGCGGGAGCAACTCTGGTGGTGAGTAGACTTGTAGGCAAGATCACCTAAACCGACAGCAAGACACTACCAAGACCAGAGGGTATCAAGACCAAGTCGAGACCAGAGAAAAAAACAAAACCGACTAGTGTTGAAGCTACACAATAACTTGTATAAACAGCAGCATACTAGGGTTCAACCACAGTTTACATTCAATACATATTAGACGGTATTACTTCAACCACAGGCAATACAGAGACAGACCATGTCATATGTGTGACTGAGCTCACTGTAAATGTTTTTGCAGTCTGGGTGAGATCAACTATGTGTAGCAATTGTATGATGGCTGTTACTGAGGTAGACTTGTAGTCAAGACCGCCTAAACCGAGACCAAGACTTACAGACCCAAGACCAGAGGGTACCGAGACCAAGACAAGACCAAAGACCGTCAAGGCCGTGACAAGACTGAGACCACGTAAAAGTAGACCGGTTTCGAGACATAAATCACTAGCTGTGAGTATGGTGGATGTTCCCAGGGAGGAGCGACGTGGAGGCTGACCAGAAAAATAAAAACAACCCAGGACGAGGACGGTGTTCGAAGATCAGCACCTGTGGATGGAAGACGTGGAAGGAAGAATCCAGAATTGGAACCTACGAGGAGGACAAAAAGGGTAAGTTTTTCCCTTTAGGAAAACGTTCAACTTCAGGCTGCAGAGAGAAGAAAGGAAACACAGCCACTGAATCCTAACATGTGTAACTTTTTTATTTATCATTAAAACGACAAAAACTTAATAATCAATGTCCCTAAAATACTTCTTAAGAATTCTTCTTTAAATACTTCTCTAAAGTACTTATTGAGGAAGCTTAGGTCCTTCAAGGTTTGCTGCAAGATGCTGCAGATCTTCTACAAGTCTGTTGTGGAGAGTGTAATCTCTTTAGCCGTCATCTGTTGGGGTAGCAGCATCAGAGCCAGGGATTTAAAAAGGCTAAACAACCTGATAAAGAAGGTTCTGGTTCTGTTCTTGGGACGACTGTGGAACATCTGGAGATGATGATGCAAAGAAGGATTCTTCATAAAATCAAAAAAATTATGGATAACCCTGAGCATCCTCTTAATGAGACAGTCATACAACAACAGAGCGTCTTCAGTCGGAGGCTTCTTCAGTTTCGCTGCAACACAGACCGCTACAGGAAATCCTTCCTGCCCACAGCCATCATCATCTACAACAACTCCTTAAACAATTAATTATATGAGCTACAACAACACTTAATTTCCCTCTGGGATCAATAAAGTATTTTTGAATTGAATTTGAATTGAATTGAGCAAAGTAAAGTATTATTCACTGCGACAGACTGTCGACCTGTACAGGGTGCACCCCGCCTCTCGCTCGATGATTGCAGGAGATATAGGCACTAAATGAAATGTTAGCTCAAATCAAAACTTGCATCTTTGACTTTTTGACAAATTATTGTGTTTTTTTAATAGCAAATGCCTTACAAAATTGTATTACGAAAATAAGACCAACGTGAAAAATGACTCTGACGCATAAAAAAAAGACAAACATTATCCTCGCCTCAGTGTCTTGTGTTCAAATCAAAAGATAAACAGTGCAAAATGACCAGATTAATTAGCCAGATGTTTGATGCATTCTATTATGGCTGTAATACGCCATATGTGACAACCAACCAACCCCGGTCTCTCTTATAGTCTTTTATGTTTTCATCATGAAAAGCACTTTGAATTGCCTCCTTGCTGATGATGATCTATCTATCTGCAGTGTGTGCATGTGTCTGTGCATAGGTGTGTGTGCAGATCAGCATTCTCTGTATGGTTGTGTGTTCAGAACCTGTCTAACTTTTTTCTCCATAACCCACTTCAACTGTTAGAACACTGGTAGCTTTCAGCCATATTTGAAAAATCACTCCGCTACGCTCTCAACACTTCTGCTATTTTCTACGTCTCTCGTCATTCTCTCCTGCCCCCTCATCACATTTCGTACTTCAGCGGCACTTTTTTTTTACCCACCATCGCATGATGATCCTACCATACAGACATGATTGCACCACATCCTGAGTCCCAACACAGCTTGACACAACTAAATCCGCGCTCCCCCACCACACTGGAGACTGGAATTAAAAGCACCACTTCAGCCAATGTGAGAGTCTGATCAAGGGTTTCTCCTTCCCACTCCATCAAAAGAAGACATGAGCCTCATTATTTAACTGTTACTACCCCATTCTTTTTATCCGGTCTGGTGGAAAAAAATCTAAAACATTTAATAAAAGATCAAGCCCTAAAAAAGTCTAAAAACTAGTTAAGCAAGAGATATGAAGCGGGATTCTTCCTTCTGGCCTGTGCTCCTCCTGATCTCCCCCTCTATGTAAACATTCCCCTACTCTTCTATGGAATGTGAAAGTATGCATTCTCCTGCTAGCAAACATACAATGAAATATTTTACATTATCTTACAAATTGAAGTGATCAGAAGTCGAAAAAGGCTCAATGAATTAGCCGTTTTCTGACCCGCAGGCTATCGCTTCAGTGGGAGGAAATCCCTCAGCGTGCACTGGTGGTTGGCACTGTCAGCTCCCGGTAAGCGGGTCGATGCTCAGATGCGCTCATGGGAATCTTTTTTTTGGATTGATTCAGTTACCTGTACTCTGTCTGAGCAAAATGTCTGCGCGTCTGCACCAAGGGGTCAGAGGTGGGAATGCTAATCAGTCAAAATGACGGATGGCTTTAAGATTTTTCCGTCACCGTTCTAAAGAAAACAGGTCAAATGAGGAAAATATTCGGTTAAGGCGACCCCTGGTTCACGACTAGGTAGGTTAGGGACCACAGCCGCCTGAAAATAGCTAAAATACGTGAATACTTGAGACCCCCCCCCAAAAAAAAACTATTATAACTGCCTATTTTAATAGTTCAAACACTATACGTTAATATGCATTAATGAGCACGGTGGAAACCATTTTAGCATTGCCACAGAAGCTAACATCTGTAGTCTTCTAACATCGCTGCTAACATATTAAAAACTACATCTAACCTGAACCTCCGTCGTTCATAACATCTGTTAATGTTGTAATGCTAAGAAATAAACATGTTAAAGCTATGTTGGGATTTAGCTATGGCATGGACAAAAAACACAATTACAACGAAAAGGTGTTTTCATGCAGTCAATCAGCTCAGATTCAGCTGCACTCTTAGAAATTTCTGTAAATTTACGGGGGAAAAAACTCCCCTTTAACAGGAAGAAACCTCCAACAGAACCAGGCTCAGTAGGAGCGGCCATCTGCCACGACCGTCTGGGGGTTTGAGAAGACAGAGCAGAGACACAGAAGGAACAGAAGATCTGATATAAGAGAACTTTCTATGTTACAGAAAGTAAAAAGTTGATAACAGGACACAGTGGATGTTCAGTTACTGGGAGGATCATCCCAGTCGATGCCCCCCGTCCAACAGGGCATTGCAGCCAAGCAGGATACCAGACCAGGTATATCTTCTATGGAGAGAAAAACACTGAGAGAAAACAAAGTTAACAGTCGAAATAACAGGATGTACTGTAATACAACTGGAGAGTAGTAGGAGAAAAGGAAGTAGCAGAGTGAAGAAAAGTGGTCAGTCTGTCCTCCAGCAGTCTAAGCCTATAGCAGCATAACTACAGAGATAGCTCAGGATGACCTTAGCCACTCTAACTATAAGCTTTATCAAAAAGGAAAGTTTTAAGCCTGGCCTTAAAAGTAAACAGAGTGTCTGCCTCACGGACTAAAGCTGGGAGCTGGTTCCACAGGAGAGGAGCCTGATAACTAAAAGATCTGCCTCCCATTCTACTTTTAGAAATCCTAGGAACTACAAGTAAACCTGCAGTCTGAGAGCGAAGTGCTCTGTTGGCAACATAAGGAACAATTAGATCTCTGATGTATGATGGAGCTGATTATTAAGGGCTTTATATGGAAGAAGAAGGATCTTAAATTCTATTCTGGATTTAACAGGGAGCCAATGAAAGGAAGCTAAAACAGGAGAAATGTGATCTCTCTTTTTAATATTCAGATCAGCAGTACAAGTTACAACGTTATAAATACATTCATAATTTAGATCAATTTCCACATAAAATCAGTTAAAACATACACGCATAGATAATCTGGACTCGACCTGACCTTATCAGTCTTAAATCTGCTCAAAGAAGACTTTGATTTTTAAATCATTCTGTAACAGATTCCATGTGGATTCAGCAGCAAAGCTAAAAGCAGTCTTTCCCAGCTCTGTTCGAGCCTTAGGAACAACAAGTTGCAGAAACTCACTCGAACGAAGACTGAGTGGACTCTGCCTTCTAGTTATTATGTGATAAATAAAGAGGCAGATTTCCAAGTAGTGCTTTGCAAATAAAAACATACCAATGCACAAGTCGACGTGTCTGCAGTGAAGTGCAGTTCACTTTTGAATATAACAAACAATGATGGGTAAGAGGCCGACAGTTTGTTATGAAACACACAGTCCAACATCCTCAAAGAGTGCACAGCATTCATATACAAGATGCCTCCATAATCTATTACAGGCATACACGTTGATTCAACTAACCTCTTTTTTACAGTAAAAGAAAAACAAGATTTATTTCTGTAATAAAATCCTAATAAGAGTCTCAGCTTTTTTATTAAATGCTGGATACGAAGCTTAAAAGATAACTTATCGTCAATTAAGAATCCCAGATATTTAAAACTAGACACTAGTTCAATCCGTTGATCCAGATTAGTGCAAATTGACTTAGACTCATTTACTGTTTTTGTTTTTGACAGAGAGAAAAACATAAGTTTAGTCTTCAGTTTAGTCTAATTCATGCTAGCGTTAGCATCTGAACTGGACCCCAGTGTTGAAAATGTAAATGAACAGTAAAAGACTGCCTAACCCCCTAATTCTACAATGTGGAGGCTTCAAACAGGAGAGGAAGCGTATCTTGTTTTCTGGTTCTGCTGGATATGCCACATAAATATTGTAATGCTGTGGTGTTTTTTTGCCATTTAAAAAAAAAATCTTATAATTCAAGCAGTTTGAGGTGATCTAGTTCCACAGTTTCTCCATCAACCGTGGGTGAATTCTCGCAGGTTCTCTACCACACGTTTATCTCATCAGTCTGAGCCATCAGGGTTCCACTGAGTGGTATTTTCAGCTCAGATCTGGGTTAAGGTTGCAGTATTAGTTCTGTTTCCCCAGTAATGGCCCATTGCATGTACTTAAATTATAATTATGTTCAGCTGCACGGCCGTGTGGAAAGAAAAGCCCTTTCTCCTCTTGTAGCTGGGATGAAAGAATTGTGCAGCTCTTTTGAAAATAAGGTAGAGAAAAAATTAAAAGGAGAGATGAGAAGTCATTTGCCACGCTGGCCTCAGGCAAGACAGACCCAGAGGGCAGATCTGAGTAAATCAAATCTCTATTACTGAGCTGAAGAGCTTGTGTGCTGGAGACGTTATTACCCTCATTATTGTGCTCCTTGAACAAAACACAGAAGGAACAAGCTGGAGGTTTGAGGCTAATTTCAGACTTTAAAGATCGACAAAGTTACAGGAAAAAAAAAATCAGTGCTTTAATTTTAAAATTATCTCAAAGTCTTAATATTCTAACTAAACATCCCCGTGTTCGTGCTCCCGTTTTTTCCACCAGTACATTTTTTGAACTTCTGATTCTGATTTCCCACTCGCTTCGACCAGGATGTACGCTCTGCCCTTCAGGTAACAGATTACACAGAAAGCCATCTCTGTCGCGGTCGCAGGGGATTTGATTTGAATCCTCATTGGAGTAATTTTAACGGAGCGTCTTAAAAGAAACAACCAATTTCTGCCGTCGTTATCAGAGAACTTGCAGACCTGAGGATCCCCAGAGCATTGTGGGATAAATTCTCAATCCCACAGCCTGATTACTTAAGGAATTACAGCTTGTTGTGTCATTTTTTTTTTTTTACCTGTCCTGTCAGGCAGAATTGCACTCAGAATTGGTGTCTGAGTACCAAGTAGAAGCCCAACAGATTTACTTTTCACAAGTGGAGCACTACAGCTTTTGCTATAGTACTCCACTTGATATATGGTGTAAGAAATCTTTATTAGAAATTTGCTGTGGGTTTTTTTATCTGATGTTATGGACACGGAGTTGAATAGAGGTAGAAAAAAAAGTTAGGAAATTAGGGGTCTGGGGATGGGGAGGGAAGGACTGGGGGACAAAATGCGTTCCCAGGAAGCCAGCTGCCCCACTGACTCCAATAGACACCCCCGTTCACCAAGGGAGGGAGGCCCTGGTACGTCCACCCCGGGGCCCATGGCTGCAGCACCACCAAGCCCCACAGAGCCCATGCCAGGCCCCCCCCGGCCCCATCTCATCAGAACGAGCAGTTGGAAATAAATGCTGGGATGAAGAAACGGTGAAGGAAGACGGACGAATTAGCAGAGAATAGAAGGAACCAGAGAACTTAAATACACGGAGGAGGAGTGGAAGTGACAAAGAGAAGACAGAAGACTAATTAGTGGAAAGCAGAACAGGTGAGAGGGAGAGAGCAGAATGACAGGGTGGAAACAAAGAAGAAAACAAAATCCTAAAGTAAAACATAACAGAAGCTAACAGGAAGAAATAAACTAAAACGATAAGGTAAACTGAATAAGGAAAAGAAATAACTGAAACTCAAAACACAAACACCTAAGGATCGTAACATTCGCCAAGACCCAGCTTTTATTTTGATAGTCCACTTCCACTTATTGGCAAGACAATTAGCATATTAGCTACATATTTAGCTCTGAGTTAAGTATTCACCTCGAAGCTAAATATTTAGCTAGTCAGTTTAGATGGCTAGCTAGATATTTAGCTTCAAAATACATGTTTTAAACTAAATATTTAGTTTCAAGCTAAATATTTATCTAGTCAGTTTAGATGGCTAGCTAGATATTTAGCTTCAAAATACATGTTTTAAACTAAATATTTAGTTTCAAGCTAAATATTTATCTAGTCAGCTTAGCTTGCTAGCTAAATATTTAAGGCAAGGCAACTTTATTTGTATAGCACACTTTCAACAACAAAGTAATTCAAGGTGCTTTACATGATTAAGGGGTAAAATAAAAATAGCAGTTAAACACAGACAAAGCATATAAAGTTTGAAGCTAAATATTTAGCTAGCCAGTTTAGCTTATTAGCTAAATATTTCGCTTGCTAACTTAGTATTTTGTTTGAAACTGTGTCATTTATAAATGAAAAAGTAACATGGACAAAAATATGGCATTGAAAAATGAACCCAACTCAAAACTCAAAAACCTAAGGATCGTAACACAAACAAAATACCACAAATATGCCAGCTCCTTTCATTCGAACCAAAAGGGGCACAAACAAGCAGTGAATGTTAGGAAAAGCAGCATCTCTCTGTATCACCACATTATAATAATAATGAAAACAATAAAAAGGATGTTCCTCAAGTGGGCCGGCTGCCGCCGCTGCTGAATCAGGTGTCCTGGCGAGCTGAGCCCCGCTGCTAAAAGCTGCTGGATTAGACGAGTTTTCTGCCGTTTAGCTTCAGGTTCAGCTCTTGATCTCAGCTGGAGCAGCAGCTTGAAGTCTTTTGCAGCAATGTGCCATTCAAGTCCAGAATTAAAGCACCGAACCGTGACAGCCGCCACAGAAAAACAGACATTATGAGAAAAGTCATCTTCAGAGCCACACAGAGTGCATCATAAAAAAAAACAGTCTCTATAACAAGAATATACCTCACTCTCTGATTCTCACTACTAATTGCTTCAATTTGATCTATTTAAACACATGAATACCTCCAGGTCTTTGCCTTAAAATGAAATCATCTGTTGTTGCCGCAGCATAATCTCACCCTCAGGATAGATTCTAATCAACATGGGAAAGACAAGAGCACAACCCATTCCAAGATGTATGTTGATCATGGTCGGATCATCCCTGGCCTAAATGTGTCCAAATCGAAAGTCAGAGCAATAATTGAAACCTTTCAACAAAGTGGAACCGTGACAAACGCTTGCTTCAGGTTTTTTTAATCGTAAAGCTACAATCATAAATGTTCTTATGAACGATCGGTTGGTACAAAATCTGGAGTTCGTAGACATTCATGGAGCGGGGGAAATATTTTCCTACAGCCTTTTTAGGAAGTTGGTACGGCTGCCTTTCAATTAACCAGAGCACCTTGAGGCATTCTTAACAAAATGAGTTGATTTTCTGTCGGACACTGGCCATAGAGTTCTTACGTCCTTTATAGAGGTGGCCTGGAACCTTCCAATGGTATACTTAAAACCATCTTGTGAAATTCTTCTCCTACGGTGGCCGTACGGCAGCCCTATGAGCAACTAACTGCAATCTGAAGTCGCTGGAAGGTAGATCCTGCAGCTCTCAGAATGTTTTATCGGAATAGTTGCGGCCATTCCAATATCTCTAACATTCTGTGTCTTGATCATCACATCTGAGTAGTGTGTAGTTTTCAACAAGTCAATAATGCCCAGAAGACTACAGCTGCATCTTCTACAGGCGCAGTAACAGGACGAAGAAGAGGAAGATCTCGTGGTTGTTGCCGCTGCTTTGAATCGGCAGCCTGCAGGACGACAATGAAGAGAAGACGGCAATGCTGGTGGCTGCGGCCAGAAGCAGCACCTCTACGGCCAGTACGAGGCTCTGTTCCATGAGCCGGACCGCGAGTCAGAACATATTATTCGCCCTCCTCCTAAGAACGCCAAGAACTTACTTCCGCCTTACTTTCGCCTTATAGATGGCGTGGAGTGTTCGTATGATCGACGAACGAATCTTAATTCGTACAGCGTTCATAGAAACACCGTAAGGGCTCCCCAAGAACAACCTCATGTGTTTTTGCCTATACTTACGGCCACCGTAGGAATATGGGATTCTGGAATGTTCTCCCGACCCCAAATAATCTACAAACATTGTGCATTGTTCTTCTGTTGTTCCTAAGACATTCCTACGGACGCCCTACGAAGAGGGTTTTCTTGGTGCATTCCTAGAATATCTTAAATAAGACTATTGACCTGGCCACGAACTAACTAATGGGCTACGAAGGCTGGATTCATGCAAGGCTGCCTAAAGGAAGCCGTAGGAAAAATCTTTGGTTGGTTGTTGGAGATTGTGCTTGAAAAATGTAAAAATTATTATTTATCCCTTCTGGTGTGGAAACGACTTGGAATCCCCCAGAATTAGCAGGAGGATGTTGTTGCTCGCCATGGAGACCGATGTCTGGGTTTCCCTCCTGGACCTGTTGCCACGCGATGTCGGATATGTGCAAGACGATGGATGGATGGATGGATGGATACAACAGAAACTGAAAGAATTTTATGAGCTATATAAAGCAATACGATCTGACACGGTCTGCTGTGGATCTGCTGCTGGGTTTGGGATCAAGGTTCGGTTGATGACCCAGTTTGAACCAAGCTTCAGCTGTTGGACTGATGGACTCATGTCTGTCTCTAGATTACTTTGGTAAACAGGGGAGATCATGGTCCACTTGGTGACTGCAAGGTGCGTGTAGCTGCAAAACAGCTGATCTGCTGTTTGGTTTCCTCCAAACATGGATCTGTTGTTTATTCTGGTAAAACACATCTGCCTTGGTCTCATCTGCTCAAAGGACATTGTCCCAGAAGTCTTGTGGTTCTCGTCAGCCACAGATCTGCAACCTTTACAATCCTAAGAGCCATTTCTGCCATCAGCTGTCAGAACCTCAGTATCTCCAATCTGTCACACCTGATCCTCATTCCTACTGTGTATTTGAACCCTTCACTTCCTCTCACTCCCTGTCCGATCATTGACGTCTTCCCATGCTGTGTCTCACCCTATCGTCTCCCCTCCTGCTCGTTTGTGACAGCCTGGCGCCCTGTCTCGTCATTCCTGTCTTCATCATCGGTAATAAAGAACCTTGCGTCTACCCACGTCTACGTTTGGGTCCATGCTGCTTCTTGAGACACTGGGTGTTTCTCAATGTCAAAGAACCTTGCCTACCAAGGCATTGCTTACAAGGACACTGTCCTTCCTTGGTCAAGGAAAACGGTTATATGGAACAGACTTACCTTACGTGACCACGGCTGCCCAGAGCCCACCTTTTGCTTACGCGCTCTGTTTACATCGTAGTTGCATAGTAGCTAACCCTAACACCTAAGCAGATAACTGATTTGGGTCTAAAAAACATTTTCCGATAGCTACAATTTCTTGACTTTTATTTAAATTAGAAATTTGCTCCCGAAGTAGCTGCTGCCGGCTCCTGATCCGCCATCTTTTCGAAAATACCGCTATGTATTCTGGGAAATTTTTGACAGAGGGAAGGAATCAAGGAACCTCCGATGTATCCTCGGGTCAGTTAGCTAAACGACAGACAAACGGAGGACAGACGCCTCAGTAGCACATGAACATTGGAACACGCCTTGGCGTCCCTGATGACGTATCTCCTAGGCAACCAGGGCGGGACAAAGGCATCAACGCGAGGTTTCCTTGGCATTGAGAAACACCCACTGACTCCTGACATCAGTCCAGCTAAATAAAACTTGTATAAAGCTACAAATGTTTCCTAAAGGTTTGAAACTATTCTTGATAAAAATCTACAAAAGGATAATTTGTTATTTTTAAAGAACCACCGTTTTATTCTATTTTTTGGTTTAAAGGAGCTGTATGTAAGAAATATATTTTAATTAAATCATAAAATGGCCCTCATATGTCACTAGACATTAAGAAATCATCTTCATTTCAAATACTTATATCACTGACAACAGTAGTACGGCCAGGATATTGTCCTTCCGGAATTGCGCCGCTCAAGGTGGCAGCATGTTGGAGTAGCTCTGTTACTTTGGTTCATATTTTTTTCTTTTTTTAAACTTTAATTCTTCCATTTCTGGTAGAAACATTGTTTTTGTGGACAACTATTCTCTCTAGTTTTGAATGCTGTGCAGCTGGAAGGATTTTTGCTGATACTTTTTATTTTTGGACATTTGTTATGATGCATAACCATGGCAACAAGGTGGTTTACAACTGGCAGCAGCTGATTAACATCACAAAAGCTCAAATAATACCTCAACTACAGCCACAAAACCCTGATGAGTTGAAAAGAAGACGCCACAGATCCAGAGCATCCTCTACATCAGACTGTCATACAACTACAGAGCGTCTTCAGTCAGAGGCTTCTTCAGATCTGCAGAGCGCTACAGGAGATCATCCCTACCCACAGCCATCAGCATCTACAACAAATCTTTGAAGGAACTTGCATAATGAGTTACAACAACATTTAATTTCCCTTTGGGATTAATAAAGTAATTTTGAATTTGAATTGAATTGGAATTGGAATTTAAAAAGTGAAGTTGCAGCCCTCAACTGCTGTTGATGTTGTCATCTTGTGCTTTGGCCTGAAGCTCCGCCCTCCACCTATCTACCAATCACAAGGTCAGCAGTGTTTTGGTTTGCCAGCTCTGCTCTAGTTACTACAGCTGCAGCTACAAAAGTGTTTCGGATAAAACCTAAAAGACCTCGTTATCATTCAGAAATAGGTCGTGACAAAGTCTGAAATAAAACAAGGATTTGTATAGGAGATGCCTTTGCAAGATGGAGACGGCTGAAAACAGAGACGAATTTGAAGACAGACGCCAACGTTGCTCATTTTCTCCTGAACAGGTAAGATTCATCCATGTTTGGCTAACTTGTACTTCATGTAAATAGACATTTCAAATATTCATGACAGTCAAGCAAAGTTATGGATGTTCGTGCAATGGGACGTTACGTTAGTGAATATGGAGGAGGAGAGTCATCGAATTGAAAAGGAAATGTTTGGACAATAAAAACGGTGAGTTATCATTGCTAACGTTAGCGATGCATTATCAGAGCCCGTTTCTCTGTCATTATAATTAAACATAGTTAGCAGAAAACAAACGTACTGTGCAGGACTCGTTACTTGCCATTGGAAGCTCCTTGTAGCAGTCTACGTTCCTGCAGCCTATCTGGCAAACTCGAGTCGGACGGGGATACAGTCTACAATCATTTGAAAGTGATTGCAGTACCAGTTTTGGCCACAATCTTACATACGGCTCCTTTAAAAATAAAGAAAACAAACGTTTAACTAAAAAGAGAGTGGACATCTTCTTTTTTATATCTGAATCAGAATCAGAAAGGTTTTATTGCCATATGTGTGAACAGGTTCACAACATTAGGAAATTGCTGCGGTACTTTGTGCAAACATTAAAACAAAATAAACTTTGTGGAAAATTATGTCAATATAATGACAGTTTTAATATGATAAGAGGAATTGATTTAAATAAATACTATTGTTTTTTTGAAAGTCCAATGCAATTATTTCATGAAAGGTCCGGGGCCACAGGATGCCGACCTCTGACCTCTGACCTTTAGCATGCTAACCGTAGAGTCTGATATGGAACTCCTGTGTTATTTTGATTATTTTAGGCTTTTTTGTCTTTTGCACAAACCTCAGTGTTTGTTGCTTCAAGCTATAACTTCATATAATATTTTATAACAATCAGCTTCTACCTGGACCCATTTTTACAGACTGTTTTCCTGTCAGCTCTGAGGCATCATGTCCATGTGACAGGATAAGGATCTCTTGTGGGATCATGACAGTGAGGAAGCTGTTCAGTCTCCCTGTGTCCATTTAAACTTCCTTGGGTTTATCTGGAGCCGAGACTTTAACCCAGACTGGTTGTTCTCTATGTAATGAACCTCTGCCATGTCTGATCCACCATCAGACCCACAGTGAGATGACCTTTCATCTAGATTACATGGTCAGTAGCTGCAGAACCCTCCCCCCTCCCCCTCCTCTGGGATTCCTGCTTTACTTTTGTTCTTGAAACTTTTAAATAAATAAATAAACTGTTGCACAAATTCTCAGAAGTTGCAGGCCGTCAGGGGATCAGTGATGGTATCATGTTTGAGTTAGGCTTTTTGACATACATGAAGAACACCACTACGGTTGTAAACAGTAAACAGTCTTGTTATTCAACCCACTTCGCGTTTTTACATCCCGTTGGCGGTACGTTACATACTTGCCTCTCTATGACACCTTTTCTATGTACATATACATGTTATACATCGTTTAAAAGCTGCAATTATTGTGATTCCGATGATGTATGCCAATCAAGGATACAATCATAACTGCAGACGCTGTAAAGCTTTTGTCAAACCGCTCAGAAAGTAAATCTTGTGCAACTCACCATTCGAAGCCACATCTCATTGACAGAACAGAGCCATCTCAAACAAAAACTGTCTGTTTACATCCACAACGGTCCAATGAATGCTCTCCAATAGAAGCTCTAGTCCACAACAAGTTTTACTTTCACAATCCAACATAATCTGTGACTGAAAACCTTGATAATTACCTTCCTTGTGTGTAACATGTCATAACTACTTTTAGCATTCTCATATGCGCCCTTAATCTTCTTCTTGGTGATGTTTATTGGCGGCTGGCGAACAACAAATTGGTCTATTACCGTCACCTACTGTTATGGAGAGTGGACCAGAATGTCACTCAAGGTTGGACGTGCTTCTCTAAGACTGGTGATGACTTAGCATCATGCCCCAATTAATAGCCTACAGCACCCTCTGCTGGTTGTCTTGGGCCAATAGATTGTATGGTTGCAATTTAGGGTGTTGAAATCTGTCTTGGGCGGGCGGATCCATCCGTCCAAATATATCTCCATCCATCCATCCATCCATCCATCCATCCATTCAAATATATCTCCATCCATCCATCATCCATCCATCCAAATCTATCTCCATCCATCATCCATCCATCCATCCATCCAAATCTATCTCCATCCATCATCCATCCATCCAAATCTATCTCCATCCATCATCCATCCATCCATCCATCCATCCAT